>OZ020194.1:43002406-43493814 GCA_963971165.1 Philopedon plagiatum
TGTAAAAGGTCTAGTCTATTTATATACGGCTCAGCTGCACATACGCCATATGTATATTTCTAAGATATTTAAACACAATTTTTTTTTATTTATTTATTATAGAAATGAGTTATACATAAAAATACGTACGTAAAGAATACAAATCAGGACATTTCATTTTTTCTATTTGTTTGTACAACTTAAGCTATTATGACATTTAGAATTACATAATACATTACCTTTTCGACAAGCACATTTCTTTGATTGACATTTACCCTTACAATTACATTTTTTAAAACCTTGCCCATGTCCTGTCGATTGAGCAGTAGCCACCGATCTAAGAGGGATTTCCCTGTCTTTGGAAACTTCTTCAATTTTCAAAATGTTAGCAGGGCAGGTACTAAATTCTGAACGGCTATAGTATTTGGAAATCACTCCTTCTTTTGTTCCCAAGCGGTAAAACCCATCTTCTGTGGCTTCCAGTACTACAGCTAAAACTGATCTAGCATCTCCTCTGCCTCGATCGACGTCTGGAACGGGAATTCTTACAGTTGATCCGATTTTCGGTTTTGGATGGGTGCTATCTGATATTACTTTCATTCGTTTTGCCTGTAGCTCTAATCCATCATGAGCAGCTTTTCTTGCCATTGCTATGTTTCTGTTTCTAGTGCAAAAACTGCAATTATTTTCCGAACATGGGTTTCCAATATCGAAACCTTCTTCATTCACGGGATTCAAACAAGTACTGCATATCGGATATGAAATTTCTTGACCATCATCATAATTTTCCGTTAATACTCCTTCCAGCTGCTCTTCTATGACCTTTTCTGTTTCTGTAACAATTTCTATCTCGGATTGCTGCGATTGCTCGATTTCTGCATTGTGAGCATGAATAGAATTAATCACATTTTCCAAGTCTTCTTCAGTTGTTACACTGTCTATAGCTTCTAATGGAATATTTGAAGTTTTTAATCCAATTTTTGGTTTGCCCCCGAAAATGGCTTCATATGGAGATCTTTTTATCCCAGAATGTAAAGAAGTATTCTTCATAAATTGTATAAATCTTAAACCTTGACTCCAATGCTCTGTTTTGTTTTCCAACATCCATGTGGTTAGCATGTTCTCTACATCTTGATTGGCGCGTTCGACGCTGCCTTGGCTCTGGCTGTGGCGTGGTTTGCCATGCACAAGCTTTAGTTCGGGCCACATTGTCTTTAATTCTTCAATAGCCTTGTTGCAAAATTCACGGCCATTATCAGATTGCAAAACCACAGGGGCTCCAAAAATGGTAAAAATATCGACAAGGTGGTAAGCGACTTCTTCTGCACGTTTAGTCTCGAGTGGTCGCAAAATGACAAATTTTGTCAAATGATCCTGATATACAAGAACAAATTTGTATTTACCATCAGCATGGATTGATAATCTATTAAATCTACCTGGCAACGGGAATTCAAATCGTTGAAAATCATGGGTTTTAACACGACTCCCTTCTTTTCTCTCTGTTGCTTCATTTGACATGGTGCACACAGGTTAATATACAGCGTGTGTAGAATTTTACTTGACAAATGGGAAACTTTTTTATTATTGATTTTTCGACAAAAAGATATTCTTTACAAAAAGTTTTGCTTCCTTTCAAATACCGGACGGCTTAACTAAAATTGACTTAACTTATACAGGGTGGTCGGTAATTTACCTTTTTTAAAATGTCATTTTTTCTCACTGTTTCATTACTGGTTCTTCGATCAAAAGTTACGTCTAATGATAAGTTTTGGTTCATTTCAAACAGAATAATTTAGAAAATTGTCTCCTCTCAGGGTGTGTGCTAGAATGAATTTTCTAAATTTTTTTAAACCTACTTTCACCAAATTTCTAATTTACCTACACCTGATTTAAAAATCAGCACCAGTTGTGTACTTTGAAAGTAAAATTTAAACTGTCATAGTTGATTACCTAATTTTGAATATCATTTGAGATCAAGATGCATTTGTCCAATGAAGAGAAGGTTGAAATTGTATTAATTATTGGAAATAACTACCGCACTACGCGTGAAGCTGCTGAAAAATTCAACTTAAATCATCCCGAACGACCAGATATTTCCCACCAAACAGTAGAGAACGTTCTGAGAAGTTTTAAGCAGTGTTCTCCAAAGTTTTTCAAGGTGCGGGATCATAACCGGAACAACTATATGCAATATGGCCAACACAATGAAGATGACGAACTTCAAGTTTTGTTATGCATTCACGAAAATCCAAAAATAAGTTTAAGGCAAATGTCACGTGACCTTGATTTGGGAATAAATCTTGTAAGGTTTGTTCTTAAGAAACATAATTTTAGACCTTTTAAACCAAAATTCACGCATACTTTATTACCAGAAGACTCAGTTTGGAGATTAGATTTTTCTGCACTAATATTAGGATTTATAATGGATGACCGAAGACTTGCTTTTAAAATTGTTTTTTCAGACGAAGCCGTTTTTACGACTAACGGTACAGTGAGTAGCCAAAATTCGCGCTACTGGGCTACCGATGATCCCCATTGGAGAATTCAGTGCAGGAGCCAGTACTCTCAGAAAATTAATGTTTGGATTGGTATACTAGGAGAAAAATTGTTGGGGCCGATATTTTTTGAGGACACCTTGAGAGGAGACAATTTTCTAAATTTTCTTGAAGGCGATTTCACAGAACTACTTGAAAATCTTACATTGGAAGAAAGGAGGCATTTCATTTTTCAGTTAGACGAAGCTCCGTATCATTTTTCAAGACATGTGAGAAACTGATTGAATACCCAATTTCCAAATAAATGGATTGGAAGGGCAACCAACGAGGACAACAATTTTTGTCATTGGCCCGCAAGGTCGCCTGACCTCACCCCCTTGGATTATTTTTTGTGGGGTACTCTAAAGGAAAGGGTATGTAAATCTCGCCCTCGAGACAGGGAAGAGCTTAAAAATAGAATAAGAACTGAATGTGAAAACCTGAAGAGGCATCAACTGGCAAATGCAGTTCGAAGATTTAAAACTAATTTAATTAAATGTATGGAAAATAATGGCGGGTTGATTGAAGATTAATCTTTTGTTAAAGAAATTTTTTCAAATTTAATTTATTTTATGTTACTTAAATTATAATTATTAATTATGGAACACCCTGTGTAGACTTGAGTAACTTTAATTACATTATTCTGTGTTTGAAATGAACCAAAACTTATCATTAGACATAACTTTTGATCGAAAAACTAGTAATGAAACAGTGAGGGAAAATGCCATGTTAAAAAAGGTAAATTACCGACCACCCTGTATAAGTTAAGTCAATTTTAGTTAAGCCGCTCGGTATTTGAAAGGAAGCAAAACTTCTTATAAAGAATAACTTTTTGTCGAAAAACCAATAATAAAAAAGTTTCCCATTTGTCAAGTAAAATTCTACACACGCTGTATAATAAAATATCAGTACGAACTATATTCTTGTATTTTTCTTTGATTTTTTTCATCATGCGATCTCTACCTCCATGACCTGTAAGTAAAAAAACATTATCAGTATTCAGCATTTTCTCACAATAATTGTTGAACAACATACCTGTAGATATGTGTATCTCTTGAAGAATGTTAAATAGTTCATCGTCATGGACGTAGTATATTACATCAACTGATTGATTGTTAAGAGGTACTATCAGTTTATCTAAGCCCTGTATAGATAATACATCATAATGGTTCAGAAGCCAATGCATTCTTGGCGTCTTTTTCTCAGCAACCTTAGCACTTTTCACTTCTTCAATAAGAGCAGAGTATTTTTCTATCGTTAAGCCACGGTTGTTGTCAGCGACGTTTTTCCGTCGCTCATACAATTGTTCATAGAACCTTAAACAAAAAACAATGTTATGAAAATTGTTGCCAAAAACAACACGCGCAATATCTCTCTAATAGGTAAAACTTGGGTGAGGTTATGTTACTAAATATTGTTATTACATTAATAAAATACCTTTCTTTTTGAGATTCCATTCCCAAAATCTGTATAATACGACAATAAAAACACTCAACGTCGTTGAAATATCACAAATCGGGTTATTTTCAGATAAAATGCTTTGTAAACAACAGCAAAAAGGCGGTAAACTGTCCACGTGCTTGGAAACACTACCATCGAGCATACAGCCTGATTTACAATAGTCCGTATATAAACGATCTAGTCCGTATATGAAATACCATATTTTTTACATACGGTCTGCCCAACGTAGACCGTATGTATACGACCTAGGCCATATACATACGGTCTAATTTTATATATGGTCTGTAACATATATATACAGGGTGACGCGGATCTAAATGAACATACTTCAACACAAGACAAAGAATACCTTGGGGGTTCTTAATCACCCATCTTTGATGGTTCAATTGTCGATAGTTAATAAGATACAGGGTGTTTTATGAACTTCAGCAATTTTTTGTTCTTGTCATATTTTTTAATGCACTCCGTATAAAATTTTCATATTGGGTCAACATCTGTAACCTATCTGTCGCTTAAAATTGCAGTATCAGAAAATTTTAAATTCCAGGCCCGTATTAAAAAAAGTTGACATTTTCAATTTTTACATTTTTAACACCCTGTATATCAATTTTTTCAAAATATTATTTTTTTATTGGAAAGAGCATAAAGAATTGACCCTAACGGCATAATTTTCAAAGTTCCCGCACCCATCACTTGATTAGAATAAATGGTTGTTTTGTAAAAAATTTCAAAATGGTGCATATTTGGAAATTAGAAATTAAGAAAATAACAATAAAAAAGCAAAAACTGCTTCCGAAGTAAAAAAATAAATGTACTAAACGTTTAATAGTTTTAACGAGACTAAATTTTAGGGAACAACACAACAACAAATAACAAAGTAATAATAATAATAACAAAACTGCAAGATAATGATTGCTTTTTAGACATCGACAAAAAATCGTAAATTACAGTCAGAAATTTCAAACATTGTGAAGTAGGCTTTGCCTCATTTAAAAACAAACCAAAGACTATCGAGTTACTGTTCCATAGCAACAATTCAAGTCACTATCAGATATGTGACAGTTGTCTGACCTTTGTTAGTATTCGGTTAACAATTATTGCAATTTTATGTTGAAGATGCCTTACCAATTTTCAAATGCCGATTATGCCGACATTATTTTTGTATACGGTTTTTGTAACGGTAATGGAAGAGCTGCTGTTCGGGAATATCGTAGGCGATTTCCGGGTAGAAGATGTCCATATCACAAAACATTTGCAAATGTATTTTTATTTGCTGGAGAACATGGACATTTTCCCACCGACAATAATATTGATCAACCAATACGACATCCAGTTCAGGAGGAAGAAGATATCTTAAATCTTGTTGAAGATAATCCCAAAACATCTACTCGAAAAATTGCGACACGTCTAGGAATCCCGCAAAAAAGAGTTAATGTAACACTGCAAAAGGAAGGCTTGCATCCGTTTCATGTTCAAGAAGTTCAAAGATTGGAACCTGGCGATTATGCAAACCGGTTACTCTTTTGCCAGTGGCTCAGTAGACACCAAAGGAGTCTTTATCGAATCCTCTGGACCGATGAAGCACAATTTACCAGAGATGGTGTAAATAATTCAAGGAATTCCCATGTATGGTCGTTAGAAAATCCACATGCCATCAGACAATCGCATTCGCAGCACAAATTTTCCATAAACGTTTGGGCAGGTATAATAAATAATAAATTAATTGGGCCGCACTTTTTTGCTGAAAGATTAGATGGAAATCAATATTTAAATTTTTTACAAAACATTTTGCCAGGACTTATGCAGAATGAAAATGCTAACGTGAGAGGGCTCTTTTTTCAACATGATGGGGCCCCACCACATTTTGCAAGGGTTGTATCTGAATTTTTAAATATTACGTTTCCTAACAGATGGATAGGCCGTGGAGGGCCCCATTTATGGCCAGCCAGGTCGCCGGACTTTAATCCTATGGACTTTTTTTTCTGGGGGAATATGAAAAATTTGGTTTATTCAGAAGAAATCAACACGCGGGAGCAGCTTTTGCAACGAATTATTAATGCTTTTCAGGAAATAAAAAATTACCCAGACGCAATTAGAAAAGCAGTGTCAAATTTAAACATCAGGAGACGAAGATGTGAACAAGCCAATGGAGGGCATTTTGAACAGCTTCTTAAATAACAGTGTTCTGCTAAAGTGCTCTTAAAATTAATTCTTGCTAAAACTTTTTCTATGTATTAGATTTTAAGCAGTCGATTTTAACTTGCAGTTTTGTTATTATTATTATTACTTTGTTATTTGTTGTTGTGTTGTTCCCTAAAATTTAGTCTCGTTAAAACTATTAAACGTTTAGTACATTTATTTTTTTACTTCGAAAGCAGTTTTTGCTTTTTTATTGTTATTTTCTTAATTTCTAATTTCCAAATATGCACCATTTTGAAATTTTTTACAAAACAACCATTTATTCTAATCAAGTGATGGGTGCGGGAACTTTGAAAATTATGCCGTTAGGGTCAATTCTTTATGCTCTTTCCAATAAAAAAATAATATTTTGAAAAAATTGATATACAGGGTGTTAAAAATGTAAAAATTGAAAATGTCAACTTTTTTTAATACGGGCCTGGAATTTAAAATTTTCTGATACTGCAATTTTAAGCGACAGATAGGTTACAGATGTTGACCCAATATGAAAATTTTATACGGAGTGCATTAAAAAATATGACAAGAACAAAAAATTGCTGAAGTTCATAAAACACCCTGTATCTTATTAACTATCGACAATTGAACTATCAAAGATGGGTGATTAAGAACCCCCAAGGTATTCTTTGTCTTGTGTTGAAGTATGTTCATTTAGATCCGCGTCACCCTGTATATATATATATATATATATATATATATATATATATATATATATATATATATATATATATATATATATATATATATATATATATATATATATATATATATATACAGGGTGGCAACTATTTAATTGACCACTATGGGCATCTTGTAAACGGTAATTTCTACGAAGTTGGTTAAATTGGAAAAAATGTGCAGTTTTTGAAGCTTTTTTAAAATTCAGTAACTGCGTTGCCAAATTGTATTTGATTCATGAGATACAGGATGATTTGTTAAAAACGTCTAAAATTAATTTCTTTAATAACTCAAAAGGTTTTAATTTTAGGAAAACGTTCTTAAAATAAAAACTTCGTATTTTTTTCTTCTCTACAAAATGGCGTCATCAGTTTCTTTTATGTCATTTGTTATAACTGAGTTATCAACGTCAACTTAATTTTTTTAAATACGGACCTGGATTTTTGTAATGCATTTTTCAGAGTACGTTTTACCCCAAATACAATGATGTATCACTCAACCCTATTAACTTACGTTTCCGCACAAATTATACATAATCAGGTAAATTTATGGAAACTCAGCAGAATTAATAAAAACCTTTTTGTTTATTTTTTAAATCGAGTTGCCACGAGTCAAAAAGCAGAATAGATTATATCAGTTGTGTCAAACCCCGAGCTCAGCTTTCAACTAAACAGTATTTATGTCTATTTAATTGTGACAATGGTTCGGTTTTCAGTTGAGGAGAAACGTGATATGTACGATGTTTACATTCGAAATTTCCGAAATTCGTTCTTGACGCAGAGAAGCTATGCTATTTTATATCCCGAAAGAATTCAACCTTCTACGAGAATATTTAAGCGAATTAGCAGGTGCATGCTAGAAGAAGGTAGTGTTTTTAATAAAAGGAATAAATATCATGCAAGACCTAATGCAAACGAGATTAATGTGCTGGCTCAAATTTATATTAATCCTGAAAACTCAACGGTACCTATAGCCAGAGAATGTGGTATAACTTCTGCAGGAGTAAAGAAAATCTTAGAAAACACCAGTTCCATGCCTATAAATTTCATCCTGTACAGCAGCTTCAAGCAGGGGACCCCGAAAGGCGATTAAACTTTTGCAATTGGTTTCACGCTCAAAATCCAGAATTTTGTCAATCAATTCTATGGAGTGACGAGAGTACATTCACCAACTGCGGTAGATTTAATAGAGAAAATAAACATTATTGGGCTACTGAGAATCCCGATTTGGTTCAAGAAATTAGACCTCAGGTGCGTTTCAAAATAAATGTATGGTGTGGACTAGTTGCGGATAGAGTAATAGTTCCAGTTTTTCTCGAAAACAATCTAAATAGCGTAAGATACTTAAATCTATTACAGCAAGATTTGGAATCTTTGCTTGATGAAGTGTCATTAGCGGTTATAAGAAAAATTAAATGGTTCCAGCAAGACGGATGTGCAGCTCATAATGCTTTAATCATTCGTAATTACTTAAATGAACGGTTTCCTGGAAACTGGATTGGAACCTACGGACCTGTTCCGTGGCCACCTCGATCACTTAATCCGCTGGATTATTTTTTGTGGGGAAATTTGCAAAACAAGGTTTATTACACTCCATGTAATAATATTCACGAACTGCAGCAACGTATAATCGATGCTTTCCAAACAGTTACATCCGACATGGTGAGACACGCTATTGAACAAATGAAAGCAAGAACCAACCGTTGTCATTTCGAGCATTTAATGAAATGATATTACTAAGTAAAATATTTTAAAAAATTTCATTCACGATTGGATGTTTTAATTTTGTAGCTATTTTTAATTTAGTTGTACTTAGGTTAAGTTTAGTAAACAGCATTTTAAATAAAATAGGATTTTTTACTGGTTTCTATTTTGTTTCCATTCTAGCTAAATCAAATTAAAATAATATTTTAAAAATTCATAGCCGTACTGACATTATTTTCAAAATTTTCCTGATTATGTATAATTTGTGACGAAACGTAAGTTAATAGGGTTGAGTGATACATCATTGTATTTGGGGTAAAACGTACTCTGAAAAATGCATTACAAAAATCCAAGTCCGTATTTAAAGAAATTAAGTTGACGTTGATAACTCAGTTATAACAAATGACATAAAAGAAACTGATGACGCCATTTTGTAGAGAAGAAAAAAATACGAAGTTTTTATTTTAAGAACGTTTTTCTAAAATTAAAACCTTTTGAGTTATTAAAGAAATTAATTTTAGACGTTTTTAACAAATCATCCTGTATCTCATGAATCAAATACAATTTGGCAACGCAGTTACTGAATTTTAAAAAAGCTTCAAAAACTGCACATTTTTTCTAATTTAAACAACTTCGTAGAAATTACCGTTTACAAGATGCCCATAGTGGTCAATTAAATAGTTGCCACCCTGTATATATATATATATATATATATATATATATATATATATATATATAAGGGATGTGTATTCGTGACTGAATAGTTAGAAAAAAGAATCTTTTTCTTGGGTAGCAGTCAAAATGCAGGTGGCCAATTAATTAATTCTTTATTGCTTAGTCGAGCTTTCGAGTTTCAATTTAACCCTTCTTCAGGACACACTACAAAAGTTACAAAACACATTGTCAGGAAACACAGTTCCCATACAATCAAAAATTTTATTTTAAAAACTTACCAATGTGAATTATTTAAAAAAATGAATACAAAAATACTTCGCAGAAATGTTACTAAACATATTTATGAAATTCTACAATTAAAAAACTTTAAAACATTGGTTCAAGATTGGCGATGATTGCCGAATAATTAATTACTACATTTTGGTTGCTGGATGATGAATGAGCAACAGCTGGTCATTTAAAAATTGATTTGACGTTTGACAGAACCACGAATGTTAGGTTGTGTTCAAACTCGAAATAAAGCGCGGCGAATTTAAAAAATTTTTATACTGAAAAATGATGTCCTGCGCATTCACCAACAGTGGAAAACGCAAAAGGTATGTAAGAACAATGTGGAAATACAAAAAACTTTCAATAAAATATAATGTTCACACAAAAGAGAAAAGAAAAGAAAACTAGATAGATGTGTCTTCCTGTAAGGAACTGAATTTTTCTTTATGTAATTTGAGTAAGAAGGAATAAATAGTGCTGAGGTTTTGGATATCTGTTTTCTTATTCATGCAGTGGTCGGCGCCATGAATGTGTACCATTTCTAAGAACAGTCTTTTGTAATAGTTGTTGGATTTTGCCAGAACTTTAGGTTCAGCAAATCTCATTTGGTGGCCTTCTTTTATTACATGTTCAGCCAATGCACATGAAGGCACCGACCTCCTGCAGTCACTCTTGTGTGATATAACACGGTTATATAAGTTTCTGGATGTTTGACCGATATATACATCCTCACAATTATTACAAGAAATCTGATACACAACATTCCAATTTTCTTTTGTGGTGAGGGGTGTTTTTGTTCTAGTATACAATTGTGAAACAGTCTTCACTTGCTTCTTTGCAAACCTAACATCGGTGCACTCAAATAATTTTATTAATTTTGGAGTGAGATTCTCTATATACGGTAAAGTACAATAAAAAGTCGGAACAGTGGTGCTTTGATTAGCATTATTGTCATTATGCCGTGATGGCGTAGGTTGTGTGTTTAGGGATGGTGGTTGACTGGGTCTCTCAACAACATTCTCCGGTAATTGATAAGCTGTACTGTATAAGAATTTATTAATTAATTTAAGTGGATACGAGTTTTCCAACAGCATTGTTTGTAATAATTTTAATCTTGTGGATGTGTTAGCATGACAGCTCTACGTTTCATGCCTAAAATTAGTAGTAGTAGTAATTAATTATTCGGCAATCATCGCCAATCTTGAACCAATGTTTTAAAGTTTTTTAATTGTAGAATTTCATAAATATGTTTAGTAACATTTCTGCGGAGTATTTTTGTATTCCTTTTTTTAAATAATTCACATAGGTAAGTTTTTAAAATAAAATTTTTGATTGTATGGGAACTGTGTTTCCTGACAATGTGTTTTGTAACTTTTGTAGTGTGTCCTGAAGGGTTAAATTGAAACTCGAAAGCTCGACTAAGCAATAAAGAATTAATTAATTGGCCACCTGCATTTTGACTGCTACCCAAGAAAAAGATTCTTTTTTCTAACTATTCAGTCACGAATACACATCCCTTAGTTTCCAGATATGGGTTTTTACCAAGACATCCAACATGAATACGGTCTTGCCACTGTCGTTTTACTCAAAACTTGGGCCAAACTTAACAACAAAAGGGCATCAATGCTGAACAGAAAATTGTTTTTACTTAATTGTCGAAAATTGGGATTATTGCCGAATCACATTACTCATGGGACTAACTCTATGAACTCCATGCTACACATCACACATGGTAGAACAGGACAAAAAATCACCAACTTCAACACCAGGTTAGGAAAAAGCATTTTAAACTTGGAAATTAAGGCAACTTTTGTTGAGTTAAATAAAATTCAAAAAACTATAGAAAACATAAACTTTAAATTAACTTCATTATTACCAAATTACATTATTAATGAATATGACCGTAGATTACATCAATCATATGAACGTAAATTTCAATCAGTAAAACGCTCAAATTTAAACAAGTTTACGAGGTTGAAACGAGACCAGCTAGAGGAGATCAAAACACAAGATAAATGGTTCCGCAATCTCACTTCCATAGATTTTCCAAATGACATAAAACAAATTTTGTCCCTTGGACGTAAATTTAGCCTATGTCCCACCCCTAAAGATTGGAACATACCATCTCTTCTGGCTGATCTCGAGACAGCTATTGCTCAGTTTGATGCTCAGCAAAGGGATCTTTATAGAGCGCGTTTCACAAACATTATTACTAATTTTATACAACATCATCATAATAGCAATCAACATTTTAATGAGATTTTCCACAAAACTAAACTTTTTCTTCAGGAACATCCTGAGGTATATGTTACCAACAGTGACAAGGGCAATGTTACAGTGGTCATGTATAAAGAAGATTATACATCTAAATCTCTAAATTTAATACAAGATCCACAATATTATAAAAAGCTCAATAATAATCCCACAAGCACATTACAAACAAAAGCTAATAATTTAATAAAAAGCCTAAAAGAGGATAATCATATTGATGCTGACACTGCAAGGGCAATGACCTCTTACAACTCGGTAGCACCTAGGCTATACACTTTGCCTAAGATACACAAGCCTACTTTATCTATGAGGCCCATTGTTGCCTCAATTAACTGCCCCAATAACTCGTTGGCGACATATGTCACTAACATTTTAACCACAGCCTATGATGTTCAAAATGAGTTTTATGTTAGAGATTCCTTTTCCTTTAGTACTTACATTAATAATTTCCAACTACCTGATGGTTATGTATTGGTGAGTTTTGATGTTGTATCCTTGTTCACAAACCTACCATTGGAAGCTGTCTTAGAAAGCATAAAAAATAACTGGGATAAAATTTCTCCTTATTGTTCACTAGATTGTCGAGCAGTGGAAAAATTATTAACTTTCATTTTTGATTCTAATTTCTGTGTGTTTAATTTTGAATATTACAAACAAATTTTCGGTACACCTATGGGCTCAACCATATCTCCGATTTTAGTAAATTATGTTCTTGATGACCTGATACGAGATTGCTTACAGTATTTACCTTACTATATTCCTTTTGTGAAAAGGTATGTTGATGACCTCATTTTATCTGTACCTCAAAATAGAATTCATGAAACTCTGGAAATGTTCAACACTTACAATCGTCACATACAATTCACTGTCGAAGAGGAAAGTGATCAAAGTATTCCTTTCCTAGACATGAAAATAAAACGGTCTGATGACAATGTTCTCAGTACTGTTTGGTACAGAAAACATATGGCTTCCAATAGGTTTATAAGCTTTAAGTCATACCATCCTATGAAGATGAAAATCAATTTAATTTTAGGCATGAAACGTAGAGCTGTCATGCTAACACATCCACAAGATTAAAATTATTACAAACAATGCTGTTGGAAAACTCGTATCCACTTAAATTAATTAATAAATTCTTATACAGTACAGCTTATCAATTACCGGAGAATGTTGTTGAGAGACCCAGTCAACCACCATCCCTAAACACACAACCTACGCCATCACGGCATAATGACAATAATGCTAATCAAAGCACCACTGTTCCGACTTTTTATTGTACTTTACCGTATATAGAGAATCTCACTCCAAAATTAATAAAATTATTTGAGTGCACCGATGTTAGGTTTGCAAAGAAGCAAGTGAAGACTGTTTCACAATTGTATACTAGAACAAAAACACCCCTCACCACAAAAGAAAATTGGAATGTTGTGTATCAGATTTCTTGTAATAATTGTGAGGATGTATATATCGGTCAAACATCCAGAAACTTATATAACCGTGTTATATCACACAAGAGTGACTGCAGGAGGTCGGTGCCTTCATGTGCATTGGCTGAACATGTAATAAAAGAAGGCCACCAAATGAGATTTGCTGAACCTAAAGTTCTGGCAAAATCCAACAACTATTACAAAAGACTGTTCTTAGAAATGGTACACATTCATGGCGCCGACCACTGCATGAATAAGAAAACAGATATCCAAAACCTCAGCACTATTTATTCCTTCTTACTCAAATTACATAAAGAAAAATTCAGTTCCTTACAGGAAGACACATCTATCTAGTTTTCTTTTCTTTTCTCTTTTGTGTGAACATTATATTTTATTGAAAGTTTTTTGTATTTCCACATTGTTCTTACATACCTTTTGCGTTTTCCACTGTTGGTGAATGCGCAGGACATCATTTTTCAGTATAAAATTTTTTTAAAATTTTTTTAAATTCGCCGCGCTTTATTTCGAGTTTGAACACAACCTAACATTCGTGGTTCTGTCAAACGTCAAATCAATTTTTAAATGACCAGCTGTTGCTCATTCATCATCCAGCAACCAAAATGTAGTAATTAATTATTCGGCAATCATCGCCAATCTTGAACCAATGTTTTAAAGTTTTTTAATTGTAAAATTTCATAAATATGTTTAGTAACATTTCTGCGAAGTATTTTTGTATTCCTTTTTTTTAAATAATTCACATTGGTAAGTTTTTAAAATAAAATTTTTGATTGTATGGGAACTGTGTTTCCTGACAATGTGTTTTGTAACTTTTGTAGTGTGTCCTGAAGAAGGGTTAAATTGAAACTCGAAAGCTCGACTAAGCAATAAAGAATTAATTAATTGGCCACCTGCATTTTGACTGCTACCCAAGAAAAAGATTCTTTTATATATATATATATATATATATATATATATATATATATATATATATATATATATATATAGGGTGTCATTAAATTCACTGCATATATTGGAATGGGTGACTCGTGGGATAGTCTACAGACATATCCAATACTTTTTTATTCTTAAATCGAACATTTTGAAAATTTTCAAAAATGTCCTAAAACCCGTCGATAATCTCCGCACCTGGCTGAGTGTACACACGGCGTTTGACGGAAAATTGCGCGCGAAAAATTAAAAACAATTGAATTTGTTGACACGTTGCCAGACATATAAATCTTTAAGGAGAATTTATTTTGTTTTTAAGCGTAATTTAAAAAAGCGGAAGTTAAAGAAAATTTAAACATTTTCCTAGGAAAACACAATGTTTGCCTAAGGCCGGGTTTAGCCAACTACATAAGCATAATTTTAATTCATAAACTTAGTTCAGCAGATAAGCATAAAGTTAAAAATATGTATTTGAATTACTCGGTTTATAAAACTGCGTAATTCTTAAGACCACTTTAGTTGATAATAACCGGCCTTGAAAGTTCCCAACTTTTAACTTTTTATGAATTATGCATTATGTTTAAAGAAATCTGCTTACAGCGCAGGTACAAAATCGGCTGTTAAATGCCAATAATAATATGGTAAACAGAAACTTTCTATCTGTCTTTAGATTTCTAACAAAAAATATCATTCATTTTTAATAAAACACATAACAGGTAGGCACTTACTGTAAAGTCATAATTAATCTTTGTTCTCTTCATATTATGTGAAACTTCTTGCAAGATATTTTAATATGTGAAAAAATCAAGTGATGCAAATGTAAAAACATATCCTTAATGGGAGTGTCAAAAGTTCCTTTAGTATTTCTTTTTCTGTTCATTCGTCCGAAAATCAAACCTTCTGTTCTGATGCGAATACGTCGTTTATCGACCCAAACTGATAATGTTAGAAACATAAAAGATAAGCCGATTGCCGTAGCAGCTCTTTTGTCTAATATTCGTTTTACTTTCATATTCCAAATATTAAAAATCAGAAACAAATAAAACAAAACCGCGCAGAAATAAAACTGAGGTTAGGTCTAACTGGCGTCCGCTTCAAATTTTTGATATTTTTTAGGCAATAAATACTATGGTCGGAAAATAACCAACCGCAATCATGTGGTTTGTTTCCGCAGCAGTTTCAAATCAATGCCAATGGGATTGCCTGGTTTCGATCAGCAAACTGTTTTCCTTGAAGATGATTGACTCTGGCCAATTTCAAACTACTGCAGAAACAAACCTATGATGGTTGGCACATCACTTGTTTTTTATTATAATTTGTGGTGGTATTCCCATGATATGTCATTAATGGCACTAATGACAGCAGTTGGATACTTTCAGCGTGTTTCCGCGAGATCCCGTTGACCAACCGTGAACGGCCGAGAACTACAAGTCATGTGAGATCTGCATTAAGTGACATACACGTGACACGCTGTTCAAGAGCCTAATTTTGGCGATTCAAAACCAAAGCCATGTACTCTCTTTGTTTATCCAACGTAATTAAACGTAAACAAACAAAGATAGTACCACAAAAATCAAAACCATATTGTTATCCTTATTTGTACAATGCAGTCAAATGTAAATAAATAAAGACAATAATGGTAAACCCTCGGGTTTGGCTTTGATGTTTGATGGTTTTGAATCGCCAAAAAACGTCTAAGGTAGATCAACGGGGTCTTGCGGAAACACGCTGTTTCTAACGACATAACAACTCATGTCATCAGGTTTGTTCCCACAGCAAATCTCGTACAACTTTACAACAGTTCCCAAGTCGACTCTCACTGCGTATGTTTTGAATTTCTAATCAGTTTTAAACTTTTGCTGGAACGCAGGACTACAAAAAGGCGACTTCTCGCTCTGGCCTAAAAATATGTAAGGAAGACGGACTTGGACATGACATAACCTTAAAAATAAGCAAAGAAAATAAAAAGGGTTTGATTCATATTCTTTTTGATTGGGTAAAATAAGTGCCAAGAAAATAATAATGGATGAAACAGGTAAAAAGTTTAAAGTATGCTTGTATCCTTTTATTTAAACGATGACCTACGGGTTGATTAAAACCCTTTGTTGACAATGAGATGTTAAAAGCATATAAAAAATTAAGTTATTTGCCAATTAGTTGAAAGGTCACGATAAATATTTAAAAATTAATTTAACCAAAAACAGTAGACATGACAATTTTTTTTTATTTGAGGTAGACTAGAGTGCCTAGTTTTACACTAGAACTAGAACTCTCCACACTGGAATATCTATGAAAGAAAGTTACTTTGGGATTTGTACAAAAAATTCAAGCCAAAAGTTGGAACGTTTGAAGTAAAAAATTTTAAGAGACTGGGAAATTTTAGCCAAAGAGTTAAATGCAATCTTAAAAAGTAACTTAACGACTAGTCATTGTGAAAATAGATGGAGAGTTTTAGAAAGAGCCTACAAAAACATATTGACAACCAAGATAAAACTGGCATGGGCATGGGAAAAAATATTTCGAATATACAGAAGAAATGGATGACATTATGTTTTAAAAAATGTTAAACCTGTGATACTTTTATCGCTCCAGACAATAACACAAATGCCTGATGATGAAGAACATGAACAGAAAGAAGATTTAATTAAGGACGTTTAACAACAACAAAGAGCTCCCATTAATCGTGCAATGATGCACGCAAATGAGGTCCGGATTGACGTTTTTGCAACATCCTTGGAGAGACTGAGGTCGACACTGTGATATCACTGTGTAATTGTTGTGTGATTCCTTTAAGCCGTGATCTGTTGTTATTACTTTTTAATTGTGATTTTATTTTATTAATACGTATATGTTTTACTGTTTTGACTAAATTTTAAGAATTTTATTGTATATGACTTTGTAATTTTTGGGCATTGCCCATTGATAAATAAATAAATAAATAAAAAAGATGAATCTGCACCATCGGTTTCAAGTCTTGTGACCCCATCCACCACACAAAAAGTACGTGGTTTGAAGAGAAAAAGAAATCCTATAATAAATCGTAATGTAACATTGGCCACCCTGAGAAAACAAAAGACAAGAATATCATGAAGAACGATTCCAAATAGAAAAGAGAAAATTGGAAGTTCAACAAGAAAAATTACAAGTAATGAAAGAAAGAACTATACTTTTACAGGAAAGAAATGAATTGTTAAAAGAAAAAAAATGCAGTGTGGGTTCAAATATCTTCAGTTAAGAGATTTAAGAGTTTAATGTATCATTAATAAGGTTAATCTTGCTAATCATTTATTGTATATACAGGGTGGAAAGGTTAACTTAAGGAAATTCTTGAAAAGCCCAATCATTTCATGAAAAAATACAATAACACATCAACCTTAATTTTTGGCTTGTAATTTTTCCGATGTATTTCCTATTTTTTAAACATTGTGAAATAAGATAAAATAGTTTTTTTTTAATTTTGTCATTTGGTGTTAAAAATCACTTTAAATGTCCACCTTTTCTTTCCTGATAAAACCCTAATCAAAAACACAACTCTTACCATTTCTAGTATTTTTTCCTATTTCTTTTGGGTATTTTTTTCAAAACTCAATTTTTGTATTTGCTAGTTAGGCCATTTTTATATCGATTAATCCAAATAAAAACGATTAGATTGGCAAGGTAGAAGCTCGGGTAGAAGATTATCATTGTTCAAGGTTTTATTTAAGATTGTTTCTGTTTTAATTTAATTTTAATAAATATTTTGTGTTGTAGTTTTTTTTAGTCCAAAAATGTCCCTAATTTAAAATCTATTTCACTTCAACACAAGTTGAGTTCAACCAGAGACATTCTATCTACTCTGTGGTTCAACTGAACTAAGCTTCAAACTTGACCTGTATACCATGGGCGTAGTTAGGCCTTTGATTGGGGGGGGGGGGGTGCTAATGCTCGGATGTGTTTTAAGTTTGCTAAATAATTTTGATAGCAATTTATTATGCGAAAGTATATTTTGTGTTAAATCATACCAGCTTAACACTGTTATTTTCTGAATATTTATTTTATAAATGTTTAATTGGAAACATTGATCCACTCGGAGAAATATTAATTTTAAAACTCTAAATTTTACATTTATATTTTTTAAGTAATGGCAAGTGCTTTTCGCTGGTGTAATCTGTATTGGGGTTGGGAAGCTAATTTCAACCTGAGGGGGGCTAAGCCCCTCAGAAACTACTCCCATGTTGTAATACCCAGGCCTCAGACACCCCTTTGAACGCAAAATTAATGAAAGTGTTGAAGGTTGAAGGGTTTAAATAAAAAATATTCCGTTATAATAACAAAGAATTTTATTCACAAATAACTTAACTTACAAAATAAGACTAAACATAACAAAACCATTGCAAATGTATATTCGTGTTAGTTCTAATATTCACAAAAAACTCAATAAATGGGGGGATGAGAAGTCAACACAACACATAAATACGTAAAATTCAATAACTTTTTAATCTTTTCTTGTGCCATCACAGTTTTCTTTCAGAAAAATGTATATTCATGTTAGCTCTAATATTCACACCAAACAACTTAATAATATAGGGGATGAGGTGTTAATAAATACGTAAAATTCAATAACTTGACCCCTCGTCCCCCTAATGTATTAAGTATTTTTGTGTGAATATTAGAGCTAACATGAATATACATTTCTGAAGGAAAACTGTAATGACACAAGAAAAGATTAAAAAGTTATTGCATTTTAAGTATTAATGGGGTAGTTGTTGACCCCTCATCGCCTAAATTATAAAGTTTTTTTGTGTGAATATTAGAGCTAACATGAATATACATTTCTTGGAAGAAATCTGTGATGGCATAAAAAACGATTAAAAAGTTATTGAATTTTACATAATTTTGGGGTAGTTGTTGACCCCTTATCCCCTAAATTATTAATTTTTTTTTGTGAATATTAGAGCTAACATAAACATACATTTTTCAAAAGAAAACTGTGATGACACAAGAAAAGATTAAAAAGTTATAGAATTTTATGTATTTTTGGGGTAGGTATTGACCCCTTGTCCCCTAAATTATTAAGTTTTTTTTGTGTGACTATTAGAGCTAACATAAATATATATTTTTTAAACGAGAACTGTGATGGCACAAGAAAAGATTAAAAAGTTCTTAAATTTTACATTCTTGGGGTGGTTTCTATCCCCCTAAATCCCAGTATATTATATTATTGCATTATTATTATAAAGATATTACCAAATTACACTCGCCAAAAGACACATATGCCACGAAACAGCGTCACATCCCTTCAAATCTTATTTTTTAATTATCTGCGTACGGCACTGAAATTCGTTTCTGTTGCTGTCTTCAGCTACATCTTTTTTAGATGGTATTTTCTTCAAAAAAATCCCAAAATCAAAAAATAAGATTATATACACTAATATACACACTATATTAATTTCATAATAACTTTCAAAAGTACTGATCTGTAAAAAAAAGTTTTCAATATTAATAAATTTTCTTTCATATAATTTATTATCAGCGTCACAACTTCAATTGGGGTCCATATACACAGGTAACATTTTGATTTCTTTAAAATGTGTAAGGGATCAATTTTTGTAAGGTAGTCTATACTATCTTTCCCCACTGAATGGCTTTTATTCCATCTAGATTGTATCTATCTAAAACAAAACAATTAACAAAGATATCAACTAAAAAGAAAGTAATGTACTTAAGTAAATATGTACAGGCACAGTTCAAGAATATTTTTGTAAAATAAATTTTAATTAATTATTTTTAAGCTATATACACTTTGTTGACGAGAATAACGTATTCTTTTAACAATAAAGTACATTTTGATTTGATTTGATTTGATTAAATTGATAACCTATCCTAAATAATACCTAATTATACAAACAAAAATGTACTTACCAATAGGTGATTTAAAAAGACATGCAGGATATCTGTTTTTCTTAAAGGGGGATATAACTGCCCCAAAGTTACTTGCTGTAAGTCGAAATTTTCTTATGAGGTACCATTTTTCATTGGAAACTTGTCTTGTTGTTATTGCAGCGATATGTTTAATTTTATCGTTGTCAAGAAGTAATACATTTTTGGCCATAGTGAAGTTATTAGATCATATTATGTTCTCAATAATAGGCAAATCACAGTCATCAACTTGTTCTGGCTCATTAATATCATCACCATGTAGAAGCCAGGTGAAACCCACAGTATTGCCAAAGATTCCAAGTTTTGTTTTTAAGACATCTTTTTCCTTATTATAACTTCCTTGATGGCAGCATATGGTTTAGATGGATACAGTTCGTCTGCTGTTTTTACTGGCACACTTTTTAATTTTGGCACATTCCATGTAGATTCCTTGCCTGCAACTGAAATGTTGTCGTGGCCACAAAGAGCCAATGTCACTATATGATGGCATTTTATCCCTCTAGGCCAAGCACAAGTTGCAGTAACAACATCTCCTAATTTACTTAATGTAATCTGCAATATAGGTAATATTTAGTTAAAAAAATATCATAACCTGAAAACATACTCAGCCTACCTCAACATTATAGGTTTTATCCTTCATACTAGCATTCCTATAGTAAATAAGAATTCTAGAAATTTTCACCTTTTTCGATGATTTTATTATCGTTTGCAAAGAAGTCATTTGATTACTGACATTACTGTTAGGCACAGCTGTTCTTCAAAACATATTTTGTTTGGAGCAAAGATGTAGCTACGCCCAGTCGTGTGAAGTCAGGTGGAATTAACCGATGTCAATTGGCAAACGGTCACATCATGGTATAGTGGTATGCGAATTGAAAATCCTTCTTTTTTTAAGATGCGTATTTATGCTTCAGAAAATTTTTGCATAAATGGAATCTGACCTTTTGTGTCCTTATAATGTGATTTTAGACATTTTATATATTTATTCATAATATTAAATAAAAACACTACCTAAATTACTCGCACAAGTTCAAAAATGCCGCCCAGAACGTGGTTGACACGACCATTGGCAGCTTGTATTTTTTATCACCTGGTCCCACGCGGCTTCCATCCTTCTAGCTCGAAGCAAGGTCACCTGTTGTTCTGTGATCACACCCTTTTATTTTCTTTGGGTCAATGACTCAGCGTTATTTGTTGTCGAGTACAGGAATTATTTTTTGATTTCCATAAAGTGTCATCTACGATTCTTTATTATTTAGTAAAAAAAAGTGTCTAGCTCTTCACCAGTGTCGTTATTATCAAAAATATATCGTACGCGCGTATAGTGTTGACCGTATAGTGAGCCAAGTAACCATTTCGTTGGCTGTTAGGTGTACTATCTGTATATGAACTTTATTATTTAGTGGAAAGAAAGTTTCCAGGGCTATGTACGCGCATTTGAAGTTTGCAGATAACACTAGACATTTCTGGCTCTTATTTAGTGAAACAGAAAGTTTCCAGTGCTATAAGTACGTTTAGTTGAAAATTATTATTTTACTTACACTTCGTTTGAAGAGCAGCTCTCTGTATTGTTTTGTGTTGTAATATTTTAACTCTTTGAAATTAAGTTTTACTAGGAGTTCTTTCTTTAAAGGTAACAAAAATATTAGGTCTTCGAACTTGGTACATAGAAATATGGTAAAAAAATTTGGCAACGCCTGACGTCAAACAAATGTTTTTTTTTCTGTAACTGACATTTCTAGCTGTTTTTAATTTTTCCATGTATTTATGACCGTGGCGCGCAGGTACTAAAACTTTTTTTTCAAGGGCCGATATCAACCTTTTTTTATAGTGAAGCACCATTTATGAATATTTTTATTCAATCTGAATTCATATCAGGATTTACTGGTTTCAATATATGCAGTGAATTTCATAACACCCTGTATACATATATATATATATATATATATATATATATATATATATATATATATATATGATTATAGATATATATATATATATATATATATATATATATATATATATATATATATATATATATATATATATACAGGGTGTCCCAGGATAGGTGTTACGATAGGACAAATGGGTCAAAAATTTTTGAATTTGAAAATGGCATTTTGGGAACATGCCCCGCTTGGTCCAAAACTGAGAAATACAAAATTTCACTCGGATTGGTATTATTCAGGGCGAGTTATAACTAAAAATATGAAAAATGGCCAAGAGTAAAGTACTCTTATTTTTTCAAATGGAACAAAAGCTTAGTAGCAAAAGTTGTTCAGAAATGAAACTAATATTATAATTTGAAATTAGAGCTTTCTAGTCAATATTTTTATTTTTGTCAATTTTTTTGAAATGTAATAGTACATTTTCCACCAATATCGTACTACAATACATTATTAGGCTATACCTGGTAAATGTACATATTAAATGTTAGGAAACGTAGTTTCCAAGTATAATAAAAAACCGAAAAAAAAACAACAAAATTTATTAAATATTACCTACGCAAAATTTAAAAAATTAACAATTATGAAGATAAAACAAGTGGTAACTAATGACATCAAATTAGTTTCATTTCTGAACAACTTTTTCTACCAAGCTTTTGTTCCATTTGAAAAAATAAAAGTACTTTACTCTTGGCCATTTTTCATATTTTTAGTTATAACTCACCCTGTGTAATACCAATCCGAGTGAAATTTTGTATTTCTCAGTTTTGGGCCAAGCGGGGCATGTTCCCAAAATGCCATTTTCAAATTCAAAAATTTTTGACCCATTTGTCCTATCGTAACACCTATCCTGGGACACCCTGTATATATATATATATATATATATATATATATATATATATATATATATATATATATATATATATATATATATATATATATATATATATATATATATATATACAGGGTGTTCCTAAATGTCGTGCAGATAATAAAGAGGGTGATTCTACAAGCGATTTTAAGAGAAAAAGTTCATGTGACCATATGTCCTAAATCGTTTAAATTTTAAAATACAGGGTGTTAAAGTTTAACTTTTTTATTCGTTTTTGGCGTATACCTTGTACATTTTTTACGATATTTAATTTAAATTTGGTATACAGTCTACCATAATTAAGCTTTATGAAATGGTAATATTACATTTTAAGAAATTATACAGAGTACGCCTTTTTTTGGGACACGGTTCCTTTAGGCCCTCCCAACTTTTTATTGGAACGCCGCTGGTTATTTTTGCTTCTGGAATCGTATTTCGCATTTTATTTTGTAACTTTTTTATGTCTTGTAATTTTCTGATATTTTGCATTGTTTAGAAGATATTATACCACATCTTCTTCTCATTAACCCTCGCACCCTGTCAAAAAAAATCAAGATTGCTATGAAAACATTTTTATTAAGTTTTTTCTGTTGTCATCTTTGACAGTACAATTCTTTCGTATTTACAACAGAAGTCATTTTATGCTAAGTAAGTCAATAATTATTAGTTAACGTGTAAGCTACAGTTTTGAATTGAAATTTATCTACCTAATAAATATGCCGAATTTTACGAATTCTGAAATGGCTGATATGCACTTTATTTATGGCCTTGCCAATGGAAACGCTTTTGAAGCCAGACGTATTTATGGTGAAAGATATCCGAATCGTGTGATACCTGACAGTAGAACATTCTCGAATATTCATCGACGCCTTCATGAAACTGGGCATTTTCAAAAAGATAAAGCTAACGCAGGAAGACCTCGTACTGTTAGAACACCAGCTATCGAGGAAGCTGTATTAAATGAAATAGATAATCATCCAGAAACCAGCACTAGAAAGATTGCCATAAATTTAAATATTTGTCATCAAATTGTTTGGAGAATCTTGTCGGACCAGCAACTTTACCCATACCATCTTCAAAGAGTGCAAGCACTGCTTCCCCGTGATTTTCCTTTACGGATTAATTTCTGTCAATGGTACCTACAGAGGCTCGCAGTAAATCCCCATTTTGAAAGTCAAATCCTTTTTACAGATGAAGCTAACTTTTCAAGAAATCAAATAACTAATTTTCATAACAATCATTTATGGGCTCAGGAAAATCCACACGCCATAGTAGAAGCGCATTATCAAGAGCAGTTTTCATTAAACGTATGGGCTGGTATTATTGCAGATTATTTGATAGGTCCCTTCTTTTTACCTGCTCGCCTTAATGGTCAGTCATATCGCCAGTTCTTGCAAGAAGAATTGCCACTTCTACTTGAGGAAGTACCACTTTTATTAAGAAACCAACATTGGTATATGCACGATGGCGCTCCAGCACATTTCAGTGTTCTGGCACGTGAATATTTAAATGAAATGTATCCTGAAAGGTGGATAGGTCGTGGAGGACCACGACCATGGCCTCCTAGGTCACCCGATTTAAACAGTTTAGATTATTTCCTATGGGGACATATTAAGTCCTTAGTGTATGTAACACCAGTGGATACTGTGGACGATTTAAGAAATCGCATAATCGCTGGATTTGAAACGGTTAGAAACACTCCCGGTATTTTTGAAAGAGTGCGGGGATCAATGAGAAGAAGATCTGAGGCGTGCCTAATGGCAGGAGGGAGCCATTTTCAACAATTATTGTAATTAGTTAACTAACTTGTATTATTAATAATATATTTTTAGAATAATTAATATTTCAGAAAGCTTAGTTAGGTATGTTTAATTTAAATATTTGGTACACAGTCTACCATAACTAAGCTTTATGATAGTACTGTCCAAGATTACAATAGAAAACACTTAATAAAAATGTATCCATAGCAATCTTGATTTTTTTTTTTGAGTGCGAGGATTAATGAGGAGAAGATGTGAGGTATAATATCTTCTAAACAATGCAAAATATCAGAAAATTACAAGACATAAAAAAGTTACAAAATAAAATGCGAAATACGATTCCAGAAGCAAAAATAACCAGCGGCGTTCCAATAAAAAGTTGGGAGGGCCTAAAGGAACCGTGTCCCAAAAAAAGGAGTACTCTGTATAATTTCTTAAAATGTAATATTACCATTTCATAAAGCTTAATTATGGTAGACTGTATACCAAATTTAAATTAAATATCGTAAGAAATGTACAAGGTATACGCCAAAAACGAATAAATAAGTTAAACTTTAACACCCTGTATTTTAAAATTTAAACGATTTAGGACATATGGTCACATGAACTTTTTCTCTTAAAATCGCTTGTAGAATCACCCTCTTTATTATCAGCACGACATTTAGGAACACCCTGTATATATATATATATATATATATATATATATATATATATATATATATATATATATATATATATATATATATATATATATATATATATATATAAGTTTATGGCGTACTCCCGGGAGCGTACAGGGGAGGTCAAAATAACCCTAATTTGTCATATAAAAAAATTCCTAAAGTGCCCCTTAACGGAGATACAGAGCCCCAAAGGGGTACTCAGCGATTTACTTTTTTGACTCTAACTTTTGAACCGACTTGTATAATTTAATGAAATTTTAATATTTTATGTTGGCCATAAAGACTCATAAAACCATACTACAGTAGATGTTTGACATCGTCAGGGAAGTCAGGAACGGACTTGCCATCACACTCGTTGGGCCAAATTTTTGACAGGTATCATTTTACAGAGCTGAAAGAAAACTGACTTTTTAAGTACTTTGGTCATTCCTCTTTAAAAAAGGTACTCTACTTTTGTTTCGATAAAATTAGCCTTTTTCGAAAGAATTAAGTTTGCTGACATGCATCTAATTTCTGGACAAGCACTTGGCAATTGTGTGGTGGCAAGAATAATTTATTCTGATACATTTGAAAATCGATGTTTACCACACCGAAGAACTTTTGAAAGGGTTGATCATAGCATTGAATTTGGAAAAGGTAAAGAACGCCGAATAGAGTGTTTTCATCTAGTTGTCAAAAGTGGTCTCAAGATGCCGCAGTTTGTCTAAAGATATAATATTTTAAATTCCCGGTCAATTAGCTGTGTGAATAAACAGGTAGCGCAGCCACGAATTTCCAACAGTGTTGGTAAATTTCTTTAGCAATTACCAAACGGATTGCTGATGACGCGAGTCGTGTCAGACGACGCGCCGGGGAATCTCTTCCACTTGGCTTTTCAACCCGATAGCTCATCTTTTTAATTTTACATTGTATACAAATCCATCGTTTTTCGGTGCATTTGCATCATATTGGTTTACTATCAGCGGTATTAAAATGCGTTATGGCTGGTAATAAATGTTATTTTAAACCGGTTTTGCTATAGAAGGAGATAGACAGGGAGTGAATTATAAATAGTGGTATGCTTTATACAACTTTGTAAATAAAAAACTAAATTTATTATGTATACAGCGTGTTCCAAGACGTTGTAGAGAAATGGCAAATGTTCACCTTACCAAAAAAAATCCAAATCTTCAATTTTTAAATTTTGACTTGTTAACATATGTACAAGGTGTCCGGATTTCGTTGTATTTGCGGGTTATCTCAGTTATTAGTAGAGATAGAAGGTTGCGGTTTGCACGTCATGGCGCTACTTTTTTGTGAATCGAAAAATGCCACAAACAGAATTTTCATAGCTTTCTTCGTTTTCGAGCTACAGGGTGATTTTGAAAATTTTCCCGTTTGTAGCACTCCTTGTATCTCGGCTATTCCGCATCATATCAAAATAGTAAAAACTGGCTTTTATGCAGAATGTTACTTAGAATACGATAACGTAGTTAGTTTTTTTCTAAATATTATAATTTTCGAGTAATGGTGTAAAGTTGTAGTTTTTTAAATGGGACACCCTGTATATTTATACGTCGTTACATTTCGCTTATCGAGGGCTTTTCAAAAATATATAACACATGATATTTCTTTTTTCATTGAAGCCGATGAATCACAATTTTTAATAAAATGTCAATATTTTATAGTAGGCCGTGAAGTAAAACGTATACCTACACATTACAGAGATTGTTCGAATTGATTTCCGTTATTCTGAACACAATATTGTCACATTTTTTTATTCCTAAAGCAATTAAAAGGATAACTGTCCGTGCTTGCAAATTTCTGAATTCCATTTCAGTAGCATTACGCAATTCTTCTAACGCTTGATGCCGGGTATGAGATATTTTATTTTCCAAATAACCCCCCAAAACAAGTCGAGAACCGCAAAATCCTAATGAATATCATGGAAAGAAAATTTTTCGAAATTTTTTGCAATCGTATTTTTCGTGTAAGTACGGACTTGAAAATTTTTTTTCAACCTAACCACTATATGGATTGGATAGGTTGTTTATTTAGCTTCACTTTCTTTTTGTGTCGGCCTCGATACGACCATTCCTCGCTGAGTTATCAGACTTTGAATGCAAATGCGTCATTTTCTCTTCTCTCGGCAATATCTCGGGAACCAATGGTCCCGCAGAAAATGGAAGGGGGGTTTCGGAAACTTGGATCCATTCTCTACAATGCTCTGGCATGTTTTTTCAGAAAAAAAAAATTTTCATCCTTAACATGACTTTGTGAAAATGTGAAAAACAGGACTTTTTAAGGTCTCTTAGAAAATCACGTGCCACATTGAGAATATTGGGAAAATGAAGTGTGCATCTTACAGGCCTAAAAGGCCCTAAAAGCCCTACAGAGTTTCAACCTGATCCATCAAGCCGTTTTATTGTTTAATTCGATTGAATTGTTGAAAAAATTGAAGGATCGCGTTCTTTTGCCTTGAGAGATCATAATCTGTAAAGAAATGGAAAAAAACATTCTCGTAATTTATTTCCACAGTTTTATTGCGTAAAGCGTTTGGAGGCATGAAAAAAAAATTCTGAAAAATTAAAAAAAAAATTGTTTCTGAAAAATTGAAAAAAAATTCTTTTTGAAAACTTTCTCTTTTTGAAGCAATCTTCACAAATTTTGCAAAACTACCGGCATTAGAGTTACCCAAAGCGTACCAGGTGGAGGTCGCACGGTCGGATTTACGCTCCTTTGTGTGTGTGTGTTCCCTTAATTGAAATGAGACCCGGTGGTTCGTCATTTCCACCTTATTTCATGACTCCAAACTCATTCTTTAAAGAGTGTGAGTTTATGTGTGTGTATACTTTAATCCGTTCAATAACGGGTTTTGCCGCCCCTGCTCTCTGACAGCCCTCAATCGTCCGGCCATATTGATGCATCGGGTTATTTCGGGTTGCGGAATGGTGTTCCAAATTAACTGATGTACGCACTCTAATGTGCCAATGTTATGGAAATTGTTATACTCCATCTGCAATCAATAGAGAATATTGGGAAAATGACTAATGTGAGGTGTGCATTTTACAGGCCATTGTACCAATAGAAGCCCTACAAAATTTCAATTTGATCCATCAAGCCGTTTTTGTGTTTCATTCGATCGAATTTTTGAAAAAACTGAAAGATCACGTTTTTTGCCTTTGGAAGCTCATATTCTGTAAAAAACTGGGAAAAAAATTTGTTCCTGATTGTTTTTCACACACTTATTGCGGGAAGCGTTTGAAGTCAAGAACAGAGAAATTTTTTTTTTGATTTTTCGAAAAACAATTTTTTCCCAATTTGTCAAAACAATTTTTTTTACTTTTTTAGAAAAAAAAACTTTCTTTTCATGACTCCAAACACTTTCCGCAATACAAATGTGGAAACACAATACATAATTAGGAGAAATTTGTTTTCCATTTTTTTACAGATTATGAGCTCTCAAGGCAAAAGAACGCGATAATTCAATTTTTTCAAAAATTCAATCGAATGAAACAATAAAACGGCTTGATGGATCAGGTTGAAACTCTGTAGGGCTTTTAGGGGTACAATGGCCTGTAAGATGCACACTTAACATTAGTCATTTTCCCAATATTCTCAATGTGGCACGTGATTTGCTAAAAGACCTGAAAAAGTCCTGTTTTTCACAATTATTGTTCAAAGTCATGTTAAGGATGAAAAAATTTTTTTTTTCTAAAAAAACATGCCAGGGCATTGTAGAGAATGGATCCAAGTTTCCGAAACCCCCCTTCCATTTTCTGCGGGACCATTGGTTCCTGAGATATTGCTGAGAGAAGAGAAAATGACGCATTTGCATTCAAAGTCTGATAACTCAGCGAGGAATGGTCGTATCGAGGCCGACACAAAAAGAAAGTGAAGCTAAATGAACAAACTATCCAATCCATATAGTGGTTAGGTTGAAATTTTTTTTTCAAATCCGTACACGAAAAATATGATTGCAAAAATTTTCGAAAAATTTTCTTTCCATGATATTCATTAGGATTTTGCGCTAATTGTTGCTTGGAAATTTTTTTTATCGCAAGATCCTTACACTAGACACTTCAAGCTTCAAATTGCTTTTTTTCACTCAAATATGACCATTTTTACCAAAGATCCAGCCATTTGAAAAATCGCACAAAATTGAGATTTTTTTGATCCATTAATTGTTTCCGCTAGTGTATTATATATGTTCAAAAAGCCCTCGATAAGCGGAATGTATCGATGTATAAATATACAGGGTGTCCCATTTAAAAAACAACAACTCATTACCTCATTACTCGAAAATTAAAATATTTAGAAAAAAACTAACTACGTCATCGTATTCTACGTAACATTCTGCATACAAGTCTGTTTTTACCATTTGGATATGATGCGGCATACCCGAGATACAAGGGGTGCTCAAAAAGTGAAAATTTTCAAAATCACCCTGTAGCTCGAAAACAAAGAAAGCTATGAAAATTCTATTTATGGCATTTTTCGTTTCACGAAAAAGTAGCTCCTTCTATCTCTACTAATAACTGAGATAACCCGCAAATACAACGAAATCCGGACACCCTGTACATATATAAAATAAAAATACGTCCCACCCTTAGTAAAAAAATAAGTGGTTTTCCGAAAATAGATTGTTTTAGGAAAATCACCACAAACAATTTGTTCATACTGGAAAAACTTTTGATTTCTGAATTTCTGTTTATCTTCGTTACTGATATTTTTGTGATAAATTATATCACAATAATCCAATCCACTTAGAATAATTGAATCAACCAGCCTAAGTTTAGTATCGGTATTTAAGTAGTCCTTAAATTTATATAAAATTCTTAGTTTGTAGTATGCTTTTTTAATTATATTTTTTATATGTTCATTAAAATTTAGATACTGATCAAAAATTACTCCAAGATTTTTACCATATTCGATTGAAGTTATCTTTAAATTATTGTTAAGAGGTATTCTCAGTGACCTCCATATTGGAAAAACGGGGCGCCAAACTACGAGGAAACTATTGAACCGAATTTGATGAAATTTTGAATTTAGCTTCGAAATTGGATACTACATGACTGTATTACCTTCAATTTTCCGAAAAAGAATTTTATTTTTTCCAAAGCGGCAAATAATGTCCAAATTGAGAAAATATGGTAATACAGTCATTTTTGAAAGTATTTTCTCCACTATCTATAATTTCAATTAATTGTATAGCTTTGTTTTAATGCAAAAAAACGTCACACCGAGTTTTTTAGAAAAAATACCGAAAATCGCAACTGTCTAAAGCGATTTGGCAACGCTCCGGTTGATCGAGGGCAGCGCGGAAAGCGAAGACACTCGAGTCCCTGACCGCCGCACATCGACTTCGTCAAGGTAATTCATACTAACGGAGAGCAGAGGCGGCTCGGCTCGTTGTAGCGACTTATGTACAGTTGTTTTTCCTGTGTATCAGTGTCAGTGTGTGTAAAATGACTAGAAAAGATGAACGATTGAAAGTCAATAGAAGGAAGTGTTTATCTACAAAAAGATAAAGTAGGCGCATTTTAATGAATAGACGGTAAGTTCTGTGCATGAATGTAACAAAATAATTTCTTAGTTACACTGTCATAAAGCTTATTGCTGATTTTTGTACTGCCAAATACCAAATGGGCTTATTTTTTTTCAACAGGCATTTAATTTTGATAATATAAACTTTTTTACTTTTAAATGAAAGACAGAGTACTTGTTATAGTTTCACAAAATTTATTCAGTTGCCTGACACGTGTTTCGACCCTCTCGGGTCATTTTCAAAGACATAAAATGAAAAAAATGATTTTATGTCTTTGAAAATGACCCGAGAGGGTCGAAACACGTGTCAGGCAACTGAATAAATTTTGTGAAACTATAACAAGTACTCTGTCTTTCATTTAAAAGTAAAAATGTTAATCCAGTTTCACCAAGAATGTAGCAGTACACACATCAACTTTATATAAACTTTTATTGATGTTTCAATTTATTAATTGCGTTTTTCGTGACAGAATTGTTCCTGGTGAATTTGCTTTCACCGTAGTTAACGCTGAAGAATGCTATGATATGTCAAAGTATGTACATAATAATTATTGATGTAAAAGATTCTTTTTCTAGACCTGATTTTTTTTAGGATGGCAAGCACACCAAAACATATATCCACCAATTATAGAGGACAAGAAAATTATTTAACTGATGGGACACCTTAAAGGTAGGATTATTTCAAATCTTCGTGTTTATACTTCTTCGATAGTTTCAAACGTCAATATATCCTAACCAAAAAATACTTTTACAAGGTGTTCTTTATTGCCAGGTTAAATTATTTCAAAATAATATTAAATTCGTGTTTCAAAAATACTTATGCTGACACCTCATTAGCATTAGTATCTTCAATATCAATGGAATTTGACGATGTGGAAATTCAAAGAGAAGCAGATAATGATAGTAATAGAAGGTAAAAAAACATCGGTCAAGCGCAAGCTATACTTGCACAATTAGTTTTTCTGTCATCAACCTCTGACTTAATCTGAGCAAACCTCGGCCACCCGATCTCTGTTCATCTGCCGCTCTACCTGCCGCAGATGGCACTAACGCCGTATCACATCGCTTGTGCGCGGAGCTGAGTAGACCAAATTAAAAATTTTGAGCCCTTTCGGATTGTTAGTAGAGTAGGTATTTTAATTTTTTCACTGTAAGGGGTCATCCATTAATTACGTCACACGTAAAGGGAGAGGGAGGGGGTTCACAAAGTGTGACAAGACGTGACAAGGGGGGGAGGAGTCATGAGCTTCGTGACGTCACCTTTAATCTAAAAGATTAAAACAACTAAATAAGGCATAGGGCCACGGGCGAAATGAACGTTATATAAGTATGTTATTTTGAAGTGTAAAATTGTTTGCCTTTGGTAACAATACACTGAAAGACCACCATATGAGAAACTTTTTTAAAATTTGGTTAAGGTCAAGGTTGACTTTGGCATCAATTTTTGCTTGACCAAGAACCTAAAATGACGTTTCAAAAGTTACATTTTTAAAGAAAATGTCATAAAAATGGTATTATTTGTAAAAATTTCGAAAAATGTCCTAACAATGGTATTATTTGTAAAAATTTCGAAAAATATCTTAGTAAAAAGTTATGTGGGTTGTCATCGAGATTCCATTATTAAAGATTTGTTCAAAAATTTTAACTTTTAATTTTTTACATATGTATTTTAGCATCATAAATTTGTTTAAATGTTTAACGTTTATTTCGTTATTATTAAGTTTAAACGCCATATTGCAACGTTTCTAAAGATGAGTATACCGTATACATGTTCTAAAGTTTACAGAGTTTTTATAGCACAAAAATAAATATTTTTTTAAAATTCCCTGAGCGCTATTGGACTATTACTTGATTTTTTAAGTGCTACAGAGCTTATTAATGAGAAACAAGTTTAACATCTACCCGTTTCTCCACATTTTCCATTGTTTTCCCAAACACGGCGTTGTTCATAAGTTTAAAAAAGTCTTTTTCAAACTTATTTTGCGCTTGATTGCGCATCGCTGTGTTTAGGTCAATGTATTTCTTTAGCCACGGTGATTGGTCAAAAGATATAACGCGATGAATTTTGGTGAGCTTAAGCCCATAATCTAAAGCCTGACGCAAATTTTGGTAATGAATTATATATTTACTTTTAGGTTTAAAATTTGGAATTAATTTTTCAATATCTTGGAATTTTGATTCTGGTGGAGCTATTGATTGTGGACAAAAGGGTAGTTCGTTGTGTAAATAATGCAACTGTTCGGGGTATTCTAAATCTACCTCTAATATATAGCCAGTTTTAGAATCATTCGCGACATTCATGTAATCTAAACTTTGAATTTCGGTCTCATCCAACCACTTAAAATTCCCCGTTGGTAAATATTGAGACATAGCCGCACCATAGAGGTTGGTAGCGTCCAAATACATGATGTAGGAAGTAGGTTTGGAAGCGTCATAATGAGGTATAAATTTATTGTTAGCAAAAGCTTTTCTAACACTACACTGACTGACCCCGCCGCGAATACCGTGTTTAAAGAAGTGTACCATGTCTAGATCCGTCAGTAATTCCAAGGAAATTGATGTGGACTTGAGTGCGGCGTCCATCGCAAGAGAGGGCGCCGTGAAGTACTGCGCAGGATCTAGACCGTAAGTGTTAAGGCACACGTCTCTAAATCTTTCAAAAACATCTGTTAATAATAAAACGTCGGATTTTAAATAAATATCTGAATATTCGCCTAAAGTTTGGCATTCAAATAAATTCCATACAGCCCAAGCACGCTTATAATCCTCGTTACTAATATCTTCTTTTTTCAGCTGGTTGTAAAAGTCTTTCTGTGATGGAAGCTTTGTATCGTTCAATTTTGCGAAACTATCCACGTAATTATATGGGAAGACACCCTTCTGTCGAATAAGCTGAAACTTATTTTCTTCCGCGAAATATTTTCTAACTTCTCGACATTGTTCGGGTTTTAAATTTTGACTAAGTTTCTCTAGACTGCTGGCCATGAAACGAAAACTGTCGAGGAAGCGTAATTTTAAAAATACCTGTCGTAGTTTACCATCCCTGTTCTCGATGTTATCCACCAAAACATGTTTAGTAAATGATATATACTTTTCCTTGTTTTGGGGGATAACATCCAGCTTTTCTTCGTCGGAAGCCAATTCCTTAACAAACAGGTGCGAATCAAAGTCAGACATATTATGGAAAAAGATGGGTATAAATTGAGGGATTTTGTAATTTAGGTTACATACAGAGTGCGCAGCCGCTCGATATTGGCCATTTGTGTGATCGTGGTCGTGCACGCGATCGTTTAATGCTACATCAAATGGCTTTTCGCAGATATGACACACCGCAGCATTTTGATGCTCCATCTCTTGTTCCGCAGAAATAGGTATCATGGGTACTACTTCCTTCATAAAGCGATTATAGATTGATTTACAATCAATCTCTAAGCGTTTTACGAATTCTTTGTGAGCATCCGGACCCCTATAACTTTGGTAAATCGAATGAGCATCATCAAAGTCACATTTGATGTAGTAACCGAAAGAGTACGGGACATGTTTGTGCGTTCTCACAGTGTATGACGTATCGGGATCCTGAGCATTTTCCTCTGTATCGATAGGTTCAAGGATAGTTTCGAAATCGGCATAAACAACGAAAGGTACTTTTAATTTCTTTTCAAAGTTTGTAAATTTCAAAATATTCTCGGGAATCTCTTCGCCATATTTATTTTTTTTTAAATTTGTCGTTGGGACTTTAGCTAAAACATGCCCGCAATCATGTTCTTGATGAGCCTTTAATTTTTGCTCTGAATAAAAATATGATAAACAACCATCACATAAATACTTTGTGCCACAATGTAATGATAATTGTCTTGAGATCAGGCGAGATAAACTTCTTATTAAGCAGTAATGACTATTACCATAATCATCACTGCTTACTAACAAATTTACATGTCGCTCTCTATTACGAGAATTTGTAAAGTATAAGGGCCCAACAACTTCAATAATATTTTTACCATCTTCGAACAGTTTCTCCAGTCCGTATACGTTGATAGAAATATTATTGAGTCGTTCAAACTTCGCTACATCGGTAAGTTTAATCGGAAATTCCATACCTGTAAAGTCCAACTCGTTTTCAAAAGGCAAATAGTTCGCGACTCTATTTGCATTTTGAGTCCAATGAACTGGATGTAAGGCAGCTAGGACTGACCACATGAAACATTTTTGATCAGTGTTTTGAATGTTCAGAACAGCTTTCTTTGCTTCAATCTCCTTTGGAAGCGGGATGTAGGAAGATGGCTTTAGAGGCTGGATCTTGTTGATGCCTAATTCTAAGTGGAGAAGCTGCTGAAGCGTCCACCCTGTAACAATAGAAATATTTTTTTTTTAGTAAGAACTCTCAAATAGTTTTCAATTTGTTTTTTTTTTAATAGTTTTACACTCACCACTATCCTTTTCCTGAAATTCGGAATGCTTTCGGTCTAGGATGATGAAAAACTGCTGGAACAGCTCCTCCAAGTCCGTAGCCCCATTCACCAGCTGGTATTTAGTGTTGAAGGACTTCACCTCCTCTGACTCGTTCGACTGCAGGAGGAAGCGGCCGAAAAGCTCCAGACCGACCTTCAGCTGTTCATACTTTGCGCAGATGTCTCCCACCAACTTGACGAATTTTTGTTTTAGCTGCTGTAGATACTGCTTTACGTTGGTGGGATCCTGGCTTGAAGTAAGTCGGTATGTAGCAATTCGGCTCCTGAACGACGTCTTTACCAACTCTACACCATCCTCCTCCTGCATCACGCAGCATTTCTCACGATGTCCCAGGGTCCTTAGATGGCCACCCCATCGGTTAGTAGGAACATCTAGTTGGCATGTTGCACAATGCTGCGTGGACGATGTTGTTGGTTCTGAAAATATGAATAAATAATTAGTACCTGAGTTATATACAGACAAATTTATTATTTCGGTTACTAGAAATTTCCATTTTAAATACTTACCATCTGTCGAATCGAGTCTTGCTCTTTGCGCCATGGGAGATTGCGGAGAATCGACGGCGGCTCTTCTCTTCAGGACTCCATGTTTCTGACGTTGATGGTGTTGTAGAGCTCTCTCAGACTTGGCAGTTACTCCGCAAGTCTCGCAGACTTTGCCTGACTGTCTGCAGTCCCCATGGCGTTTGAGGCTGTCCTTCCTGGTGAATGAGGCGTTGCAGAATTCGCATACGAACATTTTCTATAACACATTAAGATTTGCAAACACTTTTCGGACAAACAAATTGGAAAAGAATTTGAACACAGAGTTTGAGAGAAAAAGTGTTTGGCAAAAAAAATTTGAAAACTTTTGAAAAATTTTTGGCTTTAATCCACAGGCGTACTTCCTATTTTCTTTTGAGCTCTAACGGTACACTATGCTGATGAATTTTTGTAAATTTTTTCCACTCCAATTGCAGTTTAAACACAAAAACTATTGTTTTTTTTTTTTGGAAAAAGGGGTCTTTAATCTACACCCGTACATCCTATTTTCTTTTGAAATCTAAAGGCACCCTCTTAGCAAGAATTTTTTGCCAATTTTTTCAATTCAACTTGCAGTTTGAACATAAAAAACTAGTAATATCTTCCACGCAAGTACTCCTAATATTCTACACGTTCATACTAATACGCCACCAAGTAAATCTTCTCGGTACTTACCCAGATTTCACAGTACACTCGCTTCACAAAGAAAAACTCTGATTGTCTAAGAATAACTAATTCCCAACACTTTGATCCGCACTTTTTCCCGATCACCTTCACTCTAGGAATTCTTGCTGCTAACTGCTGCTCTCGCCTAGGTGACTTTGCTAGAAATCAATATTTTCATAACTCCTACCACTCCCCGCTGACCTGATCGTAACTATCTGCGCTTTACATTAAAATGCATGATCATTGTACTTTACTCCGGATGGTACCGCTCGGTACGGAAAACAACGGTCGCGTTGACCTTGCCTCGTGCTGTGTTATTTTCGCGCTCTTTGTCCAGTACTATTCCACTGATTATGCAATCTTTCTCGAATATTCTGCATCTCCAACTCTTGCTCATAGTCCTACTAATCCAACTACTCCAACTACTCCTCCTTCTACACTAACGCCATCTTTCTCCGAAACTCTGAACACCTCCTACTCCAACTACTCCAACTACTCCTAATTCTACACTAACGCCATCCTTCGCCGAACCTGTGAACAGTATTTCTAGTTTGCTCCTAATTTTGTATTGTAACCATTGAATTTTTTGTCAGTCCTGAAAACTTAAAAAATTCCAATTTTCGATCTTACGTCAAAATAAATTTAAAATATAATGTCTTTCAGTTAGAGATCTTTATCAGCCGGGGTGACGAAGTCACTTTTTTCACTAACTGCGCACGAATCGCACCCTCGCTACTACCAAAAAGACGCATTTTGGTTTCTGCGCAACTTTTGAACTTTGTAACCCTCTAGCGCCGAAACGGTTGAACGGATTTCGATGAAATTTGGGGTATGTATTTTGTTACTCCTACCCTTAGTCCCTATCGAAGCAAAAACATTTTAAGGCACTTTTGGTCAAAGCCAGAGTAATTGCCTAAAGGACCTTACTCTTTTTGGGAGTTTTTGAACCTGCATATCTCATGGTCTTTCTGACTTCTATCTAACACCAAAATTTGAATTCTTCAACACTTACCGTTTAAGCGCTAGCCGTAATTTAGTTTTTTATTTACCGGCATCAGTTCCTGTGCTCCTGATACATGAAACACCTTTGTAACCCTCTAGCGCCTAAACGGCTCAACGGATTTCGATGCCATTTGGGGGATATATTTTATTCCTCCTACCCGTCATCCCTATCGAAGCAAAAAAATTTAAGGCCCTTTTGGTCAGCGCCAGAGTAATTGCCTAAAGGGCCTTACTCTTTTTGGGGGTTTTTGAACCTGCATATCTCATGGTCTTTCTGACTTCTATCTAACACCAAAATTTTCATTCTCCAACACTTATCGTTTAGGGGCGAGGGCCTCTATGAATTACTAATTCTTCTACACTAACGCCATCTTTCTCCGAAACTCTGAACAGTATTTCTAGTACTGCTACTTCTACACTAACGCCATCTTTTTTCGAAACTCGGAACAGTATTTCTCGTCTCCTTGTATTCCTAGCAGTAGCCTGCTATTATTGTGGTTAAATAAATAATTTTCCTACTACTGTGTGTTTTCTTCCTTTAATCCATTTATTACATATCGTTATCATCGTGACTTCGCTCCACATACAACAACAACAACAACCACTTTCCTGCCTAGCTGCCGCCGCCGCAAGTCTATATGTTCTGAACTCAATATTTTATGTGAAGCCGATGGCCAGGTCGGTTAGAGCGTTGCTGTTCCACTATGCAGGTCCCAGGTTCTAATCCCAGCATGGACAAAATCAAGAAAAAAGTTTTTGGCGTCATTTTTACATGGAATCATATTCTTCAGGAGTAGTACGAATGTCCGATGCAGTTAGGTTCCAAATAGATAGTGCCCTCAAGTAGTTGATGCCTAAGTAGTTCCAGCCCCAAGTAGTTCCGGCCAACGTAACTAACGCCCAAGAGTGTGACAGATGACGTATGACAGTTGACATATGAAAGTTGACAGTTGACAGATGACGTATGACAGATGACGTCTGACAGTTGACAGATAACAGATGCGCGCGCAGCTGACGCCTGCGCAGTTGATTTTGGGCGATGGGTGGATGGTGAACATCCCATCTCCCACTACTAACATTTGAAGAAAGATTATGCAAGCAACTTACTTATTTTCTCATGTAAAAAGAAACACTCTCTCCTGGTTTGAAGCTAGCAGATCAGCTGCTTGCTTTTATTTAATATAAAAAATGGTCCTTCGAACCCAACACAGACTAGTGATTAAAAGTTGAAATATCAACATAACTCTTTTGATTCAAATTGAAGTTGAATTAAATAAACACCCACTGACTTACAACCAGTGCAGTGCGCTTAAAATTGTCAACCGTTTTGAATTATTTCCGTAAATTAAAAACATTGCTACAAATTTTTGACTGATTTATTACAGTGCGTCCGCTTTTTTATTATTGTCGGGCAAGGTACTTAGGTACTTGTATTTTCTTTTATTAGGTAATATTTGTGCAACATGTTTAATGTAGTAGTTAGGTACTAACCCACAGTAATCATTTTTATTTATCTATATATTTACAGGTAAATATCTTTCTTTGTTTTAAAGTAAAATAAAGATACTTTATATTGTTGTTTTGTTAGAAAACATACTTGTATTTTTGAACCACCCTCTTACAGTCTAAATTCTCGGTTGCTTATTCAAATAAGTAACCACCCCAAGTTTGTGTTTGTGAAGTCTTCATAGGTTTCCCAAACATAGTAAATGCAAATTTCTTTATTTTGTTCGAGTGATTAGCAAGTTTTCGCGCCCACGGATAGACCGACGGAAATGAGAAAATATTTTTTTGTGATTCAGAAACCCCAAAATATAAAGATCTGAAAAAATTTCGGGAGGAGATTATTTAGCGAATAAAATAATAACTCCTCTAGCGAGAGAAGAAAAAGATAATATTTGTTTGTTCTGTATACAAGGTAAAATGCGCACCTGGCTTTGCAAAAGAAAAAGTCACGAACCTACGCTTAATCCCAGTGGGGGCCAAAGACATTTGAAAGAGTTTTTTTTTTAAAGTACCCAACCTGTATAAAAACTTTATCAAGTTAATTCTTTACGTAAAATCGTCATTTGCGTGTTTATTTCTTTTAAGCTAATGTTTTAGAGTTATTATAAAACTAAACAAACATTTTTCTACTCTTTCACATTCTGTTGTATGAAACATCGAAATTGTAACTAAAAGCTTTGCGTTCATCACAATACTTATGTTTTCGAATTAAAGAAACAATAAAAAATACTATTATATCAACGGTAAAAGCCTTAGCTACATACAAAGTATAATTTGTGTAAAATGTATCATTCTTAACAAAAAATAGATACTATTTATTAAAAGGTGCTCGCTCACACTGTTTTTAAGTTTCCGCGCCAGCATACAGACGAAAATCGGAAACCATGTTTTTCCTGATCCGGACACCCCCAAACGTGATCTAAAAAAATCTCGAAAGATTTTTTTTTCGCCAATAAAATACTTTCTCTAGCGATAGAAGTCAAAAGATCAATAATCTGAATGTGGCGCAAAATTTTGGGGGGACTTAGGGCGCCTATGATGGCTTAATACGCCTCTGGCTCTATATCAAGTGTTCTTCTTCATATCTACAGTAAAACCCTTCGTCATTTACAAAAGATTCTCTTTTAACAAACAGTTAAGTTAAAGACAAATTAGAAATTAATGAAACTGTTTGTGGCATAACGGACAAAAAAGACAGTGTGTTCTGCTCTTTTATAAAGTAGGGAGCATCCAAGAACTAGTGGAAAGCCCCGGGCCGGGTAGACAGTAAGCTTTCACCCTTGTTGGGGATCATCAGACGGACGTAACTATCAATAGCAATCCCGCATAGTCAACATTACTTCTAAAACAGAACTATGCCTGTTGCCTGAGGGTTACGTCAGTCTGATGATCCCCAACAAGCTGAAAGCTTCCTGTCCTCCTGGCCCGGGATTTTCCATTAGTTTTTGGATGTCACATACTTTAATGCAAGCGCAGAACACACTGTCTTTCTTGTCTGTTATGCACCAAACATTTTTATTTTACTACATTATTTATTATGTACACTAAAATCTTATTTTTAGAAATTAATGTTTTAAAGTGTTCATGCTGTACATAGTTAATCGGAAATGTATTGGGTTTTAAGCTAGGTCTCACGCTAATCTATTTCTAAAATATTTTAGTTTTCCGTCAATTAGTTTTCAAGGTTTAGCGCTAACAGACAGAGAGACCGACTTAATGGGAGACTTTTTATTGCTGTTCACTATATTTTACAATACTATTATAAGCTAATATGTGTAAAAAACGAATTTACCACGTGCCACCTTGTTAAAGGCGTTACTTAAATTTGGCAACTTTGTCGGAGGCGTATGCGACCGCTGTGCGCATAAAAACTTATACAGAGGAGGCTTACTAGACGTAAAATGTATGGAGGCGTGTTACATTTAAAAGTATAGTAAAAATCTGTATCTTTTTTGGATGCTTATTTCTTACCCCTCTCACGTTGACATTTACTATTTAATGCAATTTGAATACAATATACACGCAAAGCTTTGTTCTTTACAGTGGAGGCCTGGGTGCCTGTGTAACGTATGGAGCCCAGTTAGATAGCCATGCACGTATATATATATATATATATATATATATATATATATATATATATATATATATATATATATATATATATATATATATATATATATAAAAATGTAGAAGTTTATCGTCCGTATAATATATAAGAGAGAGAAGAATATCGGCTAATCGGACTGTGGAAGTGTGTTCCTCTCTTGCATCAAAGTACGGGGAGTCCAAGAAAATGGACAACTCCGGGCCGGGTAGACCATGACAGCTGTTTCGTCCTTGTTGGGACTCATTCAGACAGCCATAACCCAGTCGCACCGAGGCAATCGATGCTACCGTATCTTAAATCCTTTTTGCAAAACACAAGCAGGAAATAACTAATATAATAAGATATTTTACCTTCTCAGTGTGTTCTGCTTTTGCATTAGAGCCAGCACCCGCTAGGTGGCGTTATGGTATGTTATTTCCTGCTTGTGTTTTGCAAAAAGGATTTAAGATACGGTAGCATCGATTGCCTCGGTGCAACTGGGTTATGGCTGTCTGAATGAGTCCCAACAAGGACGAAACAGCTGTCATGGTCTACCCGGCCCGGGGTTGTCCATTTTCTTGGACTCCCCGTACTTTGATGCAAGAGAGGAACACACTTCCACAGTCCGCTTAGCCGATATTCTTCTCTCTCTTATATATTATACGGACGATAAACTTCTACATTTATATATATATATATATATATATATATATATATATATATATATATATATATATATATATATATATATATATATATATATATATATATATATATATATATATATATATATATTGTTTTTAATTTTGTTTTCTTGGGGATTTAGTCCGTTGTGAGGCAAATAAAATGTGGTGTTTTTGGTTACATTTTATATTACTAACGTTTCGGTAATAGATATACCTTCATCAGAGTGCAGTAGCTGAAAACTTTTATTAAAAATCCAAGGATTGGCACATTGTACTGCGAGGCACTTTATAAAAAATTGCACTTTCTGTTACTTTGAAGTTTTTAAACAGATAACTCGGTATATACATATTTAGGCGAGCTTTATTAAATAGTAACTATTTAATAAAGCTCGACTAAATATGTATATACCGACTTATCTGTTTAAAAGCTTCAAAGTAACAGAAAGTGCAATTTTTTATAAAGTGCCTCGCAGTACAATGTGCCAATCCTTGGATTTTTAATAAAAGTTTTCAGCTACTGCACTCTGATGAAGGTATATCTATTACCGAAACGTTAGTTATATAAAATGTAACCAAAAACACCACATTTTATTTGCCTCACAACGGACTAAATCCCCAAGAAAACAAAATTAAAAACAATATATATATCAACAGTCCAAGAACCTGCCAAAAATACATATATATATATATATATATATATATATATATATATATATATATATATATATATATATATATATATATATATATATATACATATACAGTGACCGGCAAAAAGTTCGCAACATATGGGAAAAATTTTTATTAGGAGAGTATCGGAAAAACTTTCCCAGGGGATCGGTTCTGCATGTCCGATAACCTAAAAATCGATTTTGACATACGTCACGTGACCACTGGTATAGCGTCAAATTAAAAAAAAAATTGTTAATTTACAAAAAGTGAGGTTAGTTGACGAGATATCAAAAAAAGTTATTTGAAAAAATTGCTTAGAATTAAATTCTAGGTCCTTGTGCAAAATTTTAAGATTTTATTTAAAAAAATTGGAAAACTCAATTTTTTTTAAATATTTTTTTATCGATTTACAAATTTCCAGTTTTTTTCGTTTAGATAACTTGGCTAATGTAAAGCCCATGTATCTGGATGAAAATAAACGAATGTAGTAGTTTTTTCTACAATTGACAGGACAAAATTAAAAAAAACAGGGTTTCGCCGGACGCTAGCTGTTGCAATGATTTGTATCTAGCAGCAGTGTCAAAATTTTAGAGACATTTCAATGAGATTACATTGAGAAAACCTTAATCGTCTTAAATATATCTGAAGTTCGACTTTTTGTAAAGTTAAGGGGATTAAAATAGATAATAAACAAAAAATTACCTGTTTATTTAATCGAAATTTTATAAACGAAAACCAATGTAAGAAAAACTTAAAAGTAGTCAAATTCTGTACTAACAACACAAAAAATCATTGTTTTTCCTTGGGTGCACAAAGTTTAAAACTCAGTATGACCACCATTTCTCTCCATACATACTGTTGTTCTCGAGCGCAACTCTCGATTAACATTTCGGAGCATTTTACGATTTATTTGCAATACACAATTTATAATGACATTCTCTAAATTTTGTATATTCCTAAAGGGTCGATGTTTGTACACAGGGTTCTTTAGGTATCCCCACATAAAAAAATCTAACGGAGTCAGATCTACAATTCTACAATTGACAGGACAAAATCGAAAAAATAGGTGTTCGCCGGACGCTCGCTGTTGCAATGGTTTGAATCTAATGAAATGACTATCAAGATTTTATTAAGATTTTTCGCACATAAATTTAACAACCAGGTCTATTTAGTTGTACTTAAAACTACCAAAGCAGGCTCTGAAATTAAAACAACCAAATAATCTAGTAGGTTAAAAACAACAGAAAAATGTCAAACAAATTATAATTTGTTTGATTTCAACCTATGTCATTGGTTTATGTCTCGCATCTTACTAAGTTTGATATTTTACATAAGTTTATTAATATTTTATTCCTTAAAATGGCACCCACACTACTTCTTCAGGAAAAGATAGAAATTATTTTATTTTCTGGAGATAATTACAAAAGCCATAGAGAAACAGCAGCAATTTTTAATGAGAGGCACCCCGATAAATCCCTCCATTATTCCACAGTATCTCGTCTAGTCAATAAATTTAAAGAAACGGGATCGGTAGAAAATCAGTATAAAGTTTCCCATGAAAAACCGGTAACAGGTGACGAAGGTTCTCTGGATGTGTGTTTGTCGATCACAGAAACACCCCAATTAGCAGTTAGTCAAATATCGGAGATCACTAACATTCACGAAAGATCTGTGCGGAGGATATTAAAAAGAAACAAATTTCATCCGTACAAACCTAAATTTGTACAAGTATTAAAAGATAGGGATTATGACGCCCGCTTCGATTTTTGTGCCTGGTTCCAGGGTATGATTGAGGAAGATTTTAATTTCCCAAAGAACGTTCTTTTCTCGGATGAAGCTACATTTACCTCTAACGGAACCGTCAGTTCACAAAACTGTAGATGGTGGGCCACCGAAAACCCAGACTTTGTAATTCAGAGTAAAGACCAATATAGTTTTAAGGTTAATGTGTGGTGCGGAATTTTCAACCTCAGAATAGTGGGACCTTTTTTCTTTAGAGACAATTTAAATTCAGAACGATATTTAGAATTTCTACAAACTGAGATATCTGACTTTTTAGACAATTTGTCATTAGCCGAAAGAAGAAATTTATACTTTCAACAAGACGGAGCTAGCATTCATTCCACAAATGAGGTGAAGAGATGGCTGGATCAAGAATTTGGAAACCAGTGGATAGGACGGTTTTCTGAAAATCCGTGGCCTGCGAGATCACCAGATCTGACTCCGTTAGATTTCTTTATGTGGGGATACCTAAAGAACTCTGTGTACAAACATCGACCCTTTAGGAATATACAAAATTTAGAGAATGTCATTAGAAATTGTGTATTGCAAATAAATCGTAAAATGCTCCGAAATGTTAATCGAGAGTTGCGCTCGAGAACAATAGTATGTATGGAGAGAAATGGTGGTCATACTGAGTTTTAAATTTTGTGCACCCAAGGAAAAACAATGATTTTTTATGTTGTTAGTACAGAATTTGACTACTTTTAAGTTTTTCTTACATTGGTTTTCGTTTATGAAATTTCGATTAAATAAACAGGTAATTTTTTGTTTATTATCTATTTTACTCCCCTTAACTTTACAAAAAGTCGAACTTCAGATATATTTAAGACGATTAAGGTTTTCTCAATGTAATCTCATTGAAATGTCTCTAAAATTTTGACACTGCTGCTAGATACAAATCATTGCAACAGCTAGCGTCCGGCGAAACCCTGTTTTTTTTAATTTTGTCCTGTCAATTGTAGAAAAAACTACTACATTCGTTTATTTTCATCCAGATACATGGGCTTTACATTAGCCAAGCTATCTAAACGAAAAAAACTGGAAATTTGTAAATCGATAAAAAAATATTTAAAAAAAATTGAGTTTTCCAATTTTTTTAAATAAAATCTTAAAATTTTGCACAAGGACCTAGAATTTAATTCTAAGCAATTTTTTCAAATAACTTTTTTTGATATCTCGTCAACTAACCTCACTTTTTGTAAATTAACAATTTTTTTTTAATTTGACGCTATACCAGTGGTCACGTGACGTATGTCAAAATCGATTTTTAGGTTATCGGACATGCAGAACCGATCCCCCGGAAAAGTTTTTCCAATACTCACCTAATAAAAATTTTTCCCATATGTTGCGAACTTTTTGCCGGTCACTGTATATATATATATATATATATATATATATATATATATATATATATATATATATATATATATATATATATATATATATATATATATATATATACGTGCATGGCTATCTAACTGGGCTCCATACGTTACACAGGCGCCCAGGCCTCCACTGTAAAGAACAAAGCTTTGCGTGTATATTGTATTCAAATTACATTAAATAGTAAATGTCAACGTGAGAGGGGTAAGAAATAAGCATCCAAAAAAGATACAAATTTTTACTATACTTTTAAATGTAACACGCCTCCATACATTTTACGTCTAGTAAGCCTCCTCTGTATAAGTTTTTATGCGCACAGCGATCGCATACGCCTCCGACAAAGTTGCCAAATTTAAGTAACGCCTTTAACAAGGTGGCACGTGGTAAATTCGTTTTTTACACATATTAGCTTATAATAGTATTGTAAAATATAGTGAACAGCAATAAAAAGTCTCCCATTAAGTCGGTCTCTCTGTCTGTTAGCGCTAAACCTTGAAAACTAATTGACGGAAAACTAAAATATTTTAGAAATAGATTAGCGTGAGACCTAGCTTAAAACCCAATACATTTCCGATTAACTATGTACAGCATGAACACTTTAAAACATTAATTTCTAAAAATAAGATTTTAGTGTACATAATAAATAATGTAGTAAAATAAAAATGTTTGGTGCATAACAGACAAGAAAGACAGTGTGTTCTGCGCTTGCATTAAAGTATGTGACATCCAAAAACTAATGGAAAATCCCGGGCCAGGAGGACAGGAAGCTTTCAGCTTGTTGGGGATCATCAGACTGACGTAACCCTCAGGCAACAGGCATAGTTCTGTTTTAGAAGTAATGTTGACTATGCGGGATTGCTATTGATAGTTACGTCCGTCTGATGATCCCCAACAAGGGTGAAAGCTTACTGTCTACCCGGCCCGGGGCTTTCCACTAGTTCTTGGATGCTCCCTACTTTAATGAAAGAGCAGAACACACTGTCTTTTTTGTCCGTTATGCCACAAACAGTTTCATTAATTTCTAATTTGTCTTTAACTTAACTGTTTGTTAAAAGAGAATCTTTTGTAAATGACGAAGGGTTTTACTGTAGATATGAAGAAGAACACTTGATATAGAGCCAGAGGCGTATTAAGCCATCATAGGCGCCCTAAGTCCCCCCAAAATTTTGCGCCACATTCAGATTATTGATCTTTTGACTTCTATCGCTAGAGAAAGTATTTTATTGGCGAAAAAAAAATCTTTCGAGATTTTTTTAGATCACGTTTGGGGGTGTCCGGATCAGGAAAAACATGGTTTCCGATTTTCGTCTGTATGCTGGCGCGGAAACTTAAAAACAGTGTGAGCGAGCACCTTTTAATAAATAGTATCTATTTTTTGTTAAGAATGATACATTTTACACAAATTATACTTTGTATGTAGCTAAGGCTTTTACCGTTGATATAATAGTATTTTTTATTGTTTCTTTAATTCGAAAACATAAGTATTGTGATGAACGCAAAGCTTTTAGTTACAATTTCGATGTTTCATACAACAGAATGTGAAAGAGTAGAAAAATGTTTGTTTAGTTTTATAATAACTCTAAAACATTAGCTTAAAAGAAATAAACACGCAAATGACGATTTTACGTAAAGAATTAACTTGATAAAGTTTTTATACAGGTTGGGTACTTTAAAAAAAAACTCTTTCAAATGTCTTTGGCCCCCACTGGGATTAAGCGTAGGTTCGTGACTTTTTCTTTTGCAAAGCCAGGTGCGCATTTTACCTTGTATACAGAACAAACAAATATTATCTTTTTCTTCTCTCGCTAGAGGAGTTATTATTTTATTCGCTAAATAATCTCCTCCCGAAATTTTTTCAGATCTTTATATTTTGGGGTTTCTGAATCACAAAAAAATATTTTCTCATTTCCGTCGGTCTATCCGTGGGCGCGAAAACTTGCTAATCACTCGAACAAAATAAAGAAATTTGCATTTACTATGTTTGGGAAACCTATGAAGACTTCACAAACACAAACTTGGGGTGGTTACTTATTTGAATAAGCAACCGAGAATTTAGACTGTAAGAGGGTGGTTCAAAAATACAAGTATGTTTTCTAACAAAACAACAATATAAAGTATCTTTATTTTACTTTAAAACAAAGAAAGATATTTACCTGTAAATATATAGATAAATAAAAATGATTACTGTGGGTTAGTACCTAACTACTACATTAAACATGTTGCACAAATATTACCTAATAAAAGAAAATACAAGTACCTAAGTACCTTGCCCGACAATAATAAAAAAGCGGACGCACTGTAATAAATCAGTCAAAAATTTGTAGCAATGTTTTTAATTTACGGAAATAATTCAAAACGGTTGACAATTTTAAGCGCACTGCACTGGTTGTAAGTCAGTGGGTGTTTATTTAATTCAACTTCAATTTGAATCAAAAGAGTTATGTTGATATTTCAACTTTTAATCACTAGTCTGTGTTGGGTTCGAAGGACCATTTTTTATATTAAATAAAAGCAAGCAGCTGATCTGCTAGCTTCAAACCAGGAGAGAGTGTTTCTTTTTACATGAGAAAATAAGTAAGTTGCTTGCATAATCTTTCTTCAAATGTTATAACTGGGTTTATCCTACCTTAATTTCAGCCAACTGGTGGTGTCTTTTCTTTAAGACTTTCAGAGGAAATCACAATTTCACAATTCTTGTTTAACCATTAACACTTGTGTACAGCTAAACCATAAACGGGTAAGACTTCAAAACAATAACCTTTGTGGTTCACTGTTGCCCCTTTGCGTTTAGTTTAAATTATACTGTTTGAGCGTAAACAGATAATTCTTTTACGCTAGAGTGTAAGCGTATTTCAACACGAATATAAACGACGAAATTCAAACTAATGGGTACAAACAACGATAAATTCCAATCAGAGAAAGCCCGTAAAGCAACTTGCTGCATTTACGGCTTTTGTAGCGAGAGTTTTTCGCTTTCAGAGAACAGAGAAGCGACCTACTTGTTGTCGCGGGAGAGAGTGATTTAAATATTAAGTATACTGCTAGAGCGTAAGCACGTATAATTACTTGAAGTTTAAAACACTATAGAGAATCTGACTGTTATCACTAGAGCGTAAGTGCAGTCGAGAGAGAGATTGCTAGAGCATTAGCATATCACACAATAGAACTTTCAGAGACTTGCAGCAACTTTGCTGCTTGTTGACCGGAGAGCAATTTACTAGAGGCCGCGAGAGCATACGCGGATTTCAGAGAGAGAGCACAGCGACTGGCTGGCTTTACGACTGGAGCGAGAGTGCTTTTTTCTAAAAACGACAACGAGCGTGTGTCGCGAGAGAGAAGATACGGCGAGGCCAACTTGCCTTCACCGGTGACTGATCGAGAGTGATTTTTCACTGGTTTTAAGGGAGTTTGATCGTTAGAGAGTAAACGAATCAAACGAGAGAACTTTCACTAATTTTACTACTTGTTGAACTGAGAGCAATTTACTAGAGGCCGCGAGGGAATACGCGGATTACAGAGAGAGAGCGCAGCGACTGGCTGGCTTTACGACTCGAGCGAGAGTGCTACTGATCTTTCGTCGGGGGTCTCGACTTGGAGCGTCTTCTAGTTTACGTCACGGGGTAAGCGCCCATCATGCATTTCACTGGTCTAAATAGGCCAATCACATAACGGTACTGCAACGAGACCAATTAATGAAAGCAGCGTGGGTTCCATTAGATCGCTAGGAGGGTCTTTGCAGCACAACCCTTTTTCACGTCATCAAAAAAATCATGGCCGATGAAACCGCGGTGTAAGCTGCGCCGACAAAGGGTTTCGTAGAATTTAAGCTGTCTAGGATCTCGGGCAAAAAGCAATAAAACATCTATTTTTAGCATTTTAACGACGCGGTATTCTTTGTTATGCGAGTTTCAACGGGAAATTTATTTGGCAAATAATACCTTTCTTATTCTTTTAGAGAGAGAATTTTACAAAAGAAAATCTTATTTTATTTTTATACAGAGCGATCCAAAAATTTGAGAAAAACTTAAACCTAGTTGGAGGTTTCTCCAACATACTCCCCCCCTTGAAGTTACCTAACTTCAAAAAATAAACAAAGAGAAGAGAAGTCATTGTAATGACCTTGACAAGAGAAATTACTAAGTATGCGTTTTTACTATTACAATTTACGAGGAGGGAAGCGAAACTAATTGAACAATGGCTTTGACAGGAAATCGAATACCTATACTAACAATAAAAAACTAAGCAAGGTTAACAAGAGTTAACATTTTTACTTTTTTGTCACGTTCGGGAGTTATTTCTACTATTCTTGCTTCATAAATTGAGAGTATATTTTGAATAAGTTTTGACACCAAAACCATGGCGCATAAGTCCAATCGGGGATGAGAGATCGTTTTAAGCGGTGAGACACGAGATTTAGATGAGATTAAATTTACTGAAATTGTTCCATCAGAATAGAGAGTGCGAAAGTATGCGCATGCTGCATATGCGGACATACTGGCATCAGCGAATCCATGTAATTGAATTTTAAATTTACTTTTATTAAAGAATAAATTTCTAGGGAAGTTAATTTGAGACAAGTTACTAATATTGTTTATAAAATTTTTCCAAAGTGTGATGATTTGAGAGTCTGTGATTTCTGTGTCCCAATCTATTTTTAGAAGCCATAATTTTTGCATAATTAATTTTCCTACCACTACTACACACGAAACTAAGCCGAGGGGGTCATATATTTTCGCAATAATAGATAAAATCTTACGTTTCGTTAAAGTGGTTTCACTTAAGCTATCAGGGGCAGAAAAAACAAAATTATCTGAAATTGGGTTCCACTTTAAACCTAAAACAGCGCTTGGGGATTCGTCAAAATTTAAATCATATTCAATTATTTTTTCTTGTGAAATTTTTTCCAAAAAATTCTGAGAGTTGGAACACCACTTATGTAACTGAAAACCGGCAGAGTTTAAGAGCTTATTGAGTTCGAGATATAATTTATTTAAATCCTCAAGATTGTCACAACCACAAATTATGTCATCGACATAAGTTTGCGTTAATAAAGCATCGGATGCCAAGGGAAAGTTTTCACGATTTTTCATTGCCAAATCATTTAATACGCGCGTGGCTAAATAAGGGGCACAGTTGGTACCATAAGTAACGGTAGAGAGCTCGATACATTTAAGTTCTTCATCAGGGTTACTTCTCCAGAGAATATTTAGCAAAAAACGATGTTCGGGGTTAATTTTTATCTGGAGATACATTTTTTCTATGTCTGACGTTAATACAAAATTGAAGGAGCGAAATCTACACAAAATATCATAGAGGTCAGGCTGCACCTGAAAACCTTTAAGGGTTACTTCATTGAGAGAGTTGCCAGAACTTGTTTTGCAGCTGGCATCAAACACTACTCGAATTTTTGTGCTTATACTATTTTCGCGAAGAACGGCGTGATGAGGTAAGAAATATTTATTGATTTGTTTGTTATCTGTGGTTGCCTTGTGTAGAGAGAGAGGTACATATTTACCGTGGTTTAGATCTGTATAGTCGTCGATAAATTTAGTGTAATCTTTTTTCAAAGTGGGATTATTTTTGAGTTTGTTTTCGAGATTCAAAAATCGTTTCTTGGCTATATAAAATGAGTCACCTAATTTTTCATTTTCTGCGGGAGATTTTAATGGCATATCTACTTGATATGTACCATCGGGCAAAACTTTTGTAGTGTTTACAAAGAGATTTTCAATTTGTTCGTCTTCAGGGCTAATAGGTGTCTTTTGCGGCAGTTCCTCGACTGTCCAAAATTTTTCAACTAAACTATTTAAACTAGAGTCAGAGTTTTCCGTTTGCAAAAAGAGAGAGACATTTTCTTGCACATTGTGAAGTGCGGGGTAAGAGAGAGGTGACGTAGTACACAGCTGTGTGCTACGGCGAGCAAAGGTCATACGAGTAGGTATGCAACCAGCAATTACCCAACCTAAGTGGGTTTCTTGAAGAACGGGGAGATTTCTTCCTAAGTGGAAGATACCTTGTAGCAAAAGGTCATAGTACAAATCAGCACCTATTAAAATGTCGATGTCCAAGGGTTGAGAAAAATTAGGGTCTGCTAACTGCATGTGTCGGGGAATGTTAAGTCTGGCAGCATTTATGCCAACTTGGGGAAGCTTACATGTGATATTGGGGAGTACTGCGCAAGACAATCTGAATTTTTTCCGAGAATGGACCTTGGAGTGAAGAGTGAGATCAATCATTTTATTTGTCGTGGATCCTGTCTGGGCGATTCCCGAAATGCTGAGATTTCTGTCATAAGTTTGAGTTTGGAGCTTGTCCACAAGATTTTGAGTTATAAAAGAGTTTTGTGATCCACTGTCAAGCAAAACGCGAGCAGAGACTCGGAGACCTTGAGCACTATAAATAAAAACTTGAGCAGAGGCTAAGAGAACATGGGAATTGACAGACCCAGCAGAAAGAGAATGAGTAACGTGTGCACCCGTTTGTGCATTTCTTTGTTGACTATTGTTTTGCGAAGTATGCTGACCTGAATTTGAGGATGAGTTCTGGGGCTGAGTGCGGCCCTGTCCATTATTATTATGAAATGTTCTAGAATTTGGGTTTGACGCGTTTCCAGAATTTTGAGCGCTATTTTGTGCATGGAAAGTATTGCCTCTTTGGGGCGGCGAGGTTTCATTTGAGCGATAAAAGTTATTTTGATTATTTTGCCTATTTTGGTTAGGCGAGAAAGTTTGTTGTGGAGAATTATTATTATTATTATTGCTAGGAGCATGTAAGAGCGTATGATGTCTTTGAGCACAGACAGAGCATGTTCTAGTCGATGAACACTGAGCTACACTATGGTGCGAACCTAAGCAATTATAACACAATCTTTTTGACTTAACAAAATTTTGCCTTTCAAAGAATTTTAAATTTTTAAATTTATCACAACTATAAATTTTATGTGATTCGTTACAAAATGTGCAATGATCGCTACCAAAGTTATTATTATTTAAATGACATTGTGTTCTTTGTGTTGCCTTCGGCGCGGCGCCTTCTAAACGAGACAAATTTTCTAACACTAAACATCGTCTATCCAAAAATTTTAAGAAATTTTCTACAGTCGGAATTGTGTTTAAACCACGCTCTGATTCAAATGCTTTTCGAGCTACAAAATCCAATTTTTTCTCTAGTAAATAAATGATCAAAATATTCCAGAGGTCTTCAAAAGTTAAATTTAAATTTTTTAGCGATTCTAAATTTCTTTTACAATTTGTTACAAAGTCACGTAAATTTTGAACATTACCTTTTGTAAGTGGAGGCGCATCTACCAAACCGACTAAGAGATTATTTATTATAGAAACTTTATTTTCGTACCTTTCTTTTAAAATATTTATAGCCATAGAGAAATTTTCATTTGTTACTGAAAGAGTGTCAATTAATTTTAAGGGCTCGTCTTTTAAGAACGGCTTTAAATACATAAACTTTTGAATATCGCTTAGAGCAGAGTAGTCTATCACAAGAGCTGAAAATAACTGATAAAATGATACCCATTCTGTGATATCACCCTTAAAATGTTTTATATTTAATTCAGGTAGCCTTACGTTAGGCGGAGAGAGAGACCGTACACTAGATGTAGGGCTAACTGGGCGTACATTCCGTACTTCTAAAAGAGACCTAATTTTGTTTTCTAAATTTGCATATAAAGTGCAATATTTATCCTCGATTGTTTGTCGATCATCATCCGTCGGATCAAACCTTTCGATTTCCCCTTGTACCCTTTCATAATCTGAAAAGGCTTTTGATAACATTTCAAATCTAACTTTAAATTGACAATCATTTTCTTCCGTGTTTTGGTTAGCATCAAACCAGTTGCTGATTCTGGTTATAATGCTTTTATAACCACCGCGTTGGCGAACAAGTTCCTCCTTTTCAGTCATTTTAATTAAATAAAATATCAAAATTCAAAAAATTTCTGAGAGTTTTTTCTTTAAAAGAAACACAAGTGTTTATGCAAGCAGCTTTTACAACAGAGAAGAGATCTATCAATTATTAGAGAGCTTATTCAGCGAGACAAAATATTTGTGCACACCCACACAAAAAAGAGAGAGAAATTTTTACATCAAAATTTTACAAAAAATGGCAATTATTAGCCGCCATTTTGGATCCGGCTCGAAGGACCATTTTTATGTTTGGGAAACCTATGAAGACTTCACAAACACAAACTTGGGGTGGTTACTTATTTGAATAAGCAACCGAGAATTTAGACTGTAAGAGGGTGGTTCAAAAATACAAGTATGTTTTCTAACAAAACAACAATATAAAGTATCTTTATTTTACTTTAAAACAAAGAAAGATATTTACCTGTAAATATATAGATAAATAAAAATGATTACTGTGGGTTAGTACCTAACTACTACATTAAACATGTTGCACAAATATTACCTAATAAAAGAAAATACAAGTACCTAAGTACCTTGCCCGACAATAATAAAAAAGCGGACGCACTGTAATAAATCAGTCAAAAATTTGTAGCAATGTTTTTAATTTACGGAAATAATTCAAAACGGTTGACAATTTTAAGCGCACTGCACTGGTTGTAAGTCAGTGGGTGTTTATTTAATTCAACTTCAATTTGAATCAAAAGAGTTATGTTGATATTTCAACTTTTAATCACTAGTCTGTGTTGGGTTCGAAGGACCATTTTTTATATTAAATAAAAGCAAGCAGCTGATCTGCTAGCTTCAAACCAGGAGAGAGTGTTTCTTTTTACATGAGAAAATAAGTAAGTTGCTTGCATAATCTTTCTTCAAATGTTATAACTGGGTTTATCCTACCTTAATTTCAGCCAACTGGTGGTGTCTTTTCTTTAAGACTTTCAGAGGAAATCACAATTTCACAATTCTTGTTTAACCATTAACACTTGTGTACAGCTAAACCATAAACGGGTAAGACTTCAAAACAATAACCTTTGTGGTTCACTGTTGCCCCTTTGCGTTTAGTTTAAATTATACTGTTTGAGCGTAAACAGATAATTCTTTTACGCTAGAGTGTAAGCGTATTTCAACACGAATATAAACGACGAAATTCAAACTAATGGGTACAAACAACGATAAATTCCAATCAGAGAAAGCCCGTAAAGCAACTTGCTGCATTTACGGCTTTTGTAGCGAGAGTTTTTCGCTTTCAGAGAACAGAGAAGCGACCTACTTGTTGTCGCGGGAGAGAGTGATTTAAATATTAAGTATACTGCTAGAGCGTAAGCACGTATAATTACTTGAAGTTTAAAACACTATAGAAAATCTGACTGTTATCACTAGAGCGTAAGTGCAGTCGAGAGAGAGATTGCTAGAGCATTAGCATATCACACAATAGAACTTTCAGAGACTTGCAGCAACTTTGCTGCTTGTTGACCGGAGAGCAATTTACTAGAGGCCGCGAGAGCATACGCGGATTTCAGAGAGAGAGCACAGCGACTGGCTGGCTTCACGACTGGAGCGAGAGTGCTTTTTTCTAAAAACGACAACGAGCGTGTGTCGCGAGAGAGAAGATACGGCGAGGCCAACTTGCCTTCACCGGTGACTGATCGAGAGTGATTTTTCACTGGTTTTAAGGGAGTTTGATCGTTAGAGAGTAAACGAATCAAACGAGAGAACTTTCACTAATTTTACTACTTGTTGAACTGAGAGCAATTTACTAGAGGCCGCGAGGGAATACGCGGATTACAGAGAGAGAGCGCAGCGACTGGCTGGCTTTACGACTCGAGCGAGAGTGCTACTGATCTTTCGTCGGGGGTCTCGACTTGGAGCGTCTTCTAGTTTACGTCACGGGGTAAGCGCCCATCATGCATTTCACTGGTCTAAATAGGCCAATCACATAACGGTACTGCAACGAGACCAATTAATGAAAGCAGCGTGGGTTCCATTAGAGCGCTAGGAGGGTCTTTGCAGCACAACCCTTTTTCACGTCATCACGTTTCGTAGAATTTAAGCTGTCTAGGATCTCGGGCAAAAAGCAATAAAACATCTATTTTTAGCATTCTAACGGTATTCTTTGTTATGCGAGTTTCAACGGGAAATTTATTTGGCAAATAATACCTTTCTTATTCTTTTAGAGAGAGAATTTTACAAAAGAAAATCTTATTTTATTTTTATACAGAGCGATCCAAAAATTTGAGAAAAACTTAAACCTAGTTGGAGGTTTCTCCAACATACTATAGATAATAATTAGGCTTTGTCCTGGCTCAAAACCGACCAATAAACTTTATACAGGGCGGACACCTTAAATACGATTAATTTTACAAAAATTGTGTTTCCTCAATAGCTAAGGCTTTTATCGTTGATATAATTTAAGGCACTTTTGATGCCGTAGATACAGGGCGGGCAACTTAAAAAAATTAATTTTGTTGGTTTTTGCTCTAATTAAGGCACTGTATCACAGATGGTTAAATCTGTGACTGTATATTTACCTAAGACAATACTTATTCAGTAGTTACATTCTGCATTAGTAAGTTATTATTTATAAACTTGCATGTGCTACAATTTGAGTTGTTATTATACCTTACTAGTTAATGTAAGTTACGTGCTACTGTTGACCATTAAAGACAAAATAGTTTGCGTTTTGAAATATTATTATTTCACGATAGATAATCCATGCAAAGATATTTATATATTTTCCGTACTGAACTAATATACTGAAGTTATAAGAGAGTATAGGCACAGTCTTCTGTCTCTCCAACAGTACGGATTTCAAGCATCGAAATGTACGAGCGATGCTATCTTCGGGTGTCTGGAGCGTCTGTATGTTTCTTTAAACTCAGGGGTGGCGGCTGCAGCAGTGTTCTGTGATTTGTCAAAGGCATTTGACTGCGTGAATCACCGAATACTGCCGTGGAAGTTGGCGATGAATGGGATCAGGGGAGCGGCCCCGGGGTGGCGTCGCTCGTATTAGGCGGGGCGTGTGCAGACAGTTGTATTGAATAATGACAGCTCTGAGATGATTGTTAAGTATGGGGTTCCCAGGGGTCTGTTCTGGGTCCTCTTCTTTTTTTAATCTATGTAACTGACCTGCCTCATCTGCTCATCGAGGGGGAGTTTACTGTCTTTGCTGACGACACCACCATTCTCTGGCACGGTGCAGACATTGGTGGGCTGAGAATTGATATTGGTTCTGACATGGATAAGATAAAAAAAATGGTGTGATGCAAATATGCTGTCTTTCAATGTTTCCAAATCTAATGTGTTAAGCTTTAAATGTGAAATAGGCAGTATCTCGTTGGAAAACGAAAGAATTGCATCGTCTAATTTGCTCACTTAAATTTCAAAACCATGTCAGTAATCTCTATAGCAGAATTTCGTCTGTTATGCGCTCAGGGTTATTTCGAATAATTTAGATTTTTGCATAAAAAAATTCTTACTATGCCCTTATAGAGTCCCATCTCCGTTATGGCATTTGTTTTTGGGGTTCTTGTTCTCATTATTTGTTCCATTCAGTGTTTCTACTACAGAAAAGGGCGGTGAGATACATGTGTTGGGCCAGATTTCGTGATTCTTGTAGGCGCCTTTTTTTAAGGTATAAAATTTTGACACTCTGCTGCATATTTATTTTGGAATCTGTCTGTATTGTATACAGGAAGCATATTGGCGAAATTCTCGCAACTTCCCAACACAATACGCGTCAGTCATATTTTCTTGGCTTGCCTATTCCTCACTCCAAAAAATCTATAATTTATGGAGCCAAGAGGGTTTTTAATCATCTTCCTCTTAGACTAAGAAGGCAGCAATGTGAGAAGAAGCTTAGGAGGGGTATAAGAAAGTTTTTGGTCGGCAAGGCATATTATACACTGGAGGAGTTTTTTGGTTATCCACTGCAGTGACCTTGCTATTGTGTTTTTTGGGTTATTTATTTTAGATTTTCTGTTTTTTAGACCACAACCCAAACTGTGATAAATTTTTTACTTTTTATTATATTTGTTTGTTATAACTTACTTTTCTTATATTTTTTACATATACTTATTTATAATACAATTTTATATAAAAAAAATCCCCAAAAATTATTTTAAAAAAATCCAAAAAGAGTTAAGTACCTCTATATATTCAAATGCTGGATTTCATTTAGTTACTTTTATGTATTCTTTTAATAATTATAAACATGTTTTGTCAATAAGATTTTCTTCTTTGGACAATAAAGTTTTATTATTGATTTGATTGATTTGATATATAAACTAAGGACCAAGTAGGAATTTATTCTTATCTTGACAGTAATTTTGAATTATCAAAACTGGTTTATTTAATTTTTTTGTAATTTAATATTTATTTTTAAAAATTGCATCGCTGACGCGCCACCCTTAATTTTTTTTTTATCAAGCCCGAGCTTTCTAGGCTTGTTGGATAATACGCTCCTGTATAGGGCGGACAACTCTAGAAAATTTAACTGAATATTTATAATATATTAATATTTTTCACATATAGCTCTGTCGCTGACAAAACTATATGCACTTTTTGTTTATTGTTTCATCAGAGTATTTTATTCAATTTTACAACATAAATCTTACTTATTCTTGTCTATTATCCTTTTTAGTGTTCCGTGAAATGGAATCACTTCGGTGTCCGTCCGTCCGTTCGGTCCCCGTCCGTCCGTCTGTCAGAGAGGATGAAACTATTCAACGTAATAATTTGAAATTTAGTAGAGAGATAGAGTGTGGTGGCCCAATTATAGACGTGAAGTATAGGAAGTTAAATTTTGATTCTGGGGGTTAATTTCGGGTGGAAAATTGGGAAATGGAATTTTTTTTTCAAGGGCATCGTGTGGGGAGTCAAATGAAAGGTTATTGAATCACGAATTCAATAATATATATAATGTATTTTCTATGCATTTTTTAAATATTTTTCGGAAAAAGCGCTTAAAAATTGCTGTCCCCCACCACACTTATCACCAGAAGGAGCGCTCAGAAAAATCTGAAAAAATCATGAACATTGAGAATTAGATGTACCTAGATTAAACCAAAATTATCAGGATTGAAAAATTCTATCGCGATCAATTGTTATAAATAATTTAATTGTTTATTTCCTTATAACTGCCGAATCATTGGTTTTAGAAAAAATTTTTCAGAAAAAATATTTCTCATGATGTAACGAACAACTTTTGTGCTTACACGTTTCTCAAAATTTTTAATTTGGCCCACTCAGATCCGCGCATACGCGATGTGATACGGCGTTGATGCTGTCTGCGGCGGGTAGCGCAGCAGATGGGCGGAGATAGGGCGGCCGAGGTTTGCTCAGGTTAAGTGGGGGCTGATGGCACGGAACACTAATTGTGCAAGTATAGTTTACACTTGACCGATTTTTTATACTTTTATTTCTGGATGAAAGTTCCACGAAATGCAGATTTTTTGTATGATTTATAATTTACACAGTGCAAATATACTAATATATATATAAAACAAATTTAAGCTCTATTCTTTTCCTTTTTGCCTATTATTTCTTACACCTGTAATTTTTTTTCTAAATAACGTTTAAAATCTAGCAAACCCATTTGGGTTTAGATTACATTGTTTAGCTGTAGATCAGTAAAAGTTAAAGTTGATATATAATGTATAATCTATTTAGAATTTTGTTAGCTTAAAAATCCACCATTACAGGTGTAAAGGGTAGAATTAAACCAATTTTTTAAGTATAAAAAGTGAAAATAAATATAATCTTAAAAAGAACCAAATCTATTTGGGTGTCTTTATTAATTTTCATATTTTGTATGGATATTTTCTAGAAAGTCTATTTTAATATTTTTTATTAGCTGCTATGTCATGGAAAATATAAGGTTCTAAAGTAAATTTGACCAATGCTTACCAATGTCTCACTTAATGGGGACACAAGCTAATAGCTCGGTTAATTACGAAATTTCATTTTTGCCGTGTTGATACAGTCACAACGCACATTTCCACTGTTTTAAAATTTTTTCTACCTCATAGACGTACGTTTTTTCATAGTGGTTAAAAGAAAATTATTTGAAGTGCTTTGGGGACCTTTTAATTTAAAAAAAAAATTATTAGATATGAATTTGCTACCTCCTGAAACCCTGATACGACGCTTGACAGAGTTGCGTCAACATAGGCTTTTAGCTTTTTTTTAACGTTATATTTTAACGTTGAAAGTTATGTATTTTTCCATTGTTACCTAACATCAAGACTTTTTTACATCTTTTTGTTTCTTTATTGCGTTAAGTCTTTAACAACGCTAAGCAACACATGGACTTTAAGAGAAATTATAAGTAAGTAATAAAAAAAGTATCAAAATTGGTAATAGATTTAAATATTAAAAATAAATAAATACGTTTTAGTATTTTAATAAATTCCTTCATTAAAGGAATAAAAATACAGTAGACTATTTAAACCAGGCAATTCCAAACGTGTACGTTTCGAGTCGTCGTACACGTTGGTACTGACGACCGACGTTGGTACACGTGTCTAAAAAACCTATTATTGAAAATCAGCGACCAACATTTAATGCTAGTCGCCAACAAATGTTAACCGCTGAAATTTAACAATAGCGTTTTTAAAATCGTGTGCAAACGGATTCGCCAGCGACTCGAAAAGTATACATTTGCAGGGCCTTGTTTCAATAAAATTGATCCCACATAGAAAAAATTACGCAAAATCTCATTTATTGTATGTATGTTACGGATAATTAGAATGTGTTGATTAGGCTAAATATTACGATAAAAAGTTTTTGTCGCATTTTTTCAGTGGCAGGTACATTTAAACAAAAATAACATGATAATTTTGATAACTAGAATAGAAGGGGTTTGATATGAACGTCTGATTGAAAAACTTTCATTCGAACACTTTTCAGACATTCCTTTAAGGTCCAAGAACTAGTTCTAGTTTTAGTGAAATTTTAACGATAGAAATTGTATTATGAGCAGTAAAGGTTACACCTTCAGTGGCAACAAGTTTAGCTCAGAAACGGACGAAAACATGCTCTTTAAATAGAGAACCAAGAATATTAAAAGCTCCTAATATATTAAATTAAAGAACAACATTTTAATATTTGATATACTTATTACTCTTGTGCTTAATTTTTGACCACGCCTCTGTAGAATATACGAACTTAAGCATAATCTCGACACCATTAGTGGACACCCCTCTAAATGTAATATATAATATCTTTAATCTATAATATAATAATATATCTAATAATATCTTTTTTGTTTAGACTTGGTGATTTTTCGTGTTAGAGCGTGACAACAATTTAGCAAAAATAAATTTCAAGAAAGTTCTACTACTGCAACATACATTAGTAAAAAGAGCACCTATTATCTATTTATATCCTTCTCTTATCATATAAAAAACTGTACAAATAAATTTACAGACACTTATATCAAAGCGTTCACCGATCTTATATACACATACGTACGTTTTCGGAGCCCTAATCGTAATTTCAGCAACTACTTTAAAACATAAAATAATCATAAAAGTAAATTATTTACACACGCTTAAATGTTCCGTATTAATTGGCCTATTTACCTTGTTGCCATATTTCAGAGGCATAATAGTAAGGAGAGCATGTGGAGGTAAATGCGTCAGTGCCATTAATTAAAGTGTATATGCGTATAAAACGGTGGCGCCCCGTAGATAAAATATTGTAAACTGCATTGTATAACTGTACATGTATATCGACCCAAAATGCCTCCAAACAAAAATTTGTGAAACGTCTTCTGCTGACTTAAACCCACAAATAAATCCATTATACACGCAAATTCGCTTTGGCCTCCGATTTTTCGAATGCGCCTCCGATTTTGGAGGCGTGTTCTATGAAAGCATATATATTTTGGAGGCGTATAAGACATTTTGCATATATATATATATATATATATATATATATATATATATATATATATATATATATATATATATATATATATACCGGGTGCCCACGAGTTTACTGGCCAGCTCGTTATTTTGTTAAGAAATAATATTTCGATTTGAAATTTTGGGAACCCGTATGGTTGCTTTAGATGCAGATTTTGAGTGCTCGAACATCTGACTATCGTTTCCGGTTCAACCGGAAATACAGTCAACTTTGTTATTTTAAACGAAACTGTATATTTTTTAAAATTTGGATTCTACGTAAAATTCTAATTATAAAACATGTATCATACCCCATACCTATCTTTAACAGTTTTCAAGAAAATGACGTTTGAAAATGTCGAAAGAGCCGCAAACTATACTGTTTTAACATAAAACAAATGAATATGCGAAAAGTTTAATATATTATTCTTACTTCTTTTTAGGGGCCTTGTATGCTTGTGTCATGACAATCTCACTTCCGGTACAACCGGAAGTGCTACAAAATATGATATTCAGGCACAAATTACTTCAATAATTTCAATTGAACGACCTACTTTAAACTCTAAATTCTAATTTATCTGACTTTTCTCTATAATTTTTGAATACACCATCCCAGGTCTAAAGTTGATAGTTCTTGAGATATGGACAGCTAAAAATTTAGATGCATTCCAAATTTCAATTTTCTAATTTTATCTAGGCGGCTATGGAGATCATCTGTCGCTTGAACTGCTTCATGATCATAACAATGTCAATTTCCAATTATTTAATCAAGATGGCTATGGATACAAGACACTTTTCCAAAACAAATGAACAACGTGCTCAGGGAATTTCAAAGAGTTCGTCTGAAAGAAAAAGGTCAACAATTCGAACACTTAATTTATGGCTAATTTCTGATTTTTTAAAATGAAAACCTAATAAAATTATTACTTCAAACACTACTCTGATACTATTAATTATATGTGTATCCTTTCTACATTTTCTTAATGCAAATGATCTCCATAGCCGCATAGATAAAATTAGAAAGATTGAAATTGGAATGCATCTAAATTTTTAGCCGTCCATATCTCAAGAACTATCAACTTTAGGCCTGGGATGGTGTATACAAAAATTATAGAGAAAAGTCAGATAAATTAGAATTTAGGGTTTAAAGTAGGTCGTTCAATTGAAAATGTTGAAGTAATTTGTGCCTGAATGTCATATTTTGTAGCACTTCCGGTTGCACCGGAAGTGAGATTGTCATGACACAAGCATACAAGGCCCCTAAAAAGAAGTAAGAATAATATATTAAACTTTTCGCATATTCATTTGTTTTATGTTAAAACAGTATAGTTAGCGGCCCTTTCGACATTTTCAAACGCCATTGTCTTGAAAACTGTTAAAGATAGGTATAGGGTATGATACATGTTTTATAATTAGAATTTTACGTAGAATCCAAATTTAAAAAAATATATAGGGTGTTTCGTTTAAAATAACAAAGTTGGCTCTATTTCCGGTTGAACCGGAAACGATAGTCAGATGTTCGAGCACTCAAAATCTGCATCTAAAGCAACCATACGAGTTCCCAAAATTTTAAATCGAAATATTATTTATTAACAAAATAACGAGCTGGCCAGTAAACTCGTGGGCACCCGGTATATATATATATATATATATATATATATATATATATATATATATATATATATATATATATATATATATATATACAGGGTGGTCAAAAAAGTTTGCAACAAATGGAAAACTTTTTTATTTGACGTTTCTCAAAAAATTTTATTCTTGAGAAAAGTTGGTGCTTGTTTCAAAACCTTTAAATACCATGACAGTTTTTCTAACATTTGCGTACTAAGGTCATAAATGATAAAAAAGTGAAAATCGACGAAGAATAAACTACCTCTATTTTTAAAAATTGACGAAAACTTTACTTAGAAAAGTTGCTTAGGATCTCATAAAAGTCCCAAATACAAAATTTGAAGTTAAGATTGTAAAGAAAAAAGTTTGCAATATTTTTCACAATTTTATATCGCCCGAGTACGGCTCTGGCTCGTTTTATTTTTTTAAATGCGCGACTCTTATTCATGCGACGAAAAAATATTAAAAGAATAATTTTTGTTAAGTTCTACTAATTAGTTTTAATGATTAATGTTTTTTATAAAATTCTACTTGTTTTTTTGTTTCAATGAGAATTTTCTGGAACAGTGTGCAACAAAATTCGCAAAAGACAGTTTAATTAAACCAGTTGTGCTATAAGGAACACGTCTAAACCATTACTGCAGCAATTTTCTCTATACTGTTGCTCCCTTTAGCATAAATTTGGTTACCCATATTGCTTTTTAGTATTTGTAAAATACCTTACACCTTTGAGTCCGTCGTAATCCAAATTAAAGTCTTATAGATTAGTAAATTTAGATTTAATTTAACAAAATAATAATATTGACGAATTTTACAATATTTTATCAGAAGACACTATAGTTTTTTTGTTACAAGGTTATATTTATGGTTAAAACAATAATGAACGAAAAATAAAAAAAATTAAAGAATTATTTACAATCCTTGTTGAGTCTCAGTGTGACCACCATGTCTCTCTATACACTTTATTGTACGCAGCCTAAACTCATTAAGTGTTGAAATTAGCATACCACGTGGTATTTCTGCCGCACAAATTCTTATTGTATTTTCGAGTTCTTCTAAGTTTTGAAAAGGCCTATTTTTATAAACCTTTTCCTTCAGATATCCCCAAAGAAAAAAGTCTAAAGGTGATAAGTCTGGTGAACGAGGTGGCCAGTTAAATTCCGAATACCTTCCTATCCACTGCTGGGGAAATGTGACATCAAGCCAATTAGAAACCTGCCCAGTACTATGCGCTGGGTAACCGTCGTGTTGATACCACATCTTTAATCGAATATTTATAGGCAACTCTTCAATAAAATCTTGGACTACAGATTCCAAAAAGGCATAATATCGTTCTCCGTTTAGAGTGTCTCTAAGAAAATATGGCCCCACTAACTCTCCATTAAAAATTCCACACCATACATTGGTCTTTTGATATTTTTGATCCCTATGATCTATTACAAAATTTGGATTGACGTCTGCCCACCACCGACAATTCTGGCTACACACAACACCGTTCGTGGTAAAGGTTGATTCATCCGTAAAAAGTATGTAGTTGGGGAAATCATGATTTTCTTCTATTTGGCCCTGTATCCATGCAGAAAATCCAAATCTCTGATGGTAATCAGTATCATATAATTTATTCACATATTGGGGTTTATATGGACGAAAACTGTTTTTATGTAATATCGTCTTAACCGATGTTACTCCTACTCCTACCTGGTCAGAAATTTTCCGAGTAGATATTTGGGGTGACTCAACTACAGTCTGCAAAACAGCTAACTCATTTTCTCCTGTTCTGGCAGTTTTTTCATGAGGTTTTTTATAATTACTTTCCAGGGACCCAGCTTCTTTAAACTTCTGCAACAATCTTTGCACGGTACTATAACTGACATATTTGTCAGGATGGCGCATATTGAAAATAACGGCAGCTTCTCTCACTGTTTTATAGTTATCGCCACAAATCAATATAATTTCTGCTTTTTCCACCAAAGACAAATTTGAAGCTGGCATTTTAAACTGTTTTTACTATGAAAAGCGTCTTTATGACTTTCATTTATAAAAATGACAGCTACGTCAAGATACTATCCTAATTTAAAACAAATGCATTTCAAGCCAACTAATAAAAATATTCTCTATGAATCGAACTAGAAGTGAACTAATAGGGGTTTATTTTGTTAAAATTATTGATACAATAAAGATACTGATACAAGTTTACACCATTTGGCTTAAGATATTATTATTTTCTTAAATTAAATCCAAATGTATTAATTTATGAAACTTTAATATGGTTTATTATTTACAAATGGGAGGTAGTTTACGGATACTAAACACCAACACGGCTTACCAAATTTATGCAAAAGAAAGCAACATTAGAATAAATTGCTGCAATTAGACTTTATTCGTGTTCCTTACAGTACCACTGGTTTGTTTAAATCTCCTTCGGAGATTTTTGTTGCACACTGTTTCAGAAAATTCTCATTGAAACAAAAAAACTAGTTGAATTTTATAAAAAAAATTAATCACTAAAACTAGTTAGTAAAACTTAAAAAAAATTATTCTTTTAATGTTTTACCGTCGCATGAATAGGAGTCGCACATTTAAAAAATAAAACGAGCCAGAGCCGTACTCGGGCGATATGAAATTGTGAAAAATATTGCAAACTTTTTTCTTTACAATTTTGACTTCAAATTTAGTATTTGGGACTTTTATGAGATTCTAAGTAACTTTTCTAAATAAAATTTTCGTCAATTTTTAAAAATAGGGGTAGTTTATTCTTCGGCGATTTTCACTTTTTTATAATTTATGACCTTAGTACGCAAATGTTAGAAAAAACTGTCATGGTATGTAAAGGTTTTGAAACAAGCACCAACTTTTCTCAAGAATAAAATTTTTTGAGAAACGTCAAATAAAAAAGTTTTCCATTTGTTGCAAACTTTTTTGACCACCCTGTATATATATATATATATATATATATATATATATATATATATATATATATATATATATATATATATATATACCGGGTGTCAACGAGATCACTTTCCGGCTGCCATTTCTTTAATATTTAATCGAACAAGATGAAACTTGGCAGGAATCATAGGCTAATAAAAAGTCACTTTTCGAGGTACTTGTCACATTTCGACGACTTCCGGTTTAGCCGGAAGTGACCCCAACTTTGAATTTTCAAATGAGACACCCTGGTTTTTTTTGATTTTTGGAATCTAGAGATCATTTTACGTACAACTGTATTATTTGTATTACTTTTTGTGTCAATTTACCATTTTTAAAACAAATTTTTCGATTTAATCTAGAGTGCCATGACCCACCTTAAATCGTTCTAATAGACGTTTACATCTGCACAAAAATACCTACACAATTTTATCACCTTTCATTTGTCTTACCAGAGCGTTCAAAGTTGACTAAATCACTTTTTTGATAATAACTTAAAAAAATTAAATACAACTATAACACTTTCATAGTATAATAATTAGATGTAGTTTTTTATTACGAATCCAACGGTGCATCACAACATCAAAATTCTCTTGGATTTTATAAAGAAAACTGCATTTTATTGCCATAGCCATTTGTTATGGTTTGGTCAAACATGTAACTGCACGACGATCAAATATTATATCCAGTTAGCCATGACAAACAATTAAATTATAGCTGTTTAAACAATAGCGGAATAAAGCCTCAAAATATTGTTAAGTTTGTCATAGAAAACAATTGAATTCAGGATAAATGATAAATTTTTATTAATTTGTAAACAATTATTTTTTCTGGTCTTTAATATTATGTTTCTGGTTTGTGGCGAATTGTTTACAGCCACCCATTATTATTATTATTATTCAGTTGTGTCATGGCTAAGTGGATATAATATTTGATCGTCGTGCAGCTGCATGTTTGATCAAATCATATAAAATGGCTATTGCAATAAAATGTAGATTTTTTTTGAAAATCCAAGAGAATTTTGATGTTGTGATGCACCGTTGGATTCGTAATAAAAAATTACATCTAATTATACTATGAAAGTGTTATAGTTGTATTTAATTTTTTTAAGTTATTATCAAAAAAGTGATTTAGTCAACTTTGAACGCTCTGGTAAGACAAATGAAAGGTGATAAAATTATGTAGGTATTTTTGTGCAGATGTAAACGTCTATTAGAACGATTTAAGGTGGGTCATGGCACTCTAGATTAAAAAAAAATATTTGTTTTAAAAATGGTAAATTGACACAAAAAGTAATAAAAACAATACAGTTGTACGTAAAATGATCTCTAGATTCCAAAAATCAAGAAAAATACAGGGTGTCTCATTTGAAAATCTAAAGTTGGGGTCACTTCCGGCTAAACCGGAAGTCGTCGAAATTTGACAAGTACCTCGAAAAGTGACTTTTTACTAGCCTATGACTCCTGCCAAGTTTCATCTTGTTTTATTAAATACTAAAGAAATGGCAGCCTGAAAGTAATCTCGTTGACACCCGGTATATATATATATATATATATATATATATATATATATATATATATATATATATATATATATATATACAGGGTGGTGCAACCAAGACGGGGTGGACGATTATGAGTAAACGGTGCGGAGTTTCTAAAATTTTTTTTGGATATTATCGATAGTCAGGCACGCTACGTTTTAAAAGTATAGCCATAATACAGGGTGGTCCGAGAAACTCGTAGCGAACCAAACTTGTATTTTTTTAAATGGGACACCCGGTATATAATTATTCCAATTGATTCTCTTGTTCGTTACGATCATTTTGATATAGGGTTTATTGGGTCTAAAATTTATAGTAAGGGAATGGGACGCGGTTAAAGTTGAAAAAATGCTCACAGTTCGGCCATTTTAAAAAAAATTTGAAACAGGTATGGAAAAACCAAATATTCCATAAAACGTTACATATCCTTGAATACATTAATCACTTGCAATTTGTTTAAAATTATTCACTGTTATACAGGGTGGTCAAGTTTTGCAAATACGCCCTGGACTCATTTTTTTTAAATGGAACACCCTGTATACTTTATTTTCATGTTAAAGATAACATTACTAGCTTTCAAGAAATACCATACATGATGCCTTTCTGGCCAACAGTTTTTTAGTAAACTAGCCGTGAAAGCAAAGTTTCTTCATTCTAATACGATTATACTGAATTTGCGTTGTTTACTATTGAAATGAAACAAAAGATTGACGAACTTGTCAAAGCTACTGCCACATAATCCATTATTTACAAGTTATGTGTAGGTGGCCCAATAATTATGAGGTAAGAAAACTGAGACCCGAAACTTTTACATGTTTATTAGAGATATTTCAAAAAATAGAAAATATTGTTTTTAGGAAATGTAAAGTAATTAATAAACCAGTTATAAACAAAGATAATCAGTTATCAGTATTATTAATAGTGTAAGAGAATTAATTAAGCAAAAACAGAACATCTTTTAAAATTATTTAGGTATGTACTTACTTGTAATAGTATATTATTTAACGAGCGGTAATGTAGGTCATAACTCACGCAGATGAATTTTGCAGCACGAGCCGCAGGCGAGTGCTGTAATTCATCAAGTGAGTTATGACCATTACCGCAAGTTGAATACTATACTTTATCTACGACTATAACAATAAATACTAAGTTACAAGTACAGAGAAAGAACTTTATTCACAAATCTTGATAGTTGAAAACGTCAAAATTATTCGAGTGACATTACTTCCCTCAACAACAATAATGGACTGTTTCCTTTCGGCCAATCGGCTTGTACAGAGCCACCTTGATATTCGGTTCGTAAATCTTTTCCGATTTATTATAGTGAGTTATAGCAGTGAGTTATTATAACTCATGTTGTTTGTTTATAGATACTATTAATTGTTCAAAAGTAGTTGAATAATTAATATATAATTTAATAGGAGTAGATAAACCTAATTTAATATAAACATATAAGTACATACCTAAATAATTTTAAAAGATGTTCTGTTTTTGCTTGATTAATTTTCTTACACTATTAATAATACTGATAACTGATTATCTGTTTTTATAACTGGTTTATTAATTGCTTTACATTTCCTAAAAACAATATTTTCTGTTTTTTGAAATATCTCTAATAAACATGTAAAAGTTTCGGGTCTCAGTTTTCTTACCTCATAATTATTGGGCCACCTACACTTAACTTGTAAATAATGGATTATGCGGCAGTAGCTTTGACAAGTTCGTCAATCTTTTGTTTCATTTCAATAGTAAACAACGCAAATTCAGTACAATCGTATTAGAATGAAGAAACTTTGCTTTCACGGCTAGTTTACTAAAAAACTGTTGGTCAGAAAGGCATCATGTATGGTATTTTTTGAAAGTTAGTAATGTTATCTTTAACATGAAAATAAAATATACAGGGTGTTCCATTTAAAAAAAATGAGTCCAGGGCGTATTTGCAAAACTTGGCCACCCTGTATAACAGTGAAAAATTTTAAACAATTTGCAAGTGATTAATGTATTCAAGGATATGTAACGTTTTATGGAATATTTGGTTTTTCCATACCTGTTTCAAATTATTTTTTTAAATGGCCCAACTGTGAGCATTTTTTCAACTTTAACCGCGTCCCATTCCCTTACTATAAGTTTTAGACCCAATAAACCCTATATCAAAATGATCGTAACGAACAGGAGAATCAATTGGAATAATTATATACCGGGTGTCCCATTTAAAAAAATACAAGTTTGGTTCGCCACGAGTTTCTCGGACCACCCTGTATTATGGCTATAATTTTAAAACGTAGCGTGCCTGACTATCGATAATATCCAAAAAAAAAATTCGAAAATCCTCACCGTTACCTCACAATCGTCCACCCCATCTTGGTTGCACCACCCTGTATATATATATATATATATATATATATATATATACAAACTCAGTAGCTATTGAGGCATCAATCTATTCGGGCATCGGAAGTAAAACTCTTTTTGTACTACGCCAAGCTTTCGAAAATATTTATTCTCTTTATCAAGGATACAACACAAAGTACCGTTAGTAACTTAATTAATTTACATTATGTTGGACATTACCTAGGTGCAAAGTGAGTTAAAAAAACCTTCGTAACATCTAGCACAACAGGACAAACACTCCAACCCAGGTCTTACAGTTTAAATATACGTTATTGCAATTACATAATTTCGTTTAGAGAACCCTGAGGTTTGGGACACATGGTTTCGTTACAGTCTGAAGCGGTCAGGTTAAGATCCAGTGTGTCAACAGTGTCAGAACTGTCGGTCTAGAAGGCTGGAGAATATTGCAGAATGTTCCAGTCATCCAAACAGACAGTCGTGCACCAGATGGTGTTGATCAGGAACCCGTTCTGTTTTACCAAGATTTGTTGGTCATTAGTTAATATGCTAGATTGCGTCAGCATAGACGCCCCCACAACTGCCACTTGCGAATGGCGTCCAGCAACCCACCCAACACATTTTAAATAAAATGTTTTTTAGGGAGATAGCACACCCTTCCCTTGGGTTCCTGAGTAGCCATTTCATTTTTTATGTGGGTTGTTACACTATTGATTTTCGTCTTATCAATCTCGATTATTTTATGAAATTCTGTTTGTAGTGGGTTATTTTATGATTATTAAGAACAAAAGTTAATGAAAAAGAAGAAAAGGGGAATTTATTTTGTCTGGTGCTTTCAAGACGGTTGAAAATGTGAAGTGAAAATAAACTGAGTACGTTGTGCTCGTTTTGCTTTAAATGTCCAAAGAGGAATTGTGAGACTCCTCTGTGGTCTTATTTTTGTTTAGAGTGACAATATACGAGTAGATTGAGCTCAGGTCTACGATGTCTCTTTTTTTTTATTAAGACAGTTTGGTGTCAAGTGTGTTTCTGCCATTTCTAAGAGTCTTTTTCTCAGTTTACTTTCTGTATATATAGTGTTGGTCTCTGAGTAATTTGGATCATGACCAGTTTCTATATGATGTTGAGCTAAAGCACAAGAGGGTTTTTTTTAATCTGCAATCGCTCTTGTGTGAGGTTAGTCTGTCTTTAAGCACTCGAGACGTTTGTCCTATGTATACCTTATCACAGGAAGAACAAGGAATACTATACACGACGCCTGATTTGTCTCTTGTTTTTTCTTTATCTTTGAGCTTTGTGAAAATGTTACCCACCGTCTTAGAGAATCGCTGCGTTATTTTTATTGTTGGTGTGTTTTTGAAGACTTTAATAATCTTTGTGGTGATAGTCTATTGCTGGTAGAGAATAGTAGTATAGAGCTCTATTTATGGATTTAAAAGCATCGATTTCCGGTGAGACATCCGGAGCACCCCTATCTCCCACAGTGGCCAACGCTCTGGTGTTGTATGTAAGTTTTTGTAACAAACCCTGGGGGTATGAGTTTTCAAGTAATGTACGATATAGTCTGCCCAGATTCTTTTGTCTGAGTGTAGGATGACTTATTTTTTCGATTCGTGACTTGAGGGCAAGTACCAGATTGATCTTCATTTTGTCTGTGTGGTATGAGTTGTAATTCATGTATCTACCTGAGTTGGTAGGTTTGACATACCAATCTAAGATCACCTGGTTGTCCTGTGTCCGAATTAATTTGGTGTCTAGAAAGGGGACACTTCTTTCTGACTCTTCCTCCATAGTGACTTGTATGGAGGAGTTATACGAATTGAAGACACCAAGAATTTCAATTTTTTTAATTTCAGGAACTGTGCAGACAATATCGTCCACATATTTCTTTAGAAAGGCTAATTCGAAAGATAATTGGGGAATGCAAGCCTCTGAGAGGTCATCCAGGACAGTGTAGCTCCCATTGGAGTACCTAAAATTTGTTTGTAATAATATGTTGTCTAGTTGGCATTAAGTTGGGTCAAAAATAAATTTTACAATCTCTAAAAATTGGTTTTTAGGAATTTTCGTTAAGGGTGATATATCCTGCCATCTTTTCTCTATGCTTTGGGTACCTAAATAATGTGGGATGTTACTGAAAAGAGAGACAACATCTAAGCTTATTAGTACATAGCCCTCTGGGACAGGGGCGTACCGCTGGGGGTGGTTTTGGGGTTAACCCCCCCCCCCCCCCATTGATCTCTTATAGTATATACAATATATTTATTATAAGCATTATACAGCACAGTATTATATGGTTTTGTCTACCAACCCCCCCCCCCCCCCCAAGCCAAAAGTCACGGTCCGCCACTGCTCTGGGAACTGTTTTCCGTTTATAAATTGAGCAAATTGAAAAGAATCTGTTGTATAGTATTCGTTGTCCCTGCTGTACGCCAATGTAAGTATATCTGTTATGTGTGTGGAAAGTTTACTATTGGGCGCATTAATGGAAGAAATAATGGGTCTTAACGAAAGTGAGGGTTTGTGGATTTTGGGCAGACCGTAAAATTTAGGAGAGGTTTGATTATATATTGTCTCCTGTATCTCCTAAATTTTACGGTCTGCCCAAAATCCAGAAACCCTCACTTTCCTTAAGACCCATTATTTCTTCCATTAATGCGCCCAATAGTAAACTTTCCACACACATAACAGATATACTTACATTGGCCTACAGCAGGGACAACGAATACTATACAACAGATTCTTTTCAATTTGCTGAATTTATAAACTGAAAACAGCTCCCAGAGGGCTATGTACTAATAAGCTTAGATGTTGTCTCTCTTTTCAGTAACATCCCACATTATTTAGTTACCCAAAGCATAGAGAAAAGATGGCAGGATATATCACCCTTAACGAAAATTCCTAAAACCAATTTTTAGAGATAGTAAAATTTATTTTTGACTCAACTTAATGCCAACTAGACAACATATTATTACAAACAAATTTTAGGTACTCCAATAGGAGCTACACTGTCTCCAATAGTGGCTCAATATGTCCTGGATGACCTCTTAGAGGCTTGCATTCCCCAATTATCTGTCCAATTACCCTTTCTAAAGAAATATGTGGACGATATTTTCTGTACAGTTCCTGAAAATAAAAAAATAGAAATTATTGGTGTCTTCAATTCGTACAACTCCTCCATACAATTCACTATGGAGGAAGAGTCAGAAAGAAGTGTCCCCTTTCTAGACACCAAATTAATTCGGACACAGGACAACCAGGTGATCTTAGATTGGTATGTCAAACCTACTAACTCAGGTAGATACATGAATTACAACTCATACCACAGAAAAAATGAAGATCAACCTGGTACTTGCCCTCAAGTCACGAATCGAAAAAATAAGTCACCATACACTCAGACAAAAGAATCTGGGCAGACTATATCGTACATTACTTGAAAACTCATACCCCTAGGATTTGTTTAAAAAACTTATATACAACACCAGAGCGTTGGCCACTGTGGGAGATAGGGGTGCCCCGAATGTCTCACCGGAAATCGATGCTTTTAAATCCATAAATAGAGCTCTATACTACCATTCTCTACCAGCAATAGACTATCACCACAAAGATTATTAAAGTCTTCAAAAACACACCAACAATAAAAATAACGCAGCGATTCTCTAAGACGGTGGGTAACATTTTCACAAAGCTCAAAGATAAAGAAAAAACAAGAGACAAATCAGGCGTCGTGTATAGTATTCCTTGTTTTCCTGTGATAAGGTATACATAGGACAAACGTCTCGAGTGCTTAAAGACAGACTAACCTCACACAAGAGCGATTGCAGATTAAAAAAACCCTCTTGTGCTTTAGCTGAACATCATATAGAAACTGGTCATGATCCAAACTACTCAGAGACCAACACTATATATACAGAAAGTAAACTGAGAAAAAGACTCTTTTTAGAAATGGCAGAAACACACTTGACACCAAACTGTCTTAATAAAAAAAGAGACATCGTAGACCTGAGCTCAATCTACTCGTATATTGTCACTCTAAACAAAAATAAGACCACAGAGGGGTCTCACAATTCCTCTTTGGACATTTAAAGCAAAAAGAACACAACGTACTCAGTTTATTTTCACTTCAAATTTTCAACTGTCTTGAAAGCATCAGACAAAATAAATTCCCCTTTTCTTCTTTTTCATTAACTTTTGTTCTTAATAATCATAAAATAACCCACTACAAACAGAATTTCATAAAATAATCGAGATTGATATGATAAGACGAAGATCAATAGTGTAACAACCCACATAAAAAATTAAATGGCTACTCAGGAACCCAAGGGAAGGGTGTGCTGTCTCCCTAGGTGACAGGGGAGACAGTACAGCCTTCTAGAGAAAAAACCATTTTATTTAAAATGTGTTGTGTGGGTTGCTGGACGCCATTCGCAAGTGGCAGGTGTGGGGGCGTCTATGCTGACGCCATCTAGCATATTAACTAATGACCAACACATCTTGGTAAAACAGAACGGGTTCCTGACCAACGCCATCTGGTCCAGTCATCCAAACTTGTAAATGTTCCAGTCATCCAAACTGTCTGTTTGGATGACTGGAACATTCTGCAATATTCTCCAGCCTTCTAGACCGACAGTTCTGACACTGTTGACACACTGGATCTTAACCTGACCGCTTCAGACTGTAACGAAACCATATGGCCCAAACCTCAGGGTTCTCTAAAAGAAATTATGTAATTGCAATAACGTATATTTAAACTGTAAGACCTGGGTTGGAGTGTTTGTCCTGTTGTGCTAGATGTTACAAAGGTTTTTTTTAACTCACTTTGCACCCTAGGTAATGTCCAACATAATGTAAATTAATTAAGTTACTAACTGTACTCTGTGTTGCAGCCTTGATAAAGAGAATAAACATCTTCGAAAGCTTGGCGTAGTAAAAAACGAGTTTTACTTCCCATGCCCGAATAGACTGATGCCTCAATAGCTACTGAGTTTGTTTTTTAACTAGTCAGTCAAGACTACCCTACCAATTCATATATATATATATATATATATATATATACAGGGTGACGCGGATCTAAATGTACATACGATACCATAAGATAGAGACCACCTTGGGGGTTCTAAATCACCCGCATTTAGTAGTCCAATCTCTAACCTTTACCGAGATACAAGGTGTTTTATAAGTTTTGCCTAAAATTTATTTTTGTAATATTTCTGTTAGCACTTGAAATAAAAAATTCATAATGGGTCAGAATATTTTGTACAATTTGTGGGTTTAAAATGCCATATGCAAAAGTTCTAAAATCCAGGTCCGTACTTAAAATAAAATTAGTTTTTAATTTTTTTTAAATTCAACACCCTGTATATCGGATTTTTGAAACTTGTAATTTCTACTCCAAACAAGCATAAACATATGATTCTATTGACATGGTTTTCAAAGTTGCCGCACTTACCACGAAGTCATAAAAAATAGGCGTTTTTAAGAAATCAATGAGAAAGTACATTTCAAATAAACAAAATCTGCTAAAAAATAGTTGGTAGCCTTAGAAAAGTGTCCATATTGACTAGAAATATTATGCACTACTTGTCGGATTAAAATGGCATACGAAAGTGATAGAATCCAGGTCCTCACTTAAATAATAGGCCCATTTGTAATTTTCGAAATTTAACACCCTGTACATCAAATTTTGAAAAAAAAAATGCATTTGGAACGAGTATAAAAACTGAAATTATTGACATGATGTTCGAAGTTGCCACACTTATTACTTTATCGTAGAAAATAGGACTTTTGCAAATCTACATTTAGGTAAATTGTTTTATTAACAGTATTAATGGTTAAAAACAATAAGGATTGAATTCGAAAAATTGGGAATAAATATTAATACCTAGAACAACTTAAAATAAACCTAAATCAACAACAATTAATTAAAATAACGCAAAGATAATCATACATAGTACAAGGCATACTGTCTCAAAAACACATAATTTAACAATAAAATAAATTATTTTAGAAGATTTTCAAAATGACCGCCATTGACTTCTTCACACTTCTAGGTATTAATATTTATTTCCAATTTTTTGAATTCAATCCTTATTGTTTTTAACCATTAATACTGTTAATAAAACAATTTACCTAAATGTAGATTTTCAAAAGTACTATTTTCTACGATAAAGTAATAAGTGTGGCAACTTTGAATATCATGTCAATAATTTCAGTTTTTATGCTCGTTCCAAATGCATTTGTTTTTCAAAATTTGATGTACAGGGTGTCAAATTTCGAATATTACAAATGGGTCTATTATTTAAGTAAGGACCTGGATTCTATCACTTTCGTATGCCATTTTAATCCGACAAGTAGTGCATAATATTTCTAGTCAATATGGACACTTTTCTAAGGCTACTAACTATTTTTTAGCAGATTTTGTTTATCTGAAATGTACTTTCTCATTGATTTCTTAAAAACGCCTATTTTTTATGACTTCGTGGTAAGTGCGGCAACTTTGAAAACCATGTCAATAGAATCATATGTTTATGCTTGTTTGAAGTAGAAATTACAATTTTCAAAAATCCGATATACAGGGTGTTGAATTTAAAAAAAACTAAAAACTAATTTTATTTTAAGTACGGACCTGGATTTTAGAACTTTTGCATATGGCATTTTAAACCCACAAATTGTACAAAATATTCTGACCCATTATGAATTTTTTATTTCAAGTGCTAACAGAAATATTACAAAAATAAATTTTAGGCAAAACTTATAAAACACCCTGTATCTCGGTAAAGTTTAGAGATTGGACTACTAAATGTGGGTGATTTAGAACCCCCAAGGTGGTCTCTATATTATGGTATCGTATGTACATTTAGATCCGCGTCACCCTGTATATATACATATATATATATATATATATATATATATATATATATATATATATATATATATATATATATATATATATATATATATATATATATATATATACAGGGTGATTCCAAAGTACTTTGACAAACTTCAGGAGGTGATTGCTGGCATTATTTTAAGGCGAAAAGTTCATATAAACAATGGTCTTTGGCGGCTTCGTTACAGAGATACAGGGTGTTGAAAAATTAGATGCAGCCATCTTGTCTGTGTGTGGACATTTCCAACAATTTATTTAAGGGAATTTTATAACTGTTACTTATTTATTTAATAATGTCTGAATGTTTGATCAATTCAAAATAAATGTTTTTGATCAATTTAAAATAATTTTTTTAATACATTTGTATAGCCGAATAAAATAATGATTTACCTTTAAACCGTGCCCCGTATGAAAAAAACGCAAGAGACTTTTTTTGTTGCAAATAAAGCAAGGACTCACAAAATGACACTCACAAGAGTTAAAATAAAATAAGTCAGTGGCGTAGCATAGTTTCACAAAAAATGTTATATGAAAGTTTCGTGCCGACGCCACTGGATAAATTAAAGTACGCGATATACTTTTAAAATGAGTGTCCTTAGGTGCTTATCTCATCCACCGAATTTCATAACACAAGCTCAAAACGTTTAGAAGCTACTTAAAAATTCTTATTTTTTTTTTAAATTTTTCAACACCCTGTATCTCCGTAACGAAGCCGCCAAGGACCATTGTTTATATGAACTTTTCACCTTAAAAAAATGCCAGCAATCACCTCCTGAAGTTTGTCAAAGTACTTTTGAATCACCCTGTATATATACAGTGTGGTCGTTTAAGTGTGCAACATATGGGAAAGTTTTTTATTACCGATTTCTCAGAAAATTTTATTTTTGATAAAAGTTGGTGCATGTTCGATAATTATATTGGGTGTACTTGGAATGGTTGCAAGTCAAACGGTGTACAGGGTAGGGCAAAAAATATAAAATTTCTACAAGAATAAAGTACCCCTATTTCAGAGAATTCAGCAAAATATTATTAAGAAAATGTGTTTAGAATTAAAAGCTATGCATAGGTTTGAAAACGTGACCTCATAAAATAAAAAACAAAATTTTTTTGAAAATATTAATTATTTCCTAAAAAAAATTTTTTTTTTATTATCACCCTAAAAACCTTCATAAATTAAACAAAATCAAATCAAGTTCACACATCTTTGTTCAAATTCAAGCATATTTGTAAAATTAACTTAGCTTTTTAATTTATTAAGGAATCACAAACATCATGTTTGTTGCAAGGACATTAAACACAACTTTATAATACCGTAAAAATTACTTTTAACAAGATAAAACATTAGTAATGATAATTTTTAAATTAAAAAACCCTCATTTAAATTACAAAATATTTATTTTAAATGTTTATTAGAAAATTGTACAAAATAATCTACAAACATGAAATCATTCTAACATAATGGCGTTGTGGGGCATTATTAACAAAACAATGCATGCATTATGTCTGCGTTTAGTGCAAAGTCAAGAAATACAATGTTCCTAAACGTATTTGAGTATGGTGCCAATGGTTTTGTCAATTTTTATCGGCTTCTTTTTATTATAACTTAACAATAAACAAATTTAAAAAAAATTAAACAGACAATATTTGAAATGCAGAAAAAAATTATATTAGGTATGTTTAAAAAAATTATCGACGCGTCTCCGTATGTCCACCTTCACGTTCAATGCATTTAATTGTCCGATCATAAAATTCACTAAGCGTGGATCGCAATACACTTGCTGGAATATTTCTGCAATGAAATCGTATCGAAATTTCAAGCTCCCCAACATTATTAAAGGGCCGATCCTTGTAAACTTTTTGCTTTAAATATCCCCATAAAAAAAATCTAGTGGGGTGAGATCTGGCGAACGAGGAGGCCACCGTGGATCGGTATTTCGTCCTAACCATTTATCACCAAATTCTCCATTTAACCATTCAGAAACAATTCTAGCAGAATGAGCCGGACAACCATCATGTACAAACCATAATTTACGTCGTTCTTGTATACTCATATTATCCAAAAAATCTGTTGGTTCGTTTTCCAAAAAATGTAAATAGGTATCACCAGTTAGGTTTTGGCGAAAAAAGAACGGCCCTATTAATTTGTCGTTAATAATACCGCACCAAACGTTTGTTTTTTGGTAATACTGGTTTTTGTTGTCAATGACAAAATTTGGATTTTCGTCCGACCACCACCTACAATTTTGGGAAGAAACAACGCCATTTGTAGTGAACGTGGATTCATCCCCAAAAAGCATGTGTCTATGGAAATCACGTTGATCTTCTATTTCTCCTTGAATCCACATGCAGAAATCATACCGCAAGTCATAGTCTTGTCTTTGAAACGTGCAAATAAACATTGGCTTATAGGCGTGATATTTTTGTTTTTTAAGAATCTCCTTAATAGAGGTTTTTTTTATACCCGTATAAGCATGCACTTCTTGGGTGGATCTTCTAGGGTTTTCAACAACTGCTTGAAGTACTTGTAATTGATTTTCTTCAGTACATACAGTTTTGGTACGTTCATTTTTATATTTATACTCTAAAGACCCTGTCTGTTTAAAATTATTTAAAATTCTGCTTATGGTTGAATAGTGGACTTGTTTATCTGGATGTCGTTCATTGAATATATCTCCTGCTTCACGCACTGTTTTATAGTGTTCTCCACATATTAGCACTAATTCTGCCTTTTCGGCTAACGTTAACTTTACTGGAGGAGGCATTTGAGATCAGCTAATAACAATAATTATTTAAGAATGAATAATGCCACCAAACTGTCATAATGTTTACTTTTAACCCTTATTTGTTTTCTTTCCATAGGTATCTGCGATTATTTTAGTAGGATTTCATGTTTGTCGATTATTTTGTACAATTTTCTAATAAACATTTAAAATAAATATTTTGTAATTTAAATGAGAGTTTTTTAATTTGAAAATTATCATTACTAATGTTTTATCTTGTTAAAAATAATTTTTACGGTATTTTAAAGTTGTGTTTAATGTCCTTGCAACAAACATGAAGTTTGTGATTCCTTAATAAATTAAAAAGCTAAGTTAATTTTACAAATATGCTTGAATTTGAACAAAGATGTGTGAACTTGATTTGATTTTGTTTAATTTATGAAGGTTTTTAGGGTGATAATAAAAAAAAATTTTTTTTTAGGAAATAATTAATATTTTCAAAAAAATTTTGTTTTTTATTTTATGAGGTCATGTTTTCAAACCTATGCATAACTTTTAATTCTAAACACCTTTTCTTAATAACATTTTGCTGAATATTCTGAAATAGGGGTACTTTATTCTTGTAGAAATTTTATATTTTTTGCCCTACCCTGTACACCGTTTGACTTGCAACCATTCCAAGTACACCCAATATGATTATCGAACGTGCACCAACTTTTATCAAGAATAAAATTTTCTGAGAAATCGGTAATAAAAAACTTTCCCATATGTTGCACACTTAAACGACCACACTGTATATATATATATATATATATATATATATATATATATATATATATATATATATATATATATATATATATATATATATATATATACCGGTGATTATAATAGCACCTAAGATGTGCCATCACCGGATGACACCTAACGTGTAACACTTGAAGGGTGAACCATCCTTAATCAACGCGAGAGCGCTTGCATTAAAGAATGGCTTTCAACTTGCGGCCTAAAAACACAGATGGCGTGACACACTTACAAATACCAGCACACTGCGGTATTTCACAGTCAAATAGCATTAAATCTTTGCAAACTGCATTCCATCACAACTTGGAATCCATAGTTCTAAGACGGTCTTAACTGTCTCAACTATGAGGGCTTTTCATTTCTTTCTGGTTATACAGCTCCGCTGATGATGGCTATGAGGTAGCCGAAACACGTGTCCGGAGAGAAAAACCAGCCGCGTTTGCAAAGATTGCTAAATTTATGTTAGAGGCCAAATGAACTCTCTAAGTGTTGTACCTTTATTAAGCCGCGGCAGTCATAGGAAGCCTGAACCGATATGCAACCTAATGCACTTATAATGCAAAAAGATAGCGCTAACTACGTGTGTTTTAGAAAAAACACTGAAAAATTACGAAGCCCGAAATCGGGCTTCCCAAGTCGGTATCGGGCTTCGCATACTAGGTCCAATATAGCGTTTTTGGCTTCCTAAAGGTGGAATCCATATATATATATATATATATATATATATATATATATATATATATATATATATATATATATATATATATATACAGGGTGTTATGAAATTCACTGCATATATTGGAATGGGTGACTCCTGGGGTAGTCTACAGACATATCCAATACTTTTTTTTTATTAAATCGAACATTTTTCAAATTTTCAAAAATGCCTTAAAATCCGTCGATATTCGCCGCACCTGGCTGAACGTACACAAGGCGCTTGACGGAAATTTGCGCGCGAAAAACTTTAAACAATTGAATTGTTGAAACGTTGCCAGACATATAAATCTTTAAGGAGAATTTATTTTCTGTTTTTAAGCGTAATTTAAGACATTAAGAATTTTTTTTAACCTCTTCCTACGAAGAAACTAATAAAAAATAGTAAAAAGCCACTGCGAAATCAATCCTTTTTGTCAGTAGCCTTAGTTTTAAGTAATATGTGACACCCTATATTACGTTATTAATGATATAAGCGTTATTCCTACTAGCTTAAACTTTCTGCCAAGGAAAAGTTAAAAATCAAAACAAAAATACTAATTGAGCACAACTACATAGTACCTACTTCAAAAGTATAACCAGATCCGCTACCATCCGTTACCATAATCCGTAAATATTATAACAGCGGGTTGCACAAAACTTTTAATCAAGTAGTAAATTTAATTGACGTTTAGAGTCATATTTGGCAATGACGTTAGCATAAGTGCTGTCACATTACAAGTTTCTTATTAGTTTAATTCGTGATTAAATTGTTTGTGCAACCCGACGTTAGTGTTTTAAATTAAATTTAGTTTTCAACCCTATTACGCTACTCACTCAAAGACAAACTAGATAAAACTGATCAAAATATTAGTTAACAATGGATCGACGAAGACCATTTTCTAGGTAGTGAAAAGAAATTACATTATTTAAAACTTTAAACGAAAATTTTTTTAAAACTTTCAGTGTGTGGTTTTTATGGCTATTGAAAAACTTAAATATGGCGCACGACTCTTTGATGAAAATAACCACGTACCTGGTAAACGCCAAATGAGTAATGTGTCAAAAGTCAACTGTCTGCTAAAAATAGGTTAAAAATCAAAACGAAAAATACTAACTGAGCACAACTACACCATATTTTAAAATAATAACCAAAATTATTTCATTACAGCATTTGTCAAATCAAACAACATTATTCTGTTTTACACAGCACACAGCACGTTCAGAAAGTTGTAGCTCTTTTGCCTATAATAAAATGATCGAAGGTAACTTACCGATTTCTTTTGAAGAGATCCTCTAAATGAGTTTTTCTAAAGTCAAGATGTAGGTATCTACATAAATCGCTTGCTTGCACCCCCTAACGTTACATAATACGTAAATATTATTAGTGGTAAATTTAATTTAGTTTTCAACCTCTCAGACTAATTTAAGAAGCACTAATCAAAGCACAAACTAAATAAAAATAAGCAACATATTGAACATATTAATTAACATCGGATGGACGAAGCGCGTCATTTTTCTAGGCAGCAAAACAAAAAGAAACTAGTTTAGTACCCTTGGAATCTACCTAGGTACATTATTATTTAAAACTACCTTCTAATTAAAGCAGACCCTACACGATCATTATTAAAGCTTTGCAGGACCGCTCTAACCTACTTGGAAATTAAATTAGGATCCGATTTGAAAATAAAATACAGATATTTATTTCCTAACATTGTGTAATTTGAGAATGCAAAATACGAAAATACTTCGGTAAAAGTAATATAACATACAGGGTGTTTAAAAAGTCTTAGTATTGGTAAATATCATCGCTATTAATAAAGATAGAGACACCAAATTTTAGTTGTATCTTATTGGTTAATAAATCTACTTTTTTATGCAATTTGACTTTTGCAACCCCCTTGGGGGGTGCCGCTAGGGAGTTGAGGTCAAGAATTTTGAATGCAAACCTATGCCGTGTGGTCCCTTCTTTTAAAAGTCTTCAAAAAGTAAACATTTTACTGCAAACCCCGTATTTTAATTCATTTTTAAATGGCAAGCCTATAAAAATTATAAATCGTAAATCGTATAGTCGGGCGGGGCATAAGTCGACCGTTAGTCAACCTCTTGTGCCATAGAGTACCAGTCGGCGCGCACATTTATTTTTTATTTTATGGGGCACTTTTTCTGCTAACTTTTTTCCAACTTTCTCGACTTCTTCATTTGTCGTTTTTTGAAATCTGCGCAGTAGCCCAAAATGCGTACTTCGCGCAAACCGAGCGTGCTACACATGCGCACGCAATTTCAGGAGATGGACTTTGGACTTTGGAGGCTACATTTGAACCCATTCACTTTTATGAATATATCTCCAATTGTAAAGGTACCACTATGTATTTAACTTTATAATTTTTTTCCCAATTTTTGTTCGACTTCTTTATTTTTCGTTTATTTACATCTGCGCAGTAGACAGAAATGCGTAACACGCGAAAAACCAAGAGGGCTAGACATGCGCACGAAATTTCAGGGGGTGTACTTTTGTGTCTACATTCAAACCTACCCACTTTCAAGAATATATCTCCAATAGTAAAACTACAACTACGTATTTAACATATTTCTACGATTTTATGACGTCTTACTGTTTTGAACATTCTTAACTATATGACATTATGACACCGCACAACAAGAATATGAAACATCTGCAAATTTATTAAAAATATATAAACATAATCTTACGGTGGTACGGAACCCTATATGCGCGAGTCGAACTCGCACTTGACCGTTTTTTATTTCACACAATCACAGCAACGCCCATGAATAAAATTATTTTCGTCAAATATCGTATACGTACGTACTTATTTTCGGCATTAACGCCTCTGGGAACAGACCAATCGTGCCAGCCTTACTAATCAGTTATATAACCTATACGCACTGACTTATTTCCGGCATGGCCGCCTCTTGCTATTTATTCAAGTGTTAGCCTTGCCATAGTTATTGAGACTTTTGCGTCCTGTGAGAAATTCACAATATTGTATGTGGCACGGAACCCTCTATGCGCGAGTCGAACTCGCACTCGACCGTTTTTTTATTTCACACAATCACGACAACGCCCATGAATTAAATTATTTCCCTCAAATACCGTATAATGTACGTACTTATTTTCGGCATCGACGCCTCTGGTAACAGACCAACAGTGCCTGCCTTACTTATTACGTTAAAAGTTGTTTAGAATGACCACCATGAATTTCTTGCCAGTAATAAAGTTCATTTTCGAACTCTGCCATTCTCGAAAAGACCTTTAAAATAAGGTACCACACGGCATAGGGATGCATTTAAAATTTTTGATCTCAACTCCCTAGCGTAACCCCCCAAGGGGGTTGAAAAAGTCAAATTAGATAAAAAAGTAGATTTATTATGCAATAAGATACAACTAAAATTTGGAGTCTCTATCTTTATTAATAGTAAAGATATTTGCCCATGCTTTTTCAGACACCCTGTATGGTATATCACTGCAACCGAGGTATTTTCGTATTTCGAATATTCAAATAACACAATGTGGGTAAATAAATATTTGTATTTTATCTTCAAATCGGATACTAATTTTATTTCCAACTAGGTTAGAGCCGTGCCTTGAATAACCCACGTTTGCAAACCTTTAATCATTATTTCTGTCAGTTTTAAAAAATATTTTCAGTAATACTGATCGTGTAGAATGATCGAATAAAGTAAATTGAAGCAAATTATTGCAGATTATTCGAATATTTTAATATTTTTATAATACTACAGTATTACTGCTGTGTGAAATACTGACAGTAATACTAATAATGATCGTGTAGGGATTGCTTTAGAAAAATATATTAAAATATGCTCGCGTGTTTGTATAGTTGCCTAAGCAGTAAGTAAAGCTTTGGAAACGTGGGATAGTCCAGGGATGGCTCTAACCTAGTTGGAAATAAAATTACGATCCGATTTGAAAATAAAATACAAATATTTATTTACCCACATTGTGTTATTTGAAAATGCGATATACGAAAATACTTCGGTTACAGTGATATACCATACAGGGTGTCTGAAAAGTCTTAGCATGGGCAAATATCTTTACTATTAATAAAGATAGATACTCCAAATTTTAGTTGTATCTTATTGGTTAATAAATCTACTTTTTTGTGTAATCTGACTTTTTCAACCCCCTTGGGGGTTTACGCTAGGGAGTTGAGGTCAAAAATTTTAAATGCAACCCTATGCCGTGTGGTACCTTATTTTAAAGGTCTTTTAGAGAATGGCAGATGTTACTTCTTGGCAGAGTTCCAAAGTGGACTTTATTACTGGCAAGAAGTTCATGGGGGTCACTCTAAACAACTTTTAACGTAATAAGTAAGACAGGGACTGTTGGTCTGTTACCAGAGGCGTCGATACCGAAAATAAGTACGTACGTATACGGTATTTGACAAAAATAATTTTATTCATGGGCGTTGCTGTGATTGTGTAAAATAAAAAATCGGTCAAGTGCGAGTTCGACTCGCGCATATAGGGTTCCGTACCACCGTAAGATTGTGTTTATATATTTTTAATAAATTTGCTGATGTTTCATCCCATATTATTGTTGTGCGGTGTCACAATGTCACATAATTAAGAATGTTCAAAAAAGTAAGACGTCATAAAATCGTAGAAATATGTTAAATACGTAATTGTAGTTTTACTATTGGAGATATATTCTTGAAAGTGGGTAGTTTTGAATATAGACACCAAAGTCCATCCCCTGAAATTTCGTGCGCATTTCTAGCCCTCTTGGTTTGCGCGTGGTAAGTACTTTGGTCTACTGCGCATATGTCAAAAAACAAATAAATAAGTCGAAAAAAAATTGGGAAAAAAGTTATAAAGTTAAACACGTAGAGGCACCTTGGCTATTGGAGATATATTCTTAAAACTGAATGGGTTCATATGTAGACACCAAAGTCCATCTCCTGAAATTCCGTGCGCATGTCTAGCTCGCTCGGTTTGCGCGTGATACGCATTTTGTTCTACTGCGCAGATGTCAAAAAACGAAAAATATAAAAAACGACAAATGAAGAAGTCGAAAAAATTTGAAAAACGTTAGAAAAAAAGTGCCCCACAAAACAAAAAATAAATGTGCGCGCCGACTGGTACTGTATGGCACAAGAGGACGACTAACGGTCGGTAAATTGTTTATTTTTTTTGAAGACTTTTAAAAAAAATTTGACCTCAACTCCCTATCGTCTGCCCCCAAGGGGGCTGAAAAGTCAAATTACATAAAAAAGTAGATTTATTAACCAATAAAATACAACTAAAATTTGGTGTCTCTATCTTTATTAATAGCAAAGATATTTACCCATACTAAGACTTTTTAGACACCCTGTATGTTATATTACTTTTACCGAAGTTTTTTCGTATTTCACATTTTAAAAATTACACAATGTGAGTAAATAAATATTTGTATTTTATTTTCAAATCGGACCCTAATTTTATTTCCAACTAGGTTAGAACCGTCCCTGGAATAACCCACGGTTGCGAAGCTTGCTTTATAGACTGTACCCATGATACAAGTACAAGAGTATCATGGACTGTACCTGAAGCCACGCTAAAGGGTTGTTGACCCCATTCCGACTGCCAGAGTGATTCCGATTGGCCGAACCGAACTCATGCGTCATAGTCAGCTGTGTGACCAGTTTAATAATACGGTTTACATTATTTTTGCTATTTATTTCTTAATTTGTGAAAGAAAAAGTTAATGCCGTTTAACATTAACAAAAGTTAAAGCCGTTTAATATTAACAAAATATCGTTTCGTCGCTTAGTGAGGTGCATTTTAAATTTAGTTGCAGTTGGGGTATTTATTTTAACAACTGTTCTCTAGAGAGTTTTATTAAATTTGTGTTATCGGCAGTATTTTAACATTTTGAAATGATTAATTGTGCTTGGTATGTGTTTATAGTGTTGGGTATTTTTAAGAAAACAAAACATTCCGTAGTGTTTGTTGGATTTTCATGTTTTAACCAAACGGCTGGGTTGTATTGTGTAGTAATAGTAATATAGTTTATTATTGTTTGGACAGCGTGAAAGTCCGACAGAGAATGTTCGTTTCCGTTTCATTAGGACGTCAAGAGCCTCGTATGCGTCGTTTATCAAAAAATCTTGATTTGACTTACTGGAAGATGGTATGATGAAGGTAAAATTTATTATTAATTTAGTTGTGAGGAATTTCGCTTAAAAATTAAGGGCCATATAAATAAACCTGTTAATAAATGCCAAATCTTCTGTTAAATATGATTTAAAATAGGCAAATAAAAAAAAGGACATAAGGGTTGGGAGTTTTTTGTTTAAAGCTAATTTGGAACCAAAATTTTTGTATAGGTACTCTTTTTCTTCCAAAAATTTCTGGTCGGCCTAGTTGAACAAAATTTTACTCTTGTTTTGAACAGCTGTTCTCTGGCTTTTTTGTGTTGTAGTATTTTAACTTTTTGAAATTGAATGTTTTAAAAGATTTAGTATGATTTCTTACTTTAAAGATGACAAATCTATTATTTTTTCAAATCAGTTACATAGGAATATTCTAGATAGAATTGGCAACATCACAGTGACTTCTGACATCGAAACAAAAGTGTTTTTTCTGTAACTGACATTTCTCACTGTTTTTAATTTTTCCATGTATTTATGACAGTGGCGCGCTGATACAAAAAAAAAATTTTTTGATGCCTGATATCAACCTTTTTTTATTATGAAGCGCTATTTATGAATATTTTTATTCAATCTAAATTCATATCAGGAGTTACCCATTCCAATATATGCAGTGAATTTCATAACACCCTGTATATATATATATATATATATATATATATATATATATATATATATATATATATATATATATATATATATATATATATATATATATATATATATATAAGGTTAAGAAAATATCGGGGAAACTGTCAGTATGGTAGTGCTCGGCACGTGTTTCGTGCTTATTAGCACTCATCAGTCGCACATAACCAAGTTATAGGATGGGAAACTTGGAAGTTGAAAAAACACAAAGAGTTCACAGACCAGGGACCTGCTAGCACATTTGTGGTTGTGTTTTATCAGGAGACCCAGGGATTTCCGGGCAACACCTAACATCACCACGGAGGCCTCCGTGGTGATGGTCGGTGTTGTATGTTGTATCATAGATGGAGCTTGGAGCATCTTTATCTTTATTTCTTTTCTGTGTTGTTTTTAACAAATTGTTTAGATATGTTATTTTATACAATGCGTTTCTAAGTTGTGTTTTATTTATAAATAAAGTTACTCGAAAATAATGGAAATAAAATGGATGCGTAATCACGTTAATTTACAATTTAAATATTTTCTAAATTAGGTATTGTGCAGTGCTATCTCTTTATTTTTCAGATAAAGTTATTGTAAAAACTACTTTTGGTAAAAAAATATGTTCTTTTCATGGATCTATTATAATAAGGATTCGATGTTCCGTATACTGTGACCGTATCGAACGTGAAGCCTTATATTTGTTATTTGTTGTGAAAACATTTACCGCAGTGGTAGAGTTTACGAATTTTAAGGAAGTACCACAGGAAATACGTAATTGAATCAAGAATGGTAGTAGAAAGAGATAAAATAACATTGGAGTGTTGGAGCTCAGGTTGAAAAATCACACCGGTGTGTCACCCGGCGATGATATCGAACGCAGCCCAGAAGTTGCTGGTTGTTTAGGAAAACGGCTGAACCTATGTCTGAACACTCGGTTACACGTACGTCTTTGTCTAATGAACTAGAAAAGAAAAAGTGCGACTCATAGATTTATAAATGACTCGGAGCGACTTTAAATAAACACCTTTAGAAATAACATAACCTATAAATAATAAAACCTTTTTAAATTAAATTTATTATTATTTCCCAGAAAATAAAGTATTTTAGGGCTTTTATTACTTTTAGTAAATATTGTGATGCTTCTAACGTATTTCTTGTACACAAATATAAGGTAAAATCAGATGTGGCCAATGTTTACAAATTGTGTTTACAGTGTCACTTAGAATGGTTTGTTTTGGCTTCAAAGAATGTGAAATCATCCCGTATCCATATTATAATAGATCCATGGTTCTTTTAGCTTATGCAGTCAAAACATAAAATTCTCCAACATATAAAATAAATTCTCCAAAATTTCCGATAAATTCTCATTGTTCTCGGAGAATATTTCCCAAAAATAAATTCTCGAGAATGTTCCATCTCTATTTATAAGTACTATAATAAGGTTGACAATTAGATCCGAAATACCAAAATATAGATAAAAAAAATTTGAAAAGTGCATAAATATCTATCGTGTTTTCATGTGGTTCTTCGCTGTTCAGTGTGTATCTATTTCCGTAAAGATATTGACAAAAATCTTTTCCTACGTTGCAAACTTCTTGAATATCATTTTATGTGATTAATTATGCATCTTAAGAAATTCGAGGACTTGAATATTTTTTCCAGTATTATTTGTCCAAACCTTTAAACGCTGTGTTTTTTAACAATAATAATTACTACAGTTCTATAAAACTTCGAATCATTTTTAAAATTTAGAAATTTTCTTTGTATTTCCAGGATTTCTGGTTAATGATAGAATAATTAACTGGTAAGACTTCTTGAATATTTTCGTAATTTTAAGTTTTTCCAATAACAATCTCATTTTGCACCGTTTCCTCTCTTTTATAAACCAGGTTAACATTCAAGACCGATACCATCTCATGCCTATAATAACTCCAGCTTATCCGCAGCAAAATTCTACGTTTAATGTGTCGCAGTCGACGAGGAACATTATCATGGAAGAATTTAAACTAGGGCTGCAGATAACGGACGAAATTATACTAGGCAAAGCTCCGTGGGAAAAGCTGTTTGAACTTCCTCAGTTTTTTATGAAATATCGACACTTTATCGTGTTAATAGTAAGCGCCGCAAATCCGAAGGATCATTTGGAGTGGACCGGGCTAGTAGAAAGTAAAATTAGGTTTTTAATTGGTAAGTCTAATCTATAAGATGGAATACAGATGTCCGAAAAGTGTAAATATGGGATAACATCTCTGAAATAATGCTAAATTCGGAAAATATGTTCATTACAAAATTAATCTTTTCGGATATTATGCTTTTTGTTACCCTTTATGGAATTGGGGCCAGTACTGAAAGTCTAATGGCCAGCTTTGCTAAGACCGGTCTAATTTGACAAAATGTTTTCAATAGACAACAAATAAGATAACTAATGTTTGTGCTATGAATTTATTTCTGAATTTTGCTGCAAATTTATAAAGAAAGAATCAATTTTAGCATTTCTTACAATAATAGGACTAATTTCATTTTTAGCAACAATACCGATCTAATTTGACAATTAAGGGTTTAAGTTACAAGAGTCTAGGGGATGGGTAACCATTTTTATCCCGGGCTTGCGCATGCGCAGAGGAAGGAACAATAGTGGATTTTTTCGCATCGATCCCTCTTCGCTTGCGAGGAAAGAGACTGGTCAGTGCCCCTAACCAGGTGCTAACCCTGTTCCGACCTTAGGGTGCCCTCCGATCCACCGTTCGCTAGATTTTCTGAACAACAAACAAAACATAATTTTTAGGTTATGGTACCTAGATACGATTAGTTTTTTGCTCAGGACCTCTAAAACAAGACAAAACAAAATTTTTATCGAGGAAGGAGTGCTAATCCGTTTCCAATACACCTTTTAGAGCCGATTTCCTAATTTTTTTATAATATTTTAAGTGGCAAAAATTTAAAAAAAGATGCAGCCGAGCACGGATTCGAACCAAGACGTCTGGGTCAATAAGCGGATTCTATACCACTGCACTACGTTACTGATGCTAGGAAATCGGTAAACTTATTAACAAGTGCATCATTTAATATTTTTTGAGGTTATTACGCATGCGTAAGCCCGAGATAAAATTGGTTACCCATCCCCTAGACTCTTTAGTTTAAGTTGGCAAGTGTAAAAATAGGACGGTTAAATTTTGTGCTATCGATATTTCTGAATGTTTTCGTAATTTTCCAATTTTCGCAAATTTATAGAAATAGGGCAATGTATTTTTCACAATAATGAAACTAAACTCATTTTAGCAACGAGTTCCACGATAACAATCATTTGGAAACCGAGCAAATCGCATAAATAATATAATTTCTTATACATTTTTAATGACGACTTATTAACAATACCACGACAAAAACTTGTAAAACTAAAAAACCCAACTGATCAACTAGATCTATATTTCAACCAGTACTAACAAGGGGACTACAAAATATGTTAATAACCGATTTTATATACATGTTGTAGAGGCGTTCCCCTTCAGTATGAGAATCAAAGGATTTTATGCGACGGGCTTTAATTTTGAAGATAACGGCGGCCACTTTCTGGAAAAGTCATGGATTAGTCATGGAATTTAGCTGGAAAAGTCCTGGAGAAGTCATCGAATTTTAACATTTTTTTGTTAAAGATTGAATTTAACCTAAAAAATGATGAAAATTTTCTGTAAATAATAATTATTCTTAAAATGTATTTTGACCGTCACCCCGCATTGGTGCAAATATACCGAGTCTTGTTTCTAAAACAGTTTATGTAATCGATATTAGATGGATGTCGACACGAGCGGACTTTATAGTTTATACTGTTAAAAGAGGATAGATATATAGCGTCTGTGTTTTATATACACAGACTGGCCAGACGAAAAGCCATATAATCGTTCTCACTAAAACGGTTTTAAAATAATTTAAACAGAACGTTACCGGGTACCCTTGTAGTTTTGTGTTGGAAAAATTGTTCACTTTCTGATTTATTTTCTCTATTATTTATTTAAATTGAGTAAGTACAATTTTGTTTCTTAAATATTAATAAATGATATATGAATTTAAAGTTATCTATTTTAGGAACATTGATTAGTAGAGAACGAAAATCCAGTTCACTTACATTGACGTAGTTTTTGATATTTCTTATTTATTATTTTTTAGTATGTAAAAAATAGTTTTTGCACTTAGTAAACTGTGGTAGAATTACTTAATTGTGTTATATAAATTACAAGCAGCTGCCAAAAGTTTATTTTGGTAATACTAGCAAATTTTATTTACCACAGCAGCCTTGATAAATTAAATTATTTTAATGACTACACGCCACATTACTAGACTTTAAAAAATAAAAGAGCGGTTTCATAAAAAGCCTGTTACGATACTGAAAACGGTATCGAAACAGCTCTGTTATGAAACCAAAATAGAAAATCATTTGTAGTCTCTAAATTTTATTACATAATTGGTTTAACTAGTAAAATTACATAACCAATTTTAAATAATAAAACAGAACCAGAACTCATATAGCGTCTATATACGAGTACTTGCTAGTGGGAGATACAATATACGAGTACTTGCTAGTGGGAGAGTATGTCATTCAAGTAACATCATTTCATATAACATATTTAAATATACCTAGTAAAATAAATTAAACATATGAGGCGATGCAAAAACCACTTAACTCTAGTTAAGTTTTCACGAAAAGAATACAATTATATTGTGGATTAAAATATTATTTAATTTATATGTTGAATCGCATCTTATATTGAGTTGTGAAAAGTTGCATTATGATCAAACTGTAATATCTTACCCTTGAATGTTACATAAAAATGTAATAAATTACGCGGCTTCGCCCGCGTTTTTTTAGGTTCCTCCCCTTAATAAGGATAAAAAAGGTATTGACAATTTTTGATCAATCCCCTTATTCTGGGTTGTAACTTGAACCCCCATACCAAATTGCAACCCTCTAGAACGTCTAGAAGTGGCAACACCTTTTTAAGCATACACCTGCCTACCATACGACACAACGCATAGTTTTTTAAATTTCTTTTATTATTTTTAAAAATATTTTTTACACACTGCTAACTGCTATAAATAGTGGTCGGTGTTATATAAATGAATGTATTATACTGAAATGGTCTAACCCACAAATATAGCTATTTGGCACTGTGTAAGCGTGGGTATAAGTGGGTCCTAAAAGCTATGAAAAAGTTTTTTTAAGTAAAGTTCCCTGTGGTCAGCAGAAATGGTCTTATCTACAAAACTTAATTAGACATACCATGCTTCACATTAGAATTTACATGGAAATATGCAACACTTACCGATAGTAACTCAAAACTCTGGATGGGCTTGGCTAAACATCTCTAGCATGGGGTATGTCTCGACAGTTGCTTCTTTCAGCCTTGTCCGCCGCGACGAAAAAATCTCTTTGTGTAAAGAGAATGACCGTTCGACATCTATTGAGGTAATTTGTGCGTATGAAAAATGATCGTGTGTGTGCGGTGTACAAATATCCTTTAATTTTATCATGAGAGTTAAACTGTACGTGACTGTCCCAAACTGAAGCGGCTTCATTTTCGTCGAATTGTAAAACTACGAATTTAGTTGTTTCAAAATAGTGTTAATAATAAAAAGCCGCATTTAACCATGTTCCCCATCTTCTCAAAACTGGCTCTGATGGTTCTACCGGGACATTCTTCATGAAATTTGCGAATTCGTTTCGGGGATTTTCGAAACACTGCCTTAGTATGTCCAATTAGTGCATCTACATTTGGATATGCTTTGCGAATAGTTTCCACGACTAAATGTACTGCATGGATTATACACGTTACGTGGATTATATAAGAGCATTGATTTTTTTATAAGGCGACTTGCACGAAACATATTGGAACCGCCATCAGTAACCAATAGTAATACTTGTTTAGTGGAAATCTGAAATTTGCGTAAAGTTTGTAACACTAACGCAATAAGTACTTCGCCAGTACATTGCTGCAAGCGTTTACAAGCAAGTACTCGTAAATAGGGAGATGATGGTTTAAGTGGGTCCAGTGTTCGTAGTATAATATTAGCGATAGAATTTTTTTTACATTCCGTCGTCTCATCGACCCTTAACCACAATTTTTTATTGTTACTTTTTTCCATAATTTTTTCGATTCTTTCTCGCACGTGCGGTAAATAGCTGCGAAGTGTTGAATCAGTGGGCAATTTCCATTGCGGAACAAATTTTCTCCAAAATTTTCAAATAGGTGCTTTTTGAACTGTTGCAAATGGTATGTTACATGTGCATGGGTTATGATGAGTGCTCATCATAAAAACCAATTCGCAAAGAAATTGCACATAAGAGTTCTGTCCTTGTTTGTTAATTTTGCGAGTTTTACTATTTATATGGTTCGTGCACATTTGTCTTTTCCAGCAAAGAAGTGCTTTGTTACATGCTAAACACATCACGTGTGATCCCGTGAATTGTAAATCCGGAAAATCCGTAAGAACTTTTTTACTACCCACACGACTCAAGGGCTTCTTACATTTTGTGTTAGCCATAATAACTTTATTACAATGTATGTACACCCGCAAATAAAACAATCCAGAGCGCTGCGCGCTGCAACACTATGGACCTGCGACGCACCACTCACAACTAGAAGATTCTGCTCTTGAACCAGAAAACATATTACTCTGTAAAAACGTTGTTCAGCAGTCATGTCTGTCTTCAGTACGTCGTACGTGGTCACATCTCCACCACTACAGATAGGCGCCGCGCGATAAGACGACGCAACCGCGCGATGCCCTGGATGCCGATGGCACGACCCTTCAAACGTACCTGCTATTTGAAAAGACGTCACACACGGGTACGTTCGCTACGCGGTGAATTGCAAGGAATCTTCCACTGTCTTTTAGTTATTTTCCCACAACGGTTCACCTGGTATACATCTCCTGGTGCATATTATACAATTTATATTTGAAGATGACTGAAAATGTTTACCAGTTGAAACGTTGTGATACAATACATAAAGACAATGAAAGTCCAAAACACATTTCTCATTTAGGTTTTAACGGCTTTCGAACACTTTGGGACCCACCTACACCAATACTCTGAAACTAGCACTTTTGGTGGGTCAGACCATTTCTGCATAACACGATTCACTTCCTTATATAATGTAAAGAATTTTCCATACTCGATAAGTCAGATACGCCATTTATTAGGGATATGTTTGATAGGCATCCTACACCCCCTTTATATTGACGCTACTGAAAGTGAATTAGAAATTTCGTACTGTATTGATTAGATATGTTTTTCTTTTTAAGGTCTGTGCAGTACCGATGTGCGATAGTAAATTAGGTTAAGATTGATATCAAATTTTTAAGGAGCGGCACGCTTTGAAAATATAATTTTGTTAGACAGTTGTAAGGCTCAAAATACCTCCATTCAATGTATGTAGATTCCTAAAATATAGACCGCGCTTTAAAATGTATTTTGTTTAGTGAAAGAGATTCATTCTTTTACCTAAAATAACTATCCATAAATATCCAGCCTGGATAGATCCGAGTTTTTTCCTTAATACTAGCAATGGATTGAAAAGACAATAAATCTTGACGAATTAACATTCTGATGTAATAAATTTAATTGACATTTAGAATCATTTTTGCCAATGTCAGAGCCACCTTTTGGTAAAATCTAAGTATTTTATTAGCTAACAACTGTTTAAAATGTTTTAAACACCCCGACGTAAGTGTTACACACTACGTTACACTATTATACTTAGACTTGGTGTTGTCATACACTATTTTTCTGTATATTCAGGTTTTAAATAATTGGACTACATTTTTGAGGTTGGAAACTAATAGTTCATTTTTCGCGTATTACACAATGTTTTACTACTCCAAGATAATTTTCAGTTTTTGACACCAAAGTAATTTAATTGCGAAACCATCTTCCCCATTAATGAAGAAAGACCCTACTTTCCTTTGTAGTGTGAAAAGTTACGTTACCCTTATTTAATAAACTAACATTCAACATATATTTGACTGTAAAACGGTTAACGTGCAGGTTCTCTTCGCACGTTGGCAGATAAATTACTTTTCCAAAACTCGGAAAAACTAAGAAAAATTAATTTTTACGTGCAGGGAATTTGACATGTTATGTTAGTTATGGAATTTTGGGATACTTAGTCATGGAAATCCTGGAAAAGTCATGGAATCTAAATTGAGTACTTTGGTGGCCACCCTGTTATAATTCAATTTATGATAAAATTTTGCGTTTCGTCATTTGACAATCACAGATGACATCAAAAGCTGCTATTGGTTCCTTCGAAAAGTCCCTAGGTCAGTAGTGGATTAGTAGTGAGCCGTATCCAGCTGACACGAGGGGGCGCGTCATTTTATTTTCGTTTCATTTTGGTGTTTTGTGTTTGTGATGTTGGGGTTTCTGTGGGTGTTTTTTGTATAGTGTGTGTTTTAAATATTTTACTTTTGGACTTCAGACACTAGATTTTCTTGGTGTTTATTATTTAAGTTGAACAGGAAAGGTTCAAGTCCGGTCCTGTCTTTTTAGTCAACCTCTAAACGTAAAATATACCAGACTTCAACAGGGTGCCATATATGACAAGTGACTTGAGTAGTTATAGGGTAGACATGAACCGACGCCGACGGCATGATTTACGACCGTCAGGACAATAGATCATGTTATAGTACTTACGCTACCGCAATTCATTCTCTTAGACAATGGCAGCGGCCACGGTACCTTTTGTATTGTTTCGCCGACGTGTACGTTCAAATTTACAGCCCAACTGGACTCTATATTACCTGTCAAGCTTTGTTATAAAGAGGGTTACATAATTTTAATATTACGCAATGCAAAAGTGGGTGATATATATTTTAAATATTTTAAATCTTTTTAGATTTTAAGAGCTGTCAAGATTTTTAGGATTACGAGGGGGAGATAGAGATTTATAGGATATTACATAATAAGAAAGGATAAGAAGTATTGACATTTCTTAATTTAAATTAATAAAGGAACGCGGGTGATATATATTTTTAAAAATATGGACACGTTTCGTCTTGAAATATATTGACTGTCAAGACGTGCTGTACACGTGGGGAGATTTATAGGTTATAAAAAGAATAAAAAAGGAGCGTAAATTAGTAATAGTGTTAAGTTTTCTTACATTATTCCTAATTGCGGGCGGTAAGGTTCAAGTTATCCGCTGTGATACAATAGAAATATTTATGCGAATACATGCATTCTTAGCTTTTCTTTACGAAAAAAAATAATAAAACAGCGAGTGTGTGGTAGATATTTTATATTTTTTGACCTGCCCTGTATGCTGTTTGACGTAAAGCCATTCTAAGTACACCTGTTATGGTTATCGGACCGACTTTTGGCAGTATTTATGTTTCGGCTGTGCAACTAATAAAAAAGGTTCCCATTTGTTGCACACTTAATGGACCACACTGTATATATAAAAGAAGAAACTGACTGACTGACCGACTAACAGACTGAGTGATTGACTATCCGACTGACGCATCAACGCACAGCCTATACCGTTGTGTCTAGAAACTTGAAATTTTGCACAGATGTTCCTTATATAACGTAGGCGTGCACTAAGGAAAGGTTTTCCAAAATTTAAACTCTAAGCTGGGAATTTATTGTCCTGTCGGTCGTAAATCATTGCGTCGGTTCATGTCTACCCTATAACTACTAACTTGGCCACCATATTGCGAAAAATATCAAATATCAGAGTTTTGTAACCACTGTCGTAGCTCAGCAAGGATGTACTTCATCCGCGGCCGATCAGGGTTTTTGCCATTGACCTTCAGCAAGAGGAGACGGAGCCATTCCTTTATAACTACCCTTTTTATTTCATACATTTGTTATATCGCGGGTTTTTGCAACCTCTTAAAGTGTTGGGTGCCAGTGATATAAGTAGGCTTTTAAAATATTCAAAAAATACCACTGGGTGCCAGTGTAACGTCTCGCTTTCAAACCTTAAAGAATATATTGCAAAGCCACTCTTGCCAAATGTTAAAAATCATTCGCCCTAACCTGTTATCATACAGATAACTATTGTGACCCAGGTACGCCCTGAGAAGGTTATCTACTTACAACTCTTATCTAATCGACCAAATCAAGCTGCTTGTAGAACACCTCCATACGCTAGCTCCATCTCAAGGGTAGGTTCTTTGAGTGACAGATGAGCGTTTAGCTTTTCAGGTCAAAATCGGTAATTTCAGTCAAAATAGAGAGGCGCCACCATAGTTTTAATTTCTAAAGTTAGGCTCTAAATGGTGGTCCGTTTAGCCTTTAACGTTGAAACAAAACCAGGAAAAGAAAAGAAATATGTCCAGTCCGGTATTAAAAATTACTGGGTAAGCAAAACAAATTATTGTTTAAGGCCAATACATTTAATTTTGAAAAAGTTTTAGGATAAAATAGCAAGTCCTTTTTTCCTATAGTTAAATGCAAGCTCCTCTGAGACAAAACAATAATAGAGTTACTTATTTATTTACACTAATTGATGAGGATAACTCACCCAGTAGGATTGATCCAAGTGTGTTTGACGGCAGTCACTATATCCACACAATAAAGTCAGCTGTGCCTTAAGGGTATAGTGACCACATAGACCAGACAACTGGAATTTCCGCTTGGTCAAAAACACTTGTATCAAAACTGTTAGCCGTCGAAAAGTAAGTTATAGTTAAAAGAATGGTCTTAGTTTGACAAAAATCCAAGTTAAGTTTTAAGATTACGGAATCGAAAAATTTACGAAGTTACTGAAAAATTTACAGAGATACTTTCAAAAAGGTCCACGTGGTTGTGGACTCTAGCACGCTCGACGGTTTCTACACCCCTGCACAAAAATCCAGCTGTGCTCCTACAGGGTACAGCCACAAGTACCAGCCCTGGGTTAGCTTAACCACCCCAGCCCTGGTATATTCACTAGGCCGAACGGTACTAGAATCCACCTCCCCCTAAATACCCAATGAAAATAAATGAAAAGAAAACGAATGAAACCGTTTGGTTCCAGTCTATGCTTTCCCAAATTTGTACACTTAAAATTTATGCACTAGTAAAAATGTAGTTACATGACTACACGTATCGAATCTACTATTCAAATTTGTTACGTGAAAATTTACAATATACCAAAAATTATATGTACAGCTTGGACTAACGAGGCCTGGTATTACGCTTGCGTGTTGTCGACAATCCGCCCACGTTTACACGTCAGCGGCACTTTACATTCGTTCGAACGCACAAAAGAAAAAGGTTATTAAAAGAGAGTAAAACAAAATGTACATATTTTATAGCAAATCTTTGGTCTGAAGGACTCCCAGTAAGGTTCAGAACATTGATTCCCCAATAAGGCATTCCAAAATAAAAGAACCTCTATGAGGTACAATCAGTATCATACCAAATAATTTAAAAATAGGGAAAATTGTCCCTTGGCAAAAGTCAATGTCGTTAACCCCACGGGTAGGTAAAACTTTAAAAGCTACACTTAGCTGTCTGCAACCATCGGAGTTACCTCCCAGTGCGTTGAAGCCATGGAGTAAGGTTCTCAAGTTCCCTGCAAAACCTTGTTGGCCTGACGTGGATAGGATATAGAAGTTTGTACCAAAACTGACGACTAACCAGTATCAAGGTCATTCATTCCTAATGAAATTTTTGGCTCTACAATACCAACCCCGATATGTCCAATCCATAAATTCAGGTACTTTAAACCCAACTTAAAACGTTTAATCCAACATTAAAAATTTAGTCAAATACTAAAAAGTTTAGTCCAACCTAAAAAGTTTAGGCCAACCCTAAAACCCTTAATTTAATAAGGGTTTTTCAGCCCCGGAAGAAAACACATATTTATCGGCATCCTGGCCAGGGAATGTATACCATGCAAAGAGCCTACTAATACATTCCAAAAGGGATGATACCCAAGAAATTATATTTGCCCATGTGGCATTTCCCAAGAGAAATTTATCTGGGTTTTATCCTCATATGCTTTCTTATCGACGGCCAACGAAGAAAAGGGACGAAGTCACGTCATTTACCCCCAATCTCTAATATACACAAAAAACTACGGTTCCTTCAACAGCAGGACCAACCTTAAACTTCAAAAGACCCAAAATTCCCCATAATCTTCGCCAATCCGTAAAATCGCCATACAAATTCGCCCATTTTAATAGAAAAACCCCGGTCGTCTCGTGTCACCGGAATACGGCTTACGGTAGGTCATCTCGCCTAAAAATCCAAAAGAGAAATGTCGATGTCAACGTCAACGTCTTGACATTGACATATATTTCACACAGCTGACTGTCACTGCATTTGAAAGTAAACAATTTCGAAAACAAGAGACCTAATCGAAGTTTAATATAAATATATCCAATTATCAAGTCTCGGCGACTAGCATTATATGTCAAGAAATCTCTCATAAATTTCACCATCCAAAACATGGAAAATAATACTGAAAAAACCACTCGAACGGGCATCGAGCCATATATTTGACTTTTACTCTTAGTGAGGATTACAGAAAGTATAAGGTATTGTTTATTTAATTGCTTATTAACGTTTCTAAAATCCCACAATAAAAATCTTTACTTACAAAATGAAGTCACAAAAAATGGTACTTTATTGTAAACTTATTTATTACATCAAGTTGCTATTTTCTCATCGTAACACATGGTGCGTGTGTAGGACAAAGAACGACAGCTATAACTCCGTCTCCGCGTGCCACCGTAATGGCTTTCCCGGCCGTCTGTATTCCACTGAGCAAACCTATGAAAATACAGTTCTGGCTGAAAATGATCCATTTTTCCACACACTTGGTATTGACACACCATTTCTCAAAGTTTATGGATACAGTCCTTGTACGAAAAAACAAAAATCTGTTAAAATTTCACTACACACGTACAGAATATATTCCGACCTACCTGAAACGGTACACACAAAACATTGCGCCTTGACAAATCTCTAAGCCATCAATGAAAGTGGCGACAACACGTGTTCTGGTAAGAAAGCGACGTTGCCATTCTCACTCTAAATTTCGTCACCATCCAATAGACATAAATTACTAAAAATTTATTATCACGAAAAATATTGGTATATTGCCATATCCTATTAAACCTTGGTCATATGCTTTAGCCTGTGGTATTTAGAATTGCAGATAATAACTTACAGTAACTGCGATATTTTAGTATAATTTATCAATCTGCAAGTATGCCACATAACTAAAAGCCTAGCAACATCCATTATCAAGAAGTAAGTGGGGGATCATACATATACGTAGTTTGCCAGATTTTAGGTAACTTGGGAATCTCTGATCGCTCTAAAATGTAAATAATGGTATCTCGACCTTGTTTCTAAATCAATGGTTCTTGTCCATGTCTTAACATACCTACTACTTTTTTCAATTTTATTGGTCTATTTATTTTATTTTTTTATAATGTTATAGTTTAGGTGAATTATTTCCAAAACTAAAACCCGTCGCATAAATCTTTGGACCCTCGTACTGAGGGAAAACTCCTCTACAAAATGTATAAAAATTATTAAATAGAATTGGTCATAAACATATTTAGGAGTCACCTTTTAACTGAATTCCAGGACAAAAATTTAAATGCTATTAAATTAAAAAAATTAATTACTTCAAGATTTGCATCATTTTGGGTCTTTAAATTATGTTGATCTAAATTTGAACCAGTACTGAGGCTTAAACCTTTTTAGTGAATATCAGTGTAAAAATTTAAATGCAGCTCTATTTTAAGCTCTACGTCATTTTTTAGCAGGTTTGCTATCAGGTATCAATTATGAACTCTTGCTATCAGATTTTAAGAAAACGAGCTTAGTACACACTGTATTTTCTGTCCTTGAAGCCACAGACGTTTTTCTTTCAATTAGAAAGTTCATGTATTTTACTCCACTGAAATGGCGTTCTTTATACGTGGTTTTATTATAAAGAGTATAGTTATTGGTTTATAATTTAATGGTTAATTTTAGAAGACAGCGATTTTGAAATAAATCGATAATTGTTTAATTGAGAAAACCAGTCACGGACTTTGAACCCTCTTAAAAGAAGTACAACTTGATGTAGCAGTTTTAAAGTAACGAGAGTATAGATGAATATTTTCTATAAAAATATAATTTTAAAAAAAACTAACATCCTAACTAACTTTTAACGATTCGATTAGGAGGCCTTTCACTTTTATTTGTTGTACAGGGTGAATTTTTTAACTGTAATAAATTCGGTAACAAAGACATCCATCCCTTGAAAAAATCCAAAAACACGGGTACCTTTTTTTTTGATTCAACAGTTTTTTTTCATTCCCGTGAATTTTACCCTTCATCCAGGGATGGAAACTAACCCAACTTTTTTTTAAAAATGCAAATGCATTTATTGTGATAGCTCGCGGAAAAGAGCATACAAAAATTAATATAACCCACTATTTACTTTTGAATTTCTGTTACCTGTTAAGCGAGAAAAAATTTAAAAAGTCTGATTTTTTAAATAATTTCATATTATATTACAATAATATTAACCGTGTACGGTAGGGCAGTATTGAGACTGGTTGGCACGAGGATTGACAGCTGTGTTGACAATACTGATATTGCCCATATTATTGATCACCACCTTTACTCCTAAGTTTCTTTAAAATGCCTTATTTAACTGAATCCCACAGAATTGAAATATGAATGATGATAGGGTATGGCGATAGATTGCGGTCTCGAGCAGAAGTAGTAGTTTCAAGAACAGCACCCTGATTTACCACCAACTTCGCAAAACACCATTAGCAAAATTGAAGCACGTTATCGTGAATTGGATCATGTGAGGGATGTACCAAGACAACGACAAGCTCGTGTAATGCAGAAAGACACACCATTAAACATCTTGCTTAGTTTACAGCATAGGTTCTCAACCTTATTTTGCTCACCGCCCACTTTGAGAATATGTTTTTTTCTAGAGGCCCCCATCTTAATTTTACTTACCATCTGTCACGAATTGAAAACAGCTATTGCCACGATTATATTTAAACGTGTACTATTATATTATAGTCGTAAGATAGGATATGACCCATATACTATTTCTGAGTTTAAAATGAATGAAAGACGAATGTTTCAATGGGAGCAATTAAAACGCATACTTAGTTATATTGAGGAATACTTTTATTAACATTCAAAAGACATAAATTTATGACATAACTAATGAGAAGGTTGAATTTGATGCATTTTAAGGAGTTTGTTAATGTCAGGCTAAATTTTACTTAAAAACAACCGTAAGTCAGTAACATGAAGCCGATTTCTCTTTTTAGTTACCAACGTTGCTACACATGGGAATGCTATCAAAAATCGTTGAACAAGCAACCATAATCCTGGGTACAGTTTTGTGAAATCGGCTTTTGCAGCCAAAATTCTTGGTAGCCATTCTTGAATTTAATTTTTAATTCCACATTTGTCGTCAGTTCTATTAGTTCTTCTTCTAACTGGGATGATCCTGCTGTGTTAACATTTGAAAAAGGATCCAAAACCCACTCTGGTATGCCCATGTTTAAAATGTCCTGGAATCGTTCCTTGAAATCTCTGTGGAGGTTTTCCAAGTGTTGACAGTAAACAAGCAAGTCGTCGTTATTGAGTGATACTCCTGATAAATTTGGGAAGTTATTGAATTCCCGTCAGCCGATATTTCTTTTGTATAATAATAGTTTGGATACGAAAGCAGCTATGCTATTTTTTTGTCTTAATCAAGTTTAAGTCATCACCTTGAAGCTGGAGGTTGACATCATTAAACAATTTATACAGATCTGTGAAGTACGCAATATCGTTCTTTGATGAGATGAGGTTGTCGCGCAATTCTGGATCTTTGTTTTCTAGGAACTCTATCACAGATCCAAACAGATTGTAAAATCGGGTCAAGCAAGTACCTTTTGACAGCCAGCGCACCTCTGTGTGAAGCAGCAATCGGTTGAAATCTTCATCATTGCCAATGCAAAGCTGACTAAATAATCTGTCATTCAACGAGTTACTTCTGACTTTATTAACTGATCTGATGACATATTGTGATATATGGAGGCGTTCACTCAGATTTCTCGCAACCAAATGCTGGCGATGAATTACGCAATGCACAGCAAGCACGTCAGGAACTTTATTTTTTAAGCACGCTTTGAAGCCTTTGTGACGCCCTGTCATAGCCGGTGCACCATCCGTAGCAACTGACAAAATATTATTCAAAGGAATTTCCTTTTCGGCACAAAACTTTTCCAGAATATTAAATATAGTTTTTCCTTTGGTATCCGTTTCCAAATTTGTAGCAAACAATATTTCTTGACATATTTTCTCATCCTTAATGAACCTCACGTATGACAATAACAATGCTTCATTGGTGGGTAAAGTGGACTCATCCAGCTGAATTGAAAATTGACAAGTCTGCAGATGATTGCACAATGATTCTTCAATGTTTTTAGCCATCTCATCAATTCGTCGTTGCACAGAACTATTGCTCAAAGGAATTTTTCGGATAACATCTGCAGCTGGTTTATGGAGCACAGTAGTTATTACTTCTTTTACTGCTGGTAAAATTAAATCTTCCCCAGTAGTGTGTGGTTTCCCTATTTTAGCAATCAACAATGAGATATTGTACGAAGCTCGAAGTCCGTCATCGTCTTGCTTAGAAGCTGATGAAAAATGTTTTGATATAGTTGGCTGAATTTCGTCCTTCTTTTTCAGGTCTTCAAAATAGGTCACATCTTTGTCTTTCTTATCCGGGTGTATTTTATTAAAATGATCTTGAAGCCTAGAAGGCTTCATCGCTTCATTGGAAAATGTTTTTTTTTTTTACAAATAAGGCACAATGGCGATGATGGATTTGTGGGATTTTCGATAAATCCGTATTTAATATAATCCGCACAATACTGCCGCCTCTTCTTTTTTACTTCCGACATGGTTTGCACTTTACAGATACGTGAGTAAAAGATCAACTTCTAAAACCCTATTCTCAATTGCGGGCAATAATGCTAATGAAAATAAAATGAACAATCATTGCCTTTATATAGGTTGGAGACATTTAACACGTAACGACAGGAATAAGATAAACATGCAGTGACTCGTTTATAACACCCGGCGCGAAAGGTAAGGGCGGACGCCGCGCGGGGACAAGGGCGACGCGGGAGCAGAGTGCGGGCTCAGACTTGTCGACGCATGTATGTCACTTGCTGACTCCCGAATGCCCCGAAGACACTGGCGATCAAAAGATTAATATAATTTAATTTAATCTATTTCATTTTGAAATAATAAAAACCATTCGGAATATGCCATTTTAGTGAAATAAATGTGAAATTTTATGGTCGGGGTTGACCGCGGTCCCAAACCGGTTCGCTTGCCAGTTTAGATTATAAACATACACAAAACATCGATTAATAATTATTAATCGATGTTTATTTTATTATAATTTCAACAAATATTAAGTATCTTTTGGAAAATCAAATTTATATAATCTTAATCTCTGTAGTTTAACCTTGTTTGTAGTACTTTTTATTTTATAATTTTTTAGTAATGATGATTTTAATCCACTGCCCGTCTTACCGAAATACGTGAATTTTTGCACACGTGATAAAAATGATTACAATACCTACAATAACAAAAATTAAACGATATTAATTTTCACTTTCCTTTAGTTTAGTACGTGATTAGCGTGTATTTTTTGCCTTTTTTAGACTATATTTTTTAATCTGCCCACGCCCCCTTTGCGCCATCTCAATGCCCCCTAATTTTCTCTGGGTCTTCTACTGCCCCTCCGAAAGTCTCAAACGCCCACAAGGGGGCGTTATCACCCACATTGAGAACCCTGACAGGAAAACCCTGTCACTCCAGTTAGACAACTGGCAAGAGATAACAACATAAGTCAATCATCTACATTAAGGCCAATAAATTTATTTAAATGCTCCCATATAAAATGCTAATGGTGCAGGAGTTAATGGAAGATGACTCAGATCGTCGACTTCAGTTTTGTGAAATTATGATAAATTTACTGGATCGGCATTCAATAGTTTTGGACTGGGTTTTTTTTCGGATGGGTATACTTTTGTTTTAAATGGTCATGTGGATAATCAAAACTGTCGGTACTAGTCCTATGAAAATCCTCACTGGATTGGAGAAACTCACACTCAACGTCCACAAAAGCTTAGTGTTTGGGCAGGCGGTGACCGAGTCATTTGGCCAATATTTTTTGAAGATAATCTAAATGGACCGTTATCTCAATTTTTTGCGCGAATACCTTATTCCAGCTTTAGCTGCTATATTTCCTCATCATGCACATGCAGATCTTTATGATAATCGAATATGGTTTCAGCAGGATGGTGCACCGCCACAATACGCGCAAAATGTTCAACAATATTTAAATGCAGCTTTTCCTAACCGGTGGATAGGGAGGATTGAGTGGCCGGCAAGATCGCCAGATCTTAACCCCCTTGATTATTTTCTTTGGGGCTACCTTAAAAGTAAAGTTTACGTGACAAAACCAGAAAATTTAGAGGAACTTAGGCAACGAATAACACGAAATCCTACAAATAACTCCAGAAATGGTACATAATGTTAGAAATGAATTTTAATTTAGGCTAGGGTTCTGCCAGGAGAAAAATGGTGAACATTTTCAACAATATTTACAATAGAAAACTATTTAAAAAATCACTTTTTTTATTTTTGCTCGCTTATCAGGTAACAGAAATTTAAAAGTAAATAGTGGGTTATATTCCTTTTCCGCGAGCTATCGCAATATATACATTTGCATTTGAAAAAAAATTGTGTTAGTTTACATCCCTGGATGAAGGGTAAAATTCACGAAAATGCAAAAAAAACTTTTGAATCAAAAAAAAACACGTACCGGTATTTTTCGATTGTTTCAAAGAATGGATGGATTGTTTGTTACCGAATTTGTTTCCGTTAAAAAATTCACCCTGTATATTAACCATAGCGGCTGTTTCGGTACATAATGCCTTCATCAGATGGCGAGTACTTACTTATAAAGGACTACGACTAACACAGAACAGATCTTAAATTTTTAGCTTTACCTAGTTCTTGGAGAAAACCTAGCCATTCATAAATTTAATAGACATGAGTTATTTAAATATACCTGGTCGTTTAATGGTAAATTCAAATTTTTCAGATTATTGTCATTAAAAATAAACTTAAAAATTCGAATCTACTGTTAACTAAGCAGTAAAATTTAAATAGTTCCCACCTATTAAACTAAACTAAGTAAATGGTTTGGTTCTTCCCAAAATGTACATAAAGTTAACAGTTAATGTTTGTTCTGTGTTATAAATAGACGTAGTTTTTTAGTATGTAGTTATTGTAAGTACTCGCCATCTGACGAATAAATCGAAAATGTTTTTTCTTAACGACTCTAATTAACTTTGCTTTTTTAGGAACATTGGAGCGTAATGAATCAATAGTTCTGGCACACATCAACCCGGAAAACTATGTAATGCCAGAATCGCAAAAAGATCCTGATACGTCATGTTCGATGTGGTTTATTGGATTGGAATTTAAAAAAATGGAGGGTTTAAATGTGGATTTGACACACGACATTCAGCAGTTCACGGAAAATGTTAATAAGCACGCGGTCAATATTCAAATGTATAAGAATTCAATGAACTTAGAAGCCAGACATGTTAAAAGAAAACAAGTGAGTTAAACGTCGTATTAGATAGATATTATTTTGTTTACTTTGTATTTAACAAAACTTATTTTTAAAATGTGTTGTTATATATTATGTATGTTATTTGATAATCGGCCGTATCAGGTTCCTCATATTTTTTCAATAAGATATACTGTAACTTTTTTTAAAAGTGACAAGAGTAAGTATAGTTCGCCCAGCGGTAATTGACACTCGAAAGGAATGAAAAATAAATCTATGATGCCGTAGGGAACTTTTAAAAATTCGGAATACTAAAATACTATGTAGTACGCGTACGCCTATAGTTTTTTAGCATTCCGAATTTTTAAAAGTTAACAACGGCGTCACAGGAATTTTTTTTCCTTTCTTTCCGAGTGTCAATTACCGCTGGGCAAACAGTAGTACACAATGCCTTACCTATCTGCGCATAGACTTTGGTTCTTGTTATTATTTTTTGTAAGCCTGAAATCTTGCCATAAACTGCTTAAAATCGTATTTCCTGCCGGGCGACACATCTCGTTTTAAGCAATTATTAGATTACAATACGAAGCTCTTTTGTTATTAACTACAGAACTTTGACTATAACTGTGGACATTGGTACAGTAAATTGATGTCTGAAGGCAAATACTATATTACAAAACAATTAATGACATAATCTTCACTTAAACTTGAGAAGAACGCATATAACGACATTAGTCTGCCAAAACTTCAGTTTGAGATTTCCGCTATTTTTATGCAAGCAAGATTAAGCAATAAGCGACGATAAAAAGGAGACGGAGACACTCATCGTAATTAATGGGTAAAAACTGCCATTTTGTTAGTATCTTCGGAACAACCGTTGTTATGTGACCTGCTGGTGTCGATTACGATAGTGATTTTTCCTGTGCAGCAATTTTTTTCTAAGGGTAGGTAAAATCTTTTTAATATTTTAATTGCAACGAGTACTAACAATGTACTTATTACTTAATTTTTGATTTTGTTAGTTACAATAATAATAAAAAACATAAAAATGAAAACGTGAGATTTCGTCGTTTTCCTGTCATTATTTTCCTGTTATTGAGTTTACAATTTTATTTTTTAATCTTCTGACAGCCCACGAAAACCGAATCCTAAGTATTATCGGAGAGTAGATAGAATAAGAGAAACACTGGCGTGCACCGATTTCGGGCCTGCCAGGGAGAGCGGCTGAGCCGGTCTCCCTGGCGATATTTTGGTGGATTCGCTGGTCTGTGGTTTGATAGTTTGCTCAGAGATGCCGATGTTGTTTGTCCGTTATTGCCAGATGGTTTTGATTTATGTTTTATTACAATATTTCTAAATGCGTATCAGATTATTGTAATTAATTTTTGGTCCGTAATGCTTGTTTAACACTGTTTTGTTATTATACAGGGTCTGCAACAGAAATTGTCGTGCATAGTAGCTGTATTATTATATGTATGTGTATAATTACATAGTATACAGGAGAGAATTTATATCATTTCTATTGACATTTCTGAGTTTTAACTGAGCATGATATGTACGGGAGGTTGTCTAAAAATTAGTCTTTAGCAAGTAGCGGACAGAAAAATGGTAATTCTCACGCTGAAAGAAGTACTGTATTCGTGAATGAGAGTGACTCGGGTTTTTTTTTCAAATCTCCACATTTTGGAGTCCGTACATCACGGAAACCATGGTTTTCTGTTTCGGTCTGTCTGTCTATCTGTTGGCGCGAAAAGTGAAAAAATTACTTGAGCAAAAAACGCAAAATTTACATATACCTATTCTGGAGTTTGCACTGGCTCGAAGCAGACTAAACTTCCGATGGAATTTACATATACAGGGTGAGAACCTTAGAAAAATTAATTTCTATGCTGCTTTAATTTAAAGATAATGCATTTTACAAAAGTCATTTTTTCATACAGTATATATATATATATATATATATATATATATATATATATATATATATATATATATATATATATATATATTTATATATATATATATATATATATATATATATTTATATATATATATATATATATATATATATATATTTATATATATATATATATATATATATATATATATATATATATATATATATATATATATATATATATAGGGTGAGTCGGGAGGAATGGGCCTAACTCTAAGGGTGTACTCTATGCATCAAAATAATAAGAAAAAACTCAAATGCTGTTATCCAATATTCATTTGTTTTCAAATTACAGCGTTAAATAAAGTAATAATATTGTTAAACCCAAATATCAAACACTAACATTGTTTTAAATAAATCACTGGTTTAGTAAATTTTCAAAAATACCGCCATTGACTTCCAAACATTTCCTGCTTCGTTTACGAAGAGCGCGCGCGGTTCTACAAATTGATTCTTGTCTTTCTTTAATAGTGAGTGCAGCATTTCTAATGCGTCTAATTAATGCATCCCTAGTACCTACTTTTACTTTGTATACCTCATTTTTTAACCAACCCCATAAATTATAGTCCACCGGTGTGACGTCTGGCGATCTAGGAGGCCAACTAATAGGACCACCGCGACCAATCCAAACCCCTGGAAACCTTAGGTCCAAATATTGCTTGACCCGACGCGACGATCGAAATGGGCAGGCTCCCCGTCGTGTTGAAAGAAAATTATGATAATACATTTGAATTCTGATGTTTAAAGGAACCTCCTCAAGTAGTCCTTACAATTCATTTTGTAAAAAACTTAAGTACTAATCCCCTGTAAGGCGATTTTCCAAAAGAAAAGGGCCAATTAAATTATTGTCGATCATGCCGCACCACACGTTTACTGAAAACCTATATTGAAAATTATTTTCGACTATTGCGTGAGGATTTTCCTCCGATCATACATGGGAGTTCCGATTATTGTTGATGCCGTCACGGGTGAATGTAGCTTCGTCAGTAAAAAGGATGTGCGGTACAAGATGACGATTATTAATTAACCACTCATAAAATTGCATACGCTTGGCGTAGTCTCCAGGTTGAAGATTCTGTACACGCTGTACATGGTACGGGTATAAGCCTTGCTCGTGAAGCGTATTGATCACTCTTTTTTGAGGAATCCCCAACTGAGTTCCAATTCTTCGTGAGCTGGTCGTTGCATCTTGTTCAACTAAAGGTAGAACATTTTCCATTTCTTCTAAATAATCCTGTCGAATGGCTCGTTCGCATGTTACATTAGCACTAGGAAGCGTTCCGGTCTCGGACAGTTTGTTGAAAACTATGATAAAATCCTTTCTGTTCGGTGTTCTTTGATTTGGAAATCGTTGACCATATTCTTCAGCAGCCGCTGTAGCATTCCCATTACACAAACCATAAATAAAAACCATATTGGCGTATTCGAGATGTGAATAAATGTCTGGCATTTTATAAAATTTAAATGATACAAATCCGAAAGTTAACGGTGAATCAATGTAAAATTTTATACTGATACTATTTATACTGACACTGATAGGATGGTGACAGCACAACAATCAAAAGCTGACAATAATACCATTTATTACAAGAAAGCTAAATTAATGCAATATTTTGTTTTTGCGTTATAATTTGAAAACAAATGAATATTGGATAACAACATTTGAGTTTTTTCTTATTATTTTGATGCATAGATTACACCCTTAGAGTTAGGCCCATTCCTCCCGACTCACCCTGTATATATATATATATATATATATATACACAGTGTGTCTACTTAAGATAGAATCATATGGAAAACCTTCTTAATATTCATTTTACGAAAAAAAGTTATTCTTCATAAAAAGTTCTGCATGGTCTGACACCTAAAATAAAATAATCAGACATCAATTTTTTGCAGTCGTATACGAGGATTGTCAAAAAATGGGAATTTAGCTAAAGAGTAAAGTACCTTTATTTTTGACAATATCGAAAATTATTATAAAAGAGTTGATCAGAATCGAAAACTACATTCAAATATGCAATCATATCCATTTCCGTTAAAAAACGATTTTTTTTTACTTTTTCGAAACTTATCTCTGCAATTACAATGAAAATGTAACTGTAGTTACATGTAATAATGAAATGTAATTTGGCAATAGAACGATTAAATGTTTTGAAAAAGAGAGTGGCTATGTCGAGGCATTAGTGGAATGACTTAAAATTAAAGGATACCTATTTATTTCTATTAATGTTATGTTAGTTACACAACTTATAATTTGTATGTATTTTTCTGTTTTTAAAATAAATGATTGTTATGCATTAAATTGCGAAATTTTTAAAAAACATATTAAGAAACGGAAAGGTTATCATGTTTTTAATAAACAAAAGAGAAAAATGTTCATTATTGAAAGTAACAAAATTTAAAGTAATTTATAATGTAGAAAAATTTGTAAAAAATAACAAATCCTGATTTTTCATACAAGATGGATATGATTGCATATTCGAATGTAGTTTTCAATTCTGATCAACGTTTTTTCGTAAAACGAATAATAAAAAAGTTTTCCATATGATTCCAACTTAAGTAGACACACTATATATGTATGTATGTATGTATATATATATATATATATATATATATATATATATATATATATATATATATATATATATATATATATATATATATATATATATGTATGTATATATATATATATATATATGTGTATGTATATATATATATATATATATATATATATATATATATATATATATATATATATATATATATATATATATATATATATTAGCATTTACAAATTACGGTTAGCATCCTAGCATTGATGAAATTTTTCAGTGAAAGCTTACTGTTTTCCAAAATGTTTTAAGCTCTTAAGTAACTTTAAGCTAGGTAGCATACGGAAGGTATTTTCTAAATCGAGGTTATAACTTACCCCGGGTTGGTAGACGCCTTGACGTGGCCCCAGGGCTTGAACTCACATTTTCATTGATTGCGAAATTAAAATGTTTTAGCATTTTTATTTCACTTTCACTGAAAAATTTCATCAATGCTAGGATGCTAACCGTAATTTGTAAATGCTATCTGGGGGCGAGATTAAGTGTACGAGCAAAGGGAACTTTTAGTTCATAAATATTTTTTAGTTTTGGTTTTACCGACAGATTTTATAAAAGTTATAACGGTGGCCACGTCTGATTTGTATTTATTTTTGAAAGAAGCAAGTGAGAGATACGGATGAGTAGGGGGGATCCCTCACGCCCAAACATTTTTTTTGCCATTTTCGGATTCAGATAATTTTACTAAAGATTAGATGGCCAGTTTGGATTTTTTGAATTTTTAGGGAGAATTCAGGATGTATGGGGGGGGGGGGATCCATACGTCAGAAATTTTTTCTATCATTTCTGATTCAGCGGAAAATTTTACTAAAGATAGGTGGGTTGAACGGCCAGTTGGATTTTTTGAATTTTTGGGGGGAACTGAGGGTGTATGGGGGGAATCCATACGTCAGAAATTTTTTTCCACATTTTCTGATTCAGCGGAAAATTTTACTGAAGATAGGTGGGTTGGATGGCCAGTTTTCGAATTTTTGGGGGGAATTGGGAGTGTATGGGGGGTAGTCCACACGTCAGAAATTTTTTTATCATTTTCGGATTCAGCGGAAAATTTTACTAAAGATAGGTATGGTCGCGTCTCTAAAACAAACTTTTTTTGTCGGCCTGTGTTATTAGTTGTACCTAAAAATATTTTAAAAGTAATGTTTATTACATAAACGCGGCGCACTTAAAACATGTTATTTTTTTTTAAGAGCAATAATTCATAAATACAAACTGATAATTTCCAATATTAATTTCATTTCACTTTTCTATCAGTTACATATATATATATATATATATATATATATATATATATATATATATATATATATATATATATATATATATATATATATATATATATATATATATAACATATTATATATATATATACAGTGACCGGCAAAAAGTTCGCAACATATGGGAAAAATTTTTATTAGGAGAGTATCGGAAAAACTTTCCCAGGGGATCGGTTCTGCATGTCCGATAACCTAAAAATCGATTTTGACATACGTCACGTGACCACTGGTATAGCGTCAAATTAAAAACAAAATTGTTAATTTACAAAAAGTGAGGTTAGTTGACGAGATATCAAAAAAAGTTATTTGAAAAAATTGCTTAGAATTAAATTCTAGGTCCTTGTGCAAAATTTTAAGATTTTATTTAAAAAAATTGGAAAACTCAATTTTTTTTAAATATTTTTTTATCGATTTACAAATTTCCGGTTTTTTTCGTTTAGATAGCTTGGCTAATGTAAAGCCCATGTATCTGGATGAAAATAAACGAATGTAGTAGTTTTTTCTACAATTGACAGGACAAAATTAAAAAAAACAGGGTTTCGCCGGACGCTAGCTGTTGCAATGATTTGTATCTAGCAGCAGTGTCAAAATTCTAGAGACATTTCAATGAGATTACATTGAGAAAACCTTAATCGTCTTAAATATATCTGAAGTTCGACTTTTTGTAAAGTTAAGGGGATTAAAATAGATAATAAACAAAAAATTACCTGTTTATTTAATCGAAATTTTATAAACGAAAACCAATGTAAGAAAAACTTAAAAGTAGTCAAATTCTGTACTAACAACACAAAAAATCATTGTTTTTCCTTGGGTGCACAAAATTTAAAACTCAGTATGACCACCATTTCTCTCCATACATACTGTTGTTCTCGAGCGCAACTCTCGATTAACATTTCGGAGCATTTTACGATTTATTTGCAATACACAATTATAATGACATTCTCTAAATTTTGTATATTCCTAAAGGGTCGATGTTTGTACACAGGGTTCTTTAGGTATCCCCACATAAAAAAATCTAACGGAGTCAGATCTACAATTCTACAATTGACAGGACAAAATCGAAAAAATAGGTGTTCGCCGGACGCTCGCTGTTGCAATGGTTTGAATCTAATGAAATGACTGTATCAAGATTTTATTAAGATTTTTCGCACATAAATTTAACAACCAGGTCTATTTAGTTGTACTTAAAACTACCAAAGCAGGCTCTGAAATTAAAACAACCAAATAATCTAGTAGGTTAAAAACAACAGAAATATGTCAAACAAATTATAATTTGTTTGATTTCAACCTATGTCATTGGTTTATGTCTCGCATCTTACTAAGTTTGATATTTTACATAAGTTTATTAATATTTTATTCCTTAAAATGGCACCCACACTACTTCTTCAGGAAAAGATAGAAATTATTTTAATTTCTGGAGATAATTACAAAAGCCATAGAGAAACAGCAGCAATTTTTAATGAGAGGCGCCCCGATAAATCCCTCCATTATTCCACAGTATCTCGTCTAGTCAATAAATTTAAAGAAACGGGATCGGTAGAAAATCAGTATAAAGTTTCCCATGAAAAACCGGTAACAGGTGACGAAGGTCCTCTGGATGTGTGTTTGTCGATCACAGAAACACCCCAATTAGCAGTTAGTCAAATATCGGAGATCACTAACATTCACGAAAGATCTGTGCGGAGGATATTAAAAAGAAACAAATTTCATCCGTACAAACCTAAATTTGTACAAGTATTAAAAGATAGGGATTATGACGCCCGCTTCGATTTTTGTGCCTGGTTCCAGGGTATGATTGAGGAAGATTTTAATTTCCCAAAGAACGTTCTTTTCTCGGATGAAGCTACATTTACCTCTAACGGAACCGTCAGTTCACAAAACTGTAGATGGTGGGCCACCGAAAACCCAGACTTTGTAATTCAGAGTAAAGACCAATATAGTTTTAAGGTTAATGTGTGGTGCGGAATTTTCAACCTCAGAATAGTGGGACCTTTTTTCTTTAGAGACAATTTAAATTCAGAACGATATTTAGAATTTCTACAAACTGAGATATCTGACTTTTTAGACAATTTGTCATTAGCCGAAAGAAGAAATTTATACTTTCAACAAGACGGAGCTAGCATTCATTCCACAAATGAGGTGAAGAGATGGCTGGATCAAGAATTTGGAAACCAGTGGATAGGACGGTTTTCTAAAAATCCGTGGCCTGCGAGATCACCAGATCTGACTCCGTTAGATTTCTTTATGTGGGGATACCTAAAGAACTCTGTGTACAAACATCGACCCTTTAGGAATATACAAAATTTAGAGAATGTCATTAGAAATTGTGTATTGCAAATAAATCGTAAAATGCTCCGAAATGTTAATCGAGAGTTGCGCTCGAGAACAATAGTATGTATGGAGAGAAATGGTGGTCATACTGAGTTTTAAATTTTGTGCACCCAAGGAAAAACAATGATTTTTTATGTTGTTAGTACAGAATTTGACTACTTTTAAGTTTTTCTTACATTGGTTTTCGTTTATGAAATTTCGATTAAATAAACAGGTAATTTTTTGTTTATTATCTATTTTACTGCCCTTAACTTTACAAAAAGTAGAACTTCAAATATATTTAAGACGATTAAGGTTTTCTCAATGTAATCTCATTGAAATGTCTCTAAAATTTTGACACTGCTGCTAGATACAAATCATTGCAACAGCTAGCGTCCGGCGAAACCCTGTTTTTTTTAATTTTGTCCTGTCAATTGTAGAAAAAACTACTACATTCGTTTATTTTCATCCAGATACATGGGCTTTACATTAGCCAAGCTATCTAAACGAAAAAAACTGGAAATTTGTAAATCGATAAAAAAATATTTAAAAAAAATTGAGTTTTCCAATTTTTTTAAATAAAATCTTAAAATTTTGCACAAGGACCTAGAATTTAATTCTAAGCAATTTTTTCAAATAACTTTTTTTGATATCTCGTCAACTAACCTCACTTTTTGTAAATTTACAATTTTTTTTTTAATTTGACGCTATACCAGTGGTCATGTGACGTATGTCAAAATCGATTTTTAGGTTATCGGACATGCAGAACCGATCCCCCGGAAAAGTTTTTCCAATACTCACCTAATAAAAATTTTTCCCATATGTTGCGAACTTTTTGCCGGTCACTGTATATATATATATATATATATATATATATATATATATATATATATATATATATATATATATATATATATATATATATATATATATATATATAACATTATATATATATATAACATATTATATATATATATATATATATATATATATATATATATATATATATATATATATATATATACCGGGTGCCCACGAGATTACTGGCCAGCTTGTTATTTTGTTAAGAAATAATATATCGATCTGAAATTTTGGGAAGTGGTATGGTTGCTTTAGATGCAGATTTTGAGTGCTCGAACATCTGACTATCGTTTCCGGTTCAACCGGAAATACAGTCAACTTTGTTATTTTGAACGAAACACCCTGTATATTTTTTACAATTTGGAATCTACGTAAAATTCTAATTATAAAACATGTATCATACCCTATACCTATCTTTAACAGTTTTCAAGAAAATGGCGTTTGAAAATGTCGAAAGTGCCGCAAACTATACTGTTTTAACATAAAACAAATGAATATGCGAAAAGTTTAATATATTATTCTTACTTCTTTTTAGGGGCCTTGTATGCTTGTGTCGTGACAATCTCACTTCCGGTGCAACCGGAAGTGCTACAAAATATGACATTCAGGCACAAATTACGTCAATAATTTCAATTGAACGCCCTACTTTAAACTCTAAATTCTAATTTATCTGACTTTTCTCAATAATTTTTGTATACACTATCCCAGGTCTAAAGTTGATAGTTGTTAAGATATGGACAGCTAAAAATTTAGTTGCATTCCAATTTTCAATTTTTTAAATTCTTCTAGGCGGCTATGAAGAGCATTTGTCGTTTGAACTTCTTCATGACCACGTCAATTTTCAATTATTTAATCTAAGATGGCTATGAATGCAGAAAACTTGTCATATTTTATTTGTGTTTTCACACCATCATAGATAATTTTAGTTTTTACAGCTTTCTGTAGTGTTATAATTTCGTTTAGTTAAAAAAATAAAATAAAATGCCTCATTTTACGCGGGAGCACCAAATCGATATGATTTTAATTTATGGAGAAGCAAGAAAAAATAAAAGAGAGGCCAGAGCTTTGTATGTTCAGCGTTTTCCAGATCGTGAGCATCCATGCGCAAACTATTTTCCCTGGTTGGAAAACCATTTAAAACGTGAGAACGCAAATAATATTCAAGAAGAAGGTTTTATCGTCAATGAAGAGGCGGAAATAAACACATTGGCCTGTGTTGAAATGGACCCGACAACTTCAACAAGGCAAATTGGTGAAGAAATCGGAATTGGCAAAGAAAGCGTAAGAAAAATTTTAGTAAAATATGGTTATAAGTCTTTCAAGTACCAGATTCATCATCACCTTTATGAAGCTGACTATGCTCGAAGATTTCAGTTCTGCAACTGGTATTTTGAAGAAGAACAACAGCAGCCGCATTTAAGATTTCAAATATTATTTACCGACGAATCACGTTTTACCAATTTGGGTATGTTTAATAGGAACAATACCAAGTACTGGGCGACTCAAAATATGCATTTGGTGAGGGAGGGGGCATTTCAAGAACCATTTGGTGTCAATGTATGGCTTGGTGTTATAGGCACTAATATTATAGGACCCATATTTTTTGAAGAACCATTAACTGCAGCACGATACCTAGCCTTTTTACAGAACCAGATAGAACATTTTATAGATAACTTACCTCTACGGGAAAATGTACAGATTCTCTATCAACAAGACGGCGCTCCAGCGCACAACGCTAGGGTAGTAACAGATTACCTAAATGTCACTTTCGAAAATAGATGGATAGGGACTCATGGTCCTGTAAGGTGGCCAGCAAGATAGCCTGACCTGACGCCCCTTGATTTTTTTTATTGGGGTCATATCAAAGAAAAAGTATACAGGACGAAACCGCAGAATCTTGAAGACCTAAGGCAAAGAATAACACAAGCTGTTAATAATATCACCCCACAACAAAAGAACAACGTGCTCAGGGAATTTCAAGAAAGAGTTCGTCTGTGCCAGAGAGAAAACGGTCAACGCTTTGAACATTTAATTTATGGCTAATTACTTATTTTTTATAATAAAAACCTAATAAAATTGTTAGTTTAAGCACTACTCTGATTATTAATTGTGTATCCTTTCTACATTTTCTAAATGCAACAATTTTTAAACGTCATTTTCTTGAAAACTGTTTAAAATAGGTATGGGGTATGCTTGGGTTTGCTTGGGTTTGCTTGGCTTTGCTTGGATTATACTTAGAATTTTGCGTAGAATCCAAATTTTAAAAAATATACTGGTTGTTTCGTTTAAATTAACTTTGATGGCGTGAAAACACAAGTAAAATATGACAAGTTTCTTGCATTCATAGCCATCTTAGATTAAATAATTGGAAATTGACATGGTTATGAAGCAGTTCAAACGACAAATGATGTTCACAGCCGCCTAGATAAAATTGAAAAGATTGAAAATTGGAGTGCTGCTAAATTTTTAGCTGTCCATATCTTAACAAATATCAACTTTAGACCTGGGATAGTGTATACAAAAATTATTGAGAAAAGTCAGATAAATTAGAATTTAGAGTTTAAAGTAGGGCGTTCAATTGAAATTATTGAAGTAATTTGTGCCTCAATGTCATATTTTGTAGCACTTCCAGTTGCACCGGAAGTGAGATTGTCACGACACAAGCATACAAGGCCCCTAAAAAGAAGTAAGAATAATATATTAAACTTTTCGCATATTCATTTGTTTTATGTTAAAACAGTATAGTTTGCGGCTCTTTCGACATTTTCAAACGCCATTTTCTTGAAAACTGTTAAAGATAGGTATAGGGTATGATACGCGTTTTATAATTAGAATTTTACGTAGAATCCAAATTGTAAAAAAATATACAGGGTGTTTCGTTTAAAATAACAAAGTTGACTGTATTTCCGGTTGAACCGGAAACGATAGTCAGATGTTCGAGCACTCAAAATCTGCATCTAAAGCAACCATACCACTTCCCAAAATTTCAGATCGATATATTATTTCTTAGCAAAATAACGAGCTGGCCAGTAATCTCGTGGGCACCTGGTATATTAGACTGTTTCAAAAAAATTGACAATTTTTTTTTCTCTTAAATATATCGAAAAAATTGTTGGAAACGCCGAAAAAGAAATACTGGTAAAGTTTGAGCTCTTAATATTAATTTTAAGGGGTGCCGCATCGCAAATTTCAATTTCCCATTTGAATAACATGGGAAAATTTTGTTTTCAAACTTTGGAATTTTCTAGCTCGTTAACGGCTCGTCATATTTGCGTGCCCATATCATATTTGTGTAGAGAATTTAATGCTCTACAAAAAAGGTCCCAAGCACTTTTTTGATAAACTCACTCCTACAAAAGTAATTCAAGGTTACAGTTGAATTCATAATAATTTTTTACATTTTTTCAAGTTTACGACAAAATTATCGACTTTTTCGAAAAATGTTATCGTACCTTTTTTGTAGATCTTTTCATTTTCTAAAAATTATCTTTTATAAATTTTCAAAAATTTCGTAAGCTTTGCGAGTTATCTCCACTAAAATATAAATTCTCGGAACTAATCGTAAGTCATTAGAATATAAAATTAAAATTATTCAGTTTTTGGAGTTTGGAGATAACTCGCAAAGCTTACGAAATTTTTGAAAATTTATGAAAGATAATTTGTAGAAAATGAAAAGATCTACAAAAAAGGTATAACATTTTTCCAAAAAGTCGATAATTTTGTCGTAAAATTGAAAAATTGTACACAATTATTATGAATTCAACTATAACCTTGAATTACTTTTGTAGGAGTGAGTTTATCAAAACATTGCTCAGGGCCTGTTTTGTAGAGCATTCAAGTCTCTACAAAAATATGTTATGGGCATATAAATATGACGAGCCGTTAACGAGCCAGAAAATTCCAAAGTTTGAAAACAAAATTTTCCCATGTTAATCAAATGGGAAATTGAAATTTGCGATGCGGCACCCCTTAAAATTAATATTAAGAGCTCAAACTTTACCTGTATTTCTTTTTCGGCGTTTCCAACAATATTTTCGATATATTTAAGAGAAAAAAATTAGTCAATTTTTTTGAAACGGTCTAATATATATACAGTAAAACTTGTGTTATCGGGCAGTTTCAAGCTAACAAAAATCTGCTTTATAGGAAATCCCGTAAATAAAAACCCTTAGATAATGGACACCCTTATAAAACAGCCACGGCCAGAACCTCAATTTTTATAACCTATTTCTAGGTAAATCAACCTTTTCATATTGGCCGGAATTTCTTTGGCCTAATTTGTATTTTATTATTTTATGATTACATTCTGCAAACTTTAAGGGTGGAAATACCCAACAATATTATTTTTTACCTGGTTCAAATAGCATTAGTGGTTATAGGGTGATTATCTTCACATTATATTTTTAGTTGTATCTTAGATCGATAAGAGTAAAGTTGTTATCGTGTTCGGAATCGAAGCGTGTTTAATAATGTCCCTAAAACGAAAACGTTTGTCACTGAAGGACAAAATTGATGTTATCGCGGAAAGTGAAAAGTATGCCTTGGGTTCGCGAAAACTGACTGAAAAGTTTGGTGTTGGAAAATCCCAAATAAATGATATTATCAGGAATAAAACTGAACTAAAACGAATGTTTGAAGAAGGTGTTAATATAGAACAAAAGCGAAAATTTCCGAAGTCGAGAGGATAGGCAGTAGATCAAGTCGTCTACAATTGGTTCTGCAAAGCAAGAAGTAAGAATGTTCCAATATCTGGACCGTTAATTAAACAAAAAGCACTTGAGGCAGCAAGCAATGATAGTGACGCACCTACAGAGAGTCCCAATTTTAGCATATCAGAAATTGTTGAAGAACTAGCTCATAATGACGAAGAGCAAAATTCTGACATCACTAGTGACGCGGAGGAATGCGAAAATCCTAAAACTACTTTAACGAATATGGGTGAAGTGTGTGCAAAATTAAGAGATGTTCAAAATTATTTACTGCGTAATAACAATGGTGAACTAGCTATAGATGTCTCTCAAACTTTACTAGAATGCGAAGCTGAAGTTTTTAAAACAAAATTAAAAAACCTAAAGCAAACAAGAATTGTAATGTATTTTAAAAATTCTTAAAAACACATAAAATGCATGCATAAAATTAAATTTGTTATACAATACATCTTGTATCCAAAACTAAATGTTGTAAGTACATATATGTACCTATACTATTAACACTTATGCACATATATACTTAGATTTAGATAATGTTTTTGGTAGGTATATATTTTATAAAAACGTTTGTTCGCTATATGTACGTCAATATGCACCTAATTAAATAAAAAACAAATCTCCAAATGAACTTTTATTTTAGTTATAATTAAACTGTGATATGTAAATGTTATTAGGCTTTAGAAACCCCTCTGAGTAAATGTTTACTTTTTTGTACAAATAATAACTGTTACCTGGCAATACTGGCCACCCTTCTATAAAGGCCAATTATTCTTAATTTTATGGTGGCCCTTATAGACAAGTTTTACTGTATATATATATATATATATATATATATATATATATATATATATATATATATATATATATATATATATATATATATATATATATATATATATATATATATATATACAGTAAAACTTGTCTATAAGGGCCACCATAAAATTAAGAATAATTGGCCTTTATAGAAGGGTGGCCAGTATTGCCAGGTAACAGTTATTATTTGTACAAAAAAGTAAACATTTACTCAGAGGGGTTTCTAAAGCCTAATAACATTTACATATCACAGTTTAATTATAACTAAAATAAAAGTTCATTTGGAGATTTGTTTTTATTTAATTAGGTGCATATTCACGTACATATAGCGAACAAACGTTTTTATAAAATATATACCTACCAAAAACATTATCTAAATCTAAGTACATATGTGCATAAGTGTTAATAGTATAGGTACATATATGTAGTTACAACATTTATTTTTGGATACAAGATGTATTGTATAACAAATTTAATTTTATGCATGCATTTTATGTGTTTTTAAGAATTTTTAAAATACATTACAATTTTTGTTTGCTTTAGGTTTTTTAATTTTGTTTTAAAAACTTCAGCTTCGCATTTTAGTAGAGTTTGAGAGACATCTATAGCTAGTTCACCATTGTTATTACACAGTAATTAATTTTGAACATCTCTTAATTTTGCACACACTTCACCCATATTCGTCAAAGTAGTTTTAGGATTTTCGCATTCCTCCGCGTCACTAGTGATGTCAGAATTTTGCTCTTCGTCATTATGAGCTAGTTCTTCAACAATTTCTGATATGCTAAAATTGGGACTCTCTGTAGGTGCGTCACTATCATTGCTTGCTGCCTCAAGTGCTTTTTGTTTAATTAACGGTCCAGATATTGGAACATTTTTACTTCTTGCTTTGCAGAACCAATTGTAGACGACTTGATCTACTGCCTATCCTCCCGGCTTCGGAAATTTTCGCTTTTGTTCTAAATTAACACCTTCTTCAAACATTCGTTTTAGTTCAGTTTTATTCCTGATAATATCATTTATTTGGGATTTTCCAACACCAAACTTTTCAGTCAGTTTTCGCGAACACAAGGCATACTTTTCACTTTCCGCGATAACATCAATTTTGTCCTTCAGTGACAAACGTTTTCGTTTTAGGGACATTATTAAACACGCTTCGATTCCGAACACGATAACAACTTTTCTCTTATCGATCTAAGATACAACTAAAAATATAATGTGAAGATAATCACCCTATAACCACTAATGCTATTTGAACCAGGTAAAAAATAATATTGTTGGGTATTTCCACCCTTAAATTTTGCAGAATGTAATCATAAAATAATAAAATACAAATTAGGCCAAAGAAATTCCGGCCAATATGAAAAGGTTGATTTACCTAGAAATAGGTTATAAAAATTGAGGTTCTGGCCGTGGCTGTTTTATAAGGGTGTCCATTATCTAAGGGTTTTTATTTACGGGATTTCCTATAAAGTAGATTTTTGTTAGCTTGAAACTGCCCGATATCACAAGTTTTACTGTATATATATTAGACCGTTTCAAAAAAATTGACTATTTTTTTTCTCTTAAATATATCGAAAATATTGTTGGAAACGCCGAAAAAGAAATACAGGTAAAGTTTGAGCTCTTAATATTAATTTTAAGGGGTGCCGCATCGCAAATTTCAATTTCCCATTTGATTAACATGGGAAAATTTTGTTTTCAAACTTTGGAATTTTCTGGCTCGTTAACGGCTCGTCATATTTAAATGCCCATAACATATTTTTGTAGAGACTTGAATGCTCTACAAAACAGGCCCTGAGCAATGTTTTGATAAACTCACTCCTACAAAAGTAATTCAAGGTTATAGTTGAATTCATAATAATTGTGTACAATTTTTCAATTTTACGACAAAATTATCGACTTTTTGGAAAAATGTTATACCTTTTTTGTAGATCTTTTCATTTTCTACAAATTATCTTTCATAAATTTTCAAAAATTTCGTAAGCTTTGCGAGTTATCTCCAAACTCCAAAAACTGAATAATTTTAATTTTATATTCTAATGACTTACGATTAGTTCCGAGAATTTATATTTTAGTGGAGATAACTCGCAAAGCTTACGAAATTTTTGAAAATTTATAAAAGATAATTTTTAGAAAATGAAAAGATCTACAAAAAAGGTATGATAACATTTTTCGAAAAAGTCGATAATTTTGTCGTAAAATTGAAAAATTGTAAAAAATTATTATGAATTCAACTGTAACCTTGAATTACTTTTGTAGGAGTGAGTTTATCAAAAAAGTGCTTAGGACCTTTTTTGTAGAGCATTAAATTCTCTACACAAATATGATATGGGCACACAAATATGACGAGCCGTTAACGAGCTAGAAAATTCCAAAGTTTGAAAACAAAATTTTCCCATGTTAATCAAATGGGAAATTGAAATTTGCGATGCGGCACCCCTTAAAATTAATATTAAGAGCTCAAACTTTACCAGTATTTCTTTTTCGGCATTTCCAACAATTTTTTCGATATATTTAAAGGAAAAAAATATTGTCAATATATATATATATATATATATATATATATATATATATATATATATATATATATATATATATATATATAACATTATAAATATCACGTCTGCCATGACAACTTAAGTATTATGAATAGAGACCGGATTTCAATATTACATTACGCAAAAATCTGGGTCGGTCTCCGGTAACTGATGGAAAAGTGAAATGAAATTAATATTGGAAATTATCAGTTTGTATTTATGAATTATTGCTCTTATAAAAAAATAACATGTTTTAAGTGCGCCGCGTTTTGTAATAAACATTACTTTTAAAATATTTTTAGGTACAACTAATAACACAGGCCGACAAAAAAAGTTTGTGTTTTAGAGACGCGACCATACCTATCTTTAGTAAAATTTTCCGCTGAATCCGAAAATGATAAAAAAAAATTCTGACATGTGGATTACCCCCCATACACCCCCAATTCCCCCCAAAAATTCTAAAACTGGCCATCCAACCCACCTATCTTTACCTATCTTTAGTAAAATTTTCCGCTGAATCAGAAAATGTGGAAAAGAATTTCTGACGTATGGATTCCCCCCATACACCCTCAGTTCCCCCCAAAAATTCAAAAAATCCAACTGGCCGTTCAACCCACCTACCTTTAGTAAAATTTTCCTCTGAATCAGAAATGATACAAAAAAATTTCTGACGTATGGATCCCCCCCATACATCCTGAATTCTCCCCAAAAATTCTAAAAATCCAAACGGGCCATCTAATCTTTAGTAAAATTATCTGAATCCGAAAATGGCAAAAAAAATGTTTGGGCGTGAGGGATCCCCCCTACTCATCCGTATCTCTCACTTGCTTCTTTCAAAAATAAAAATAAATACAAATCAGACGTGGCCACCGTTATAACTTTTATAAAATCTGTCGGTAAGACCAAAACTAAAAAATATTTATGAACTAAAAGTTCCCTTTGCTCGTACACTTAATCTCGCCCCCAGATAGCATTTACAAATTACGGTTAGCATCCTAGCATTGATGAAATTTTTCAGTGAAAGTGAAATAAAAATGCTAAAACATTTTAATTTCGCAATCAATGAAAATGCGAGTTCAAGCCCTGGGGCCACGTCAAGGCGTCTACCAACCCGGGGTAAGTTATAACCTCGATTTAGAAAATACCTTCCGTATGCTACCTAGCTTAAAGTTACTTAAGAGCTTAAAACATTTTGGAAAACAGTAAGCTTTCACTGAAAAATTTCATCAATGCTAGGATGCTAACCGTAATTTGTAAATGCTATCTGGGTGCGAGGTTAAGTGTACGAGCAAAGGGAACTTTTAGTTCAAAAATATTTTTTAGTTTTGGTTTTACCGACAGTTTTTATAAAAGTTATAACGGATGCCGTTTATTTGTATTTATTTTTATTTTTGAATGAAGCAAGTGAGAGATATGGATGAGTAGGGGGGATCCCTCACGTCCAAACAATTTTTTTTTCCATTTGCGGATTCAGCGGAAAATTCATAAAATCCATACGTCAGAATTTTTTTTATCATTTTCGGATTTAGCGGAAAATTTTACTAAAGATAGGTGGGTTGGATGGCCAGTTTGGGTTTTTTAAAATTTTTGGGGAGAATTGAGGGTGTATGGGGGTAATCCATACGTCAGAAATTTTTTATCATTTTCGTATTCAGCGGAAAATTTTACTAAAGATAGGTGGGTTGGATAGCCAGTTTTGATTTTTTGGGGGGAATTGAGAGTGTATGGGGGGTAATCTATACGTCAGGAATTTTTTTTAAATAATTTTTGGATTCAGCGGAAATTTTTACTAAAGATAGGTAGGTTGGATGGCCAGTTTGGATTTTTTGAATTTTTGGGGGGAATTGAGGGTGTATGGGGGGTAATCCACACGTCAGAATTTTTTTATCATTTTCGGATTCAGCAGAAAATTTTACCAAAGATAGGTAGGGTCATGTCTCTAAAACACAAACTTTTTTTTGTCGGTCTGTGTAATTAATTATATGATTCAAATACTATCTTTTAATATAATTATTATTCGTTAAAAATTAAGACTGCGCGCGGTGAATGTTTTTTTTTTATGGAGTAATCTTAAAACATGCGTTAAAAAGGTCAAAATAGCACACCATCCAGGCGGGGCATAAATCGATAACCGGTTGGGTACCAGTCTGCGCAATCCATGTGCGCGCGTCAACGTGCGCGCGCACATTTTTGTTTTCATCTGTTGGGAACTTTTTTTCCAACTTTTCTTTTTTCGACTTCTTTATTTTGCGTTTTAATATGTTTAGTTTTTTTTTACATCAGCGCAGTAGACCAAAATGCGTACCACGCGCAAACAGAGCGTGCTAGACATGAGCACGGAATTTCAGGGGATGTTCTTTGGTGTCTACATGCGAACTCATCCACTTTTAAGAATATATCTCAAATTGTAAAACTACAACGACGCATTTAACTGTTTAACTTTTTTTACTCAATTCTTTTTGTCGGCTCCTTTATTTTTCGTTTTTTATATTTTTGTTTTTTGAACTGAATCTGCGCAGTAGACCAAAATGCGTAAAACGCGCAAACCGAGCGTGCTAGACATGCGCACGGAATTTCAGGGGGTTGTACTATGGTGTCCCATTTGGACCCATCCACTTGTAAAAATATATCTTTAATAGTAAAGGTACAACTACGTATTTAACATCAGATACCGGATTTCAATATTACATGACGCAAAAATCGGGGTCAGACTCAGGCACAGATTACTCCTACCAGATGCGAATCTCTTAATAAATTTCCTATATCAAGATTCTGCGGTCTTGGCGATACGGACAGTGCGGCCTGTCGCTTCGAGCGTCGAGTCCGTGAATGGAATTTTCCACGCGTTTGGTAGGTTTTAATTCAGAGAAATTATGGATTATATTTTAAAATATTAAAACATCATATTGTGTTGCATTTTATATAAAATTATATCATTAACAAATACAAAAACGTATATATCGTTTATTAAAATTACACTACAACCTAGTACAACCACAATTTAAACCATAAAATCAACGCAACAAAACTGATGTAATAACATTAGCCTGCTATCTATTTCTCCGAGACGCTCGCACACGCTAAACACCGAGGAATTTAATGTTCGGCGACAGACTAAATATGGTGCTTCGCCACCATATAAATTATCTAAATTGGGCCACCGTCGGAGTTATCTGTGACTCAGGTAACTGATTGAAAATGTAAATGAAAGTAATATTATATTTGGTCAGGTTGTATTATGAATTATTGCCTCTAAAAATTAATAATCTTTTTTTAAAAACTGAGCCAAACCAACTTCACAAAAGGAAAAGCACTGAAAAGTATGAAATAATATTGTTATGTATTCATTACTGCGGTTAATGGAATTTTGTTAATTTTTATGAAAAAATCTTTCTTTTTAGTGCGCCTATTCCCCCTCCCCTTTCATCTGATCTCCCCCCTCTTTAAATTTGCAATGTCCATGTAATATTAGGTTTCCTGACCTCAGTAACCCCGAAAATGACATAGTATTAGTTACCATTTTGGATTCATTTTCAAAGTGCTAAGCACAGACGTAACTAGCTTTGAACTCCGGCTTGGAACTCCGGGTTTACTGGGTTGGTATGATTTTTTTTAAAAGAAATCAAAAAAATGGGCAGAATGGCACACAATTTTACCGCTCTTTCAAAAGTGATGACCAAAAAAATAAAATCAACTAGATATCTAACACATTTCTACGATATTTGTTGATGTCTTACTTTTTCCAACATTCTTACCTATCCAGCATTTTAACACCGCACAACAACACAGGGTCCCCTGTTACCTTGTGGATTAGTATAAGATATTGGCGACTCAAAAGACCGTGGTGTCCTCTTCAGATCAGTTGCTAACTACTATAACGGGGAATGTTTTCATTTCGTCTGTCTTCATTATTGTGTTATTTGGCGTCTTTGTCAATTTTGTCGTCTAGTGAGCCCTTCTTCCCCGTTAAAAATCAGCTGATGGCAGCTGCCATCAAAAAATTGGAGTCGCCAATAGTAGGTACAGGGTTAGTGGTAATACATTAAAGGGTGCTAATTTTAGTTTTAGGCTACGCCCCAAAGGACACCCTTAGGTTCACTGTGCCGTCGTGCGAGGCCTGCAGAATACACACACGCAATGTTGTCAGATCTTCTAGACGGATCTTTCATGTTCCCCCCGAATAAAACTCAGCTTCCTTCAATGATTATATTAAAATATTTTTTTAGTATGAACATAATAATAGTATGCGTAGAACGCCAAATCCCCCCCCCCCCCCCCCGAAGGGGCTCTATAATGTCGGTAATATCATAATTGTCATGCACGGAAAATTTCGTGTTTCTATGTATTAAGGAAGATATCACACTCCTTCGGACTGATGATTGAAAATAGACCGCCTTTCGTAACCGTATCGCTACATACTCGTACATAAAAACACCTATACGTATAAATACAACTATTGGCTGAAACCCTACTAAATTAAGCTTCGCGCTAGCTAAAGCCCAGTTTATAAGCAAAATATTGCATAACAATCTTTCTGTCAAGTAGTTTTTGAGCTTTCGCGCCAACAGATAGAAACAGGAAATTTTAAACTTTCGAAAAGACCTCGTCCCTAATTTTTGTCAAATCCTTTGTTTGTTATTTTTTGCCTTATTTCAAATCTCTTCACCAAGTATAAACATGAACTAAAATATGGTGCTATGTATATTTAGGCTGTGTACCGTTTTCAGACCTGGTTAACCACTCGGTATAATGCGGTAAACCAACACTAGTTCCTGAAAGAACCGGTTTTACTACGGGATGCAGATCGGTCATTTCTTTTAGATTTCTGTTTATTTTTACGGATATCGACTCAACCTAAAAACATACCTCTCCTCCTGCTTCCAACATTTTAAAACAGATGATTTTTAACATTTGTGAAAAAACATAAACAACAAAATGACATAAACAAACCGGAAACCAGCGGGGAAGCATCGATTCCTTCGGTGACATTAATGACAGATATTTTTCAGGAACCGCGTTTCTAATCTTACCAACTTTTCTGGTTACCGATGCTTACGGAACACAAAACCATAACCAAAGTTGACAACGGTAGGTACACGCCCTTAATAAAATGACGAACATTTTAAACTTTCCACGAGACCCCGTAGCCTCTGATCTTTATCAAATCCTTTTTAAATGATTGTTTTTGCATTATTCTAAGTCTCTTCACAAAGTATAAACGTGAACTAGACTATGCTGATATATTTAGTAAAATCACGAACATTTCAAACTTTCGAAACGACCCCGAAGCCTCAGATTTTTGTCAAATCCTTTAGTATATTATTTCTTCCCTTATTTTAAATGTCTCCGCCAAGTTAAACGTGAACTAAAATATATGTATGTATATTTGGTAAATTGACGAAAATTTTAAACTTTTCAAGAGCCTGTGATTTTTGTGAAATCCTTTATAAATGTGTATTTTTGCATTATTTTAAATAACCAGCAAGTATAAACCTGAACTATATGCTGCTATATTTAGTAACATGATGAAAATTTCAAACTTCGAAACGACCCCGTAGCTTCTAATTTTTGTCAAATCCTTTATGCATATTATTGTTTGCCTTATATCAAATCTCTTCTCTCCACCAAGTTTATACGTGAACTAAACTTTCGAAGAGCCTCTGATTTTTGTTAAATCCTTTATGTATGATATTTTTTGCCTCATTTTAAATCTTTCCATAATTTCCACCAAGTATAAACGCCAACTAAAATAATATGCTTGTATGTTTTAAGAAGTTTTTAATTAGGATAATAGAATTTTTTGGGTGTAGTTGCTACTTGGTTTTTCTAGTATTTTTGGGTAATTTAGAAAATCTCAAAGCCCCCACCAAGTTGAGATAAAAATGTTGAAGTTAAAGGGCGTTATCGGCTTATGGGACTGTAGTTAATTACTTGTTTCCAATACCGGGTAGGTATACTTCGCGTCACAGGTTTCGTCAGCCAACTGCTGGCCGCTAGCTTCAGGTTCATCAACAAATTTCAAGCGACCAAAATGTCTTATAACTAAATAGCGGTACTAATTATTTAATTACAAGTAGTCAGTGGCGTCGTAAACGAAAGTTCGGGGGGTACAATAAACAAGGGATCATGCTCTCAGGATAAATATCACCCTGTATGTTGTTTGAGAAGTTTTTAATAATATGTGTCAAAAGTTAACCGTACACTAATTTCGAGACAATTATAATTGTGATTACAAGATAAAATGAAAAACTCGTAAAAAATAAAATTTTAACACTGTATCTCTTAAACAAAGCGTTTCCGAACATGTGTTAATGGAAACTTTTCTTAATATTTAATGTTGTAGAAGCTATTCCTAAAGTTTCCTGGCCACTAGGTATACAAAAATATTTATTTACATTACATAAGTACACTATTTCTAATTTAGTTCATTTTATTTACTATCCCGCTAAGATTTTAACAGAACTGCTTACTAAAAAAACTTTCCCACTGAAAATATACATTTCACTATGCTTCCGGATGACCGATATCGTTTTAAATCTAAGCCCAGCAATTCAAGCAGTGATGTCCTTCGTTAATGATTGCACTACCGATGCCGTCTCGCTCGCCCAAATCCACCCGTTGCGTTGTAGGCCAACAATACGCTGGTATAATAATAAATAAATATTATAATAATATTTAATTATCGATAACTTTCAAATTGATACTTAGAGTCGGTTCAAAGAGACCTGGTACAGAAAACGTCACCCAAAAATTCATCTATTTTACCTACCGTACCTATATTTATGATGTGTTGATACGTTACTGAATATTGTGATAAGAGTCTTGGTCGCATTTTTTCTGTGCCAGATACATTTGAATAGATTATTGGTAGTAAAAGAGAGTATATCTGTGCCCAAACCTAAAAATAAATGGAGTTCCTTTTTTATGGGTAATCAAATTAAATTTGTTATTCTACCTTGGTGCATTCAGTGTTTAACAAAATGTCTTCCGATGGAGACGATGTGATTTTGTTGTGGTGGGCAAACCGCCGCCGATACTAAAAAAATCATATTAAGAAAAAATGACGATTTTGGGTGCATCCTAGTAATCAAAGAAACTTGAAACATAGTGCATCCTGATAAGTTTACAGAGTTCTACAGAATGAACCAGAAAACTTCTAACATTACTACTTGTCATCGACAGATAATATAACTAGATTGGACAGACCGCCTAAACGCCCCCCGAGGGGGCTCTATAAGGTCGATAATACCATCATTGTCATGCCCTGAAAATTTCGTGCTGCTAGGCCATGTATTAAGGAAGATATCACACTCCTTCGGACTGATGATGCAGAACAGACCTCCCTTCGTAACCGTATCGCTACATTCATACAAACACCTACACGTAGAAACTATTTTTGCCAACAAATAGAATTTTCGGACACCCTGTATACATAGATCCAAACATAAACACATATTAATACAAATATATTCGATTTGCGTGAAATCCGACCTAATAAAGTTTATCTAAGTACTAATACGAGTATTTGCCCATTCCAAGACTTTTTGGACACCCTGTATACATTCACACTAACACCCACACGTTTAAATAGGAATATAGTCGATTTACTTAAAATCCGCATTAATTAGGTTTATCTCGGTACTAGTAGCAGTATTTGCCCATACTAAGACTTCGAACACCCTGTATACGTATATGCAACACATATAAAAACAAATATAATCGATTTGCATGAAATCCGGTTTAATTACATTTATCCTGGTACTACTAGGAGTATTTGTTCAAACCAACACGTTTTGGACAGCCTGTATACAAACATATCTCCGTCCACATAGAAATGCAAATATATACGATTTGCTTTAAATCCGACAATTAAGTTTATCTTGGTACAAATAGCAAAGGTGTTTCTCCATACGACTTTTCGGACACCCTGTACTATACATACTATAAGTTTGGGACAAACTTAACGCCCTTAGTCACAATCGGTATTTAGTTTTGTCAAGTTTAATTTTTTCGAAATTATTCAAAACTCCCCGACATAAAGGACTTGCATTGATGGTATCCTTGGCAGCAAAAGCCCTTCTATAGGTCTAAGTTAATAGAAAGAGTAATTTAGAAAACTCTGTCGAAAACCGGGATCAATTTTTCCAAGTCGTTCCCCATTTATGATGATTTTTATTTATCCAAGATTTCGCGACCCAAGCGATAAAATGAGAGCGAGCATTTGATTTCAATCCCTGAGTTTAATTTCTATTTTTCGCCGATTTTACGGTGCTCTCCGTATGGTGATATCAACGCAATAAAACCTAAAATAAACGTGTGTTGCCACGCTTACACTTCCGTACTTGTTTAGATTATGCAGAAAAATCGTTCGTTTCACTCTGTGTCGCACTCATTTGACAACTCTGCTTGTCGCCGCGTCGTGTCTGCTAGAAACGGCTCGCCAAGACATGGTTTAAAATTCTCAAGTTTTCAGACCCGGATACTAAAACAAATATTTATTTATAACTTTAACGAAAAAATTTGCAATTTTAATTAGTGTGAGTGATCTTAGATAATGAGGGAAGGAATGTAACCAAAAAAAGAACTGTTAGATACGAGAAATAATACGTTTAAAGAGAGTTTTGATGGAAAAATACAGAAAAAATAAGTTTTTACCCCCGAAATCCGGTCCTGGATTATCCATTCAGGATTCATTTTAAAGCCTGATTATATCCCCACGGGATAGCGTTGAAAAAGTCCGACAGGAAAAAGATAGAGTGATTCGAATGTAGAAATGTCATCGAAAATAGCTTAAGAAATCGAAATTTAATCGTCTGTTGCTCCCTTCCTATAAAAAAATGAAGAAACCAAAAAATACGAAAAGTACGTATTTCGGGGAGCTCTTTCCGACCAGTTATATGGGATTTTGATTTGGATCCGTCTTGACCCCGAAACAAATTAAACACCGTCAAAAATTTTCATCAAAAATCGTAATTTTCGGTTTTCCCCAAATTTTTGCAATTTCTGGTAGTTTTAGGTATAGGTAAATGTATTGCAAAAAGAAAGTATTTGAGATTCTAAAGTTCCTTGGGGAAAATGTTTTTTCGCTCCGAGGATCCGTCTTCGAGTTGTGTGTCAAAGATGGGTCTGCAAGCGGCATTTTTCGACATAAAAAAATTCAAAAGTATGACTTCCCATTTTCCGAATATCGCCAATTTCAATAGGGTTCGGATGCCCCCGGTCCTCTACGACCTCCCAAAATTTAAATCCATTTAATTAACTTTTGCGACCTGTATCGTGTATCATACGAAATCGCGGAAATTTCGACTTTGACGTTTAATAACTCCGAAACGCGACACCCTGTATAACTGAATTTTTTATCGAGAAAATTTGGTCGCTTCGGCCTAACCGTTTTCGATAAAAAAATTGAAAATGAGCAAATGTCCAAGTCTGCGACAACCAACAGACAAAGTTGACCAGGGGGGGGGGGGGGGTATACAGACCTACTGAAAGGCGGACTGTAATAAAGAATTTCAGAAACGTCAGTCTGTATCGTATCATATAGACACGGTTCTCAGCGACGTGGAAAACCTGGAAATATCAGGGAATTAAATTTGGGTCAGGGAATGATCTAAAGTGATATAAAGTGTCAGGGAATATTACCACCCAACCTGGAAAATGCTGCACCGAATTAAAAAAAACGCCAAAGAAATTATATTCTTACATTTTGAATGGTTTTGCGTAAATCGTGCCGCGTGTTGTACATTTTCAACACCCCCTTATATCTAGTAGAACTTGCCTGCCGCCAATGACATCTTACCAACTGCAGCTACGTTTGGTGTGGTAAATAAACTTTTCATTATAGAGCGCCTTTCAGGCCGCTCTATATACCGCCCGGTGAGTGAGGAAAATGTGTGTGCGTGTGTATGGCCGTATGTTGTCGTCCATTTCGACATTTTCACCTTTTCAATTTTTTTTCTCGAAAACTGTTAGAGGGGGAGCAACCAAATTTTCTGAGTTAATAGAGGGATAGTGCGGCTAGCTTCGGTAAAAAATTCAGCTATACAGGGTGTTTCGTTTCGGAGTTATTAAACGTCAGAGTCGAAATTTCAGCGATTTCCTATGGGATCGATTACAGGTCGCAAAACTTAATTAAATCGATTTAAATTTTCAGAGGTTGTGGAGGACCGGGAGCTTCAGAACCCTATTGAAACTGACGGTATTCGGAAAATGGGAAGTAATTCTTTTGAATTTTTTTATGTCGAAAAATGCCCTTTGCAGAGCCATTTTTGGCGCTTAATAGGTCGAAGCCGGAACATCGAACAGAAAAACGTATTTGAACATAAAACTAAAGAATCTCAAATACTTTCTTTTTGCAATACATTTACCTTTACCTAAAACGACTGGAAATTGGATAAATTTGGGAAAAACTGGAAATTACGAATTTTCATGCAAATGTTTGAGGGTTTTGAATTTTTGGGGGGTCAAAATGGATTCAAATCGAAATCTCATGTGCCTTATCGGAAAGAGCTCGCCGAAATACGTAGTTTCCATATTTTTTGGTTCCTTAATTCTTAATAGGAAAGGAGCAATCGACGATTAAATTTCGATTTTTAACCATTTTTTTCATGACATCTCTACATTTGAATCACTCTGTATCTTTTCCTATCTAATTTCTTCCAACTTTTTCAACGCTATCCCGTGGGGATATAATCAGGCTTTAAAACAAATCCCGAACGGGTGAGCCAGGACCGGATTTAGGGGGTAAAAACTCATTTTTTCTGTTTTTTTTTTCATCAAAATTCATCTTTAAATGGCATTATTATATATTAATTCTCCGATTTAACAGTTCTTTTTCGGTTTATTTTCTTCCCTTATCATCTGAGAACACTCTACACTAAGTAAAATTGCATATTTTTTCGTTAAAGTTATAAATAAAGAGCTTTGTTTGCATCGGTGCAGGAAAAATTTTAAAAAGTACATATTTTAAATGGCTTGCCTTGGAGAAACAAATGAAACGGACTCTCTTTACATCGAAATTAAAATATGACCTGTCAAACTGTCATGAAAATATCAGTTTTTGTTGCGATATTGGAAGCTTCCTGAACCGATTTCGGCTTGAAATATACATGACAAAGGTAAAACGGACTTTATATTTTTAATTACGGTACATTTCATTGGACGATTTAAGCATTAAATGCCAATTTCATTGATTTTGCTGAGGCACTGCAACTGCATTTAAAAATCAATTTCTAGACGGGAAAATGTATTAATATCATTATAATGTATGAAATGTCACAATTTGGCTAAAATGTCAGCATTTTTGATGCGAGATAGGAAATAGTCTGGACCAACTTCGGCTTCAAATTTACCGGGCAAGGAATTTAGGGACCTTATACTTTCGGTAGAAAGACATTTCATTTGATAAAGTTGGCTTTAAATACCAATTTTATCGATTTTCCGATGACGCTACAAGACATCATTGAAGATTCTAATATGGAGCTCAGTGGCATCGAAAAATATGCATTTTATTTTCTAACCATGAGCGTGTATACCTTTGGGGCAATATATTAATATTATTGAATAATTTTAATTTAATTGTAGGGAAATGACTTGATTCGGATCGTTTTAAAGTAACCAGAACGATTCGAAAATACATTTTATATCTTCCAGCATGTGCGTGATTGTATATATGTCTACAGGGTGTCCGAAAAGTCTTTGTATGCGCAAATTTATTTGTCATTAGCACGAAGAAAAATTTAAATGAATCTTATTTCAAGAAAAACGAAAATATTTAAATTACTATGTGTCGTGTTTGTTGTGTTTGTATGTATGTATAGTACAGGGTGTCCGAAAAGTCCTTGTATGGACAAATACCTTTGCTATTTGTACAAATATAAACTTAATTGTCGGATATAAAGCAAATCGTATATGTTTGCATTTCTATGTGTACGGAGATACTATATGTCTGTATACAGGCTGTCCAAAAAGTCTTGGTTGGAGCAAATACTCCTAGTAGTACCAGGATAAATGTAATTAAACCGGATTTCATGCAAATCGATTATATTTGTTTTTATGTTTTGTATATACGTATACAGGGTATATACAGGGTATACGTGTGGGTGTTAGTTTGAATGTATACAGGGTGTCTAAAAAGTCTTGGTATGGGACTCCTATTATTACTTAGATAAACTTTATTAGGTCGGATTTCACGCAAATCGAATATATTTGTATTAATATGTGTTTATGTTTGTATGTATGTATACAGGGTGTCCGAAAAGTCTTGGTATGGGCAAATAATTCTATTAATACAGAGATAAAATTACTTAATTCGGATTTTAAGTAAAAATACTATATTCCTATTTAAACGTGTGGGTGTTAGTTTGAATGTATACAGGGAGTCCGAAAAGTCTTGGTATGGGACTCCTATTATTACTTAGATAAACTTTATTAGGTCGTATTTCACGCAAATCGAATATATTTGTATTAATATGTGTTTATGTTTGTATGTATGTATACAGGGTGTCCGAAAAGTCTTGGTATGGGCAAATAATTCTATTAATACCGAGATAAAATTACTTAATTCGGATTTTAAGTAAATCTACTATATTCCTATTTAAACGTGTCGGTGTTAGTTTGAACGTATACAGGGTGTCCAAAAAGTCTTGGTATGGGCAAATACTCCTATTATTACTTAGATAAACTTTATTTGGTCGGATTTCACGCAAATCAAATACATTTGTAGTAATATGTGTTTATGTTTGTATGTATGTATACAGGGTGTCCGAAAAGTTTTTTGTTGGCAAAAATAGTTTCTACGTGTGGCGTTGGTATGTGTGTAGCGACACGGTTACGAAACGCGGTCTATTCTGCATCATCAGTCCGAAGGAGTGTGATATCTTCCTTAATACAGGCTCTAGCAACACGAAATTTTCAGGGCGTGACAATGATGATATTACCGACCTTACAGAGCCCCCTCGGGGGGCGATTAGGCGGTCTACGCAATCTAGTTATAGACCGCTCGCCGAGCGGTCTATATACCGAGCCGTTGGTCAGGAAAATGTGTGTGCGTATGTGCGTATGTTGTCCGTTTCGACATTTTAACCTTTTCAATTTTTTTTCTCGAAAACAGTTAGAGGGGGACCAATCAAATTTTCTGGGTTAATAGAGGGATAGTGCGGCTAGCTTCGGTAAAAAATTCAGTTATACAGGGTGTTCCGTTTCGGAGTTATTAAACGTCAAAGTCGAAATTTCAGCGGTTTCCGTTGAAATCGGGTACAGATCGCAAAAGTGAATTAAATCGATTTAAATTTTCGGAGGTTGTGGAGGACCGGGAGCTTCAGAACCCTATTGAAACTGGCGGTATTCGGAAAATGGGAAGTAATTCTTTTGAATTTTCTTATGTCGAAAAATGCCCTTTGTAGGCCCCATTTTGGCACTGAATAAGTCGAAACCGGAACATCGGACAGAAAAACGTAATTGAACATAAAACTAAATAATCTCAAATACTTTCTTTTTGCAATACATTTACCTATACCTAAAACGACTGGAAATTGGAAAAATTTGGGAAAAACTGGAAATTACGAATTTTTGATGCAAATCTTTGACGGTTTTTAAATGTTTTCGGGGTCAAAATGGATTCAAATCGAAATCCCATGTGCCTTATCGGAAAGAGCTCGCCCAAATACGTAATTTTCAAATTTTTTGGTTCCTTAATTCTTAATGGGAAAGGAGCAATCGACGATTAAATTTCGATTTTTAACCATTTTTTTTTCATGATATCTACATTTGGATCACTCTGTATCTTTTCCTAATTTCTTCAAACTTTTTCAACGCTATCCCTTGGGGATATAATCAGGCTTTAAAATGAATCCCGAACGGGTGATCCAGGGCCGGATTTAGGGGATAAAAACACATTTTTTCTGTTTTTTTTCCATCAAAATTCATCTTTAAAAGGCATTATTATGTATTATTTCTTTTATTTAACAGCTCTTTTTTGGTTTATTTTCTTCCCTCATCATCTGAGAACACTGCCAACTAATGAAAACTTCATATTTTTGCGTTAAAGTTATAAATAAATAGGTTTTCTTCCTTCGGTGCAGGAAAAATTTTAAAAACTGCGAATGTTAAACCATGCCATAAAAAAAAACAATTGAACTGGTGACGCTTTACATCGAAGTTAAATATATATATAAATAAATATGAGCTGTCACAATATCCAGTTTTTCTAGCGATATTTTAAAGATCCTGAGCCAGTTTCGGCTTGGAATATACATGGAATTGATAGAATGGACGTTTTTTATCTATTCCTGACCATTTCGTAGCACGAGATGGGCATTAAATATCATTTTTTTGAAATTTTTGTTGACCCTACATTGCATTATAAAAATCAATTTCTATACGGGAAAATGTATTAATTTAATTATAATGTATGAAATGTCACAATTTGGCTAAAATGTCAGCATTTTAATGCGAAATACGAAGGACTCTGGACCAACTTCGGCTTCAAATTTACCGGGCAAGGGATTTAGGGACCTTATACTTTCGGTAGAAAGACATTTCATTTGATAAATTTGGCTTTAAAAACCAATTTTATCAACTGTCCGATGACGCTACAAGACATCATTGAAGATTCTAATATTGCGCTCAGTGGCATCGAAAAAATCCAAAAATATGCATTTTATTTTCTAACCATGAGCGTGTATACCTTTGGGGCAATATATTAATTATTATTGAATAATTTTAATTTAATTTTAGGGAAATGACTTGATTCGGATCGTTTTAAAGTAACCAGAACGATTCGAAAATACGTTTTATACCTTGCGGCATGTGCATGATTGTATATATGTCTACAGAGTGTCCAAAAAGTCTTTGTATGCGGAAATATCTTTGCCATTTGTACGAAGATAAAATTAATTGAGCCGGTTTTCAAGAAAATCGAAAATATTTAAATTATACTTTAACTAAAGTTAAGTGAAACCGCAAAAAAAAGGTAACGAAGCCGACACCTTTGACGCAGCCGTGCCGATAAGGTCCAGCCATAGGCGTCCCAAAATATTATAACCAATTTAAGATGGGACACAATAAAAAGTTTTAACATTTTAACCAAATATTATTTATAGGTATATCAAAACCTAACTGAATCTGCAAAAACGATGTTTAACCATAGAAATAATTGTATTCATGGGCGTACCGTCGACCGATAATTAAGACTTTAAATTAATGGCATAAATACGTTGTTATTTTTATGATCGTTTTGTAGTAAGTGTAACTATATTATATTGTAACTATATCTATTGTCATGATCGAGATCAGCTATTGAACTGAGAACCAAGGACACACAATGGCTCGGATGCGTTCCCGAGAATCTTGAAATTATTGGAGTTTCTTACGTGACCATGGCCATCGTAATACTGTCTAATTTTTTTTTTTTTTTTGGGTAAGGGGAGGTTCCTCTTGAACACGGTGCATTTAAACTGCAATTTTGAGTTTCATCTACCCAACCGTACTGAACAACATCATGAGTATCAAACCATGTCTCATATAGATACACTATATACCTATTTGATTCCCGGTGTTCTTTTATTTTACGCAAATATTCTTGACGATGTTCAACAAGACGGCGCGATTCCATTATAACCATCCGATTATCAATTTTTTTGTGTTTAAATCCGCAATCTAATAAAATTCCTCGAAGAGTTTCCAATGACTGGTAATTGTAATCAGGGTAATCGCGTAACTTATCCCGGATCATTTCTAATGTTGGCACCGTATTTTCCTTATATAGATTGTACACAATTCGTCTAATGACATCTTTTGCTGCATCGTAAACTTTCTGAAACTTTTGATTAGTTTTCTTTCGCTTTACCGAATGATCTGTAACACATCTTGTTTTAATTACGCGATAAATTGTAGATATCGAGAGTTGTGTTAATTCGTTAACTCTTTTTATAATGGCTTTATCTGACTGTGCCGGATTTTCTTTTTTTAAACAGCCGTAAATATTTAGAATTATTCGTTGACTTTGAACATGTAAATCTTTATTAAACTCCGGACATGTTTCGACTGGCGATGCCACGGTCGGTACCGAAGGTAATTCAACATGTAATAATTCGCTTTCATCTACCTCAAAAGGTCGCCAAAAAGCCATTATTATAATAAAAATTCACTTACATAAACCAAGTAAAAACACTTATAATACGCACTTCACTGATCAAAACCTAAAACTTAACTGTTTCACATAAATCATGTTCTAAACGAGCATCTGTCTAGACGTAACGTCTTAATTATAATAAAATGACTCCGTCCTCTGCATGCGCCAATATAATATTACCCTTAGTGGAAAAGAGACAAAACGAATCGTCGCTGCAGGTGTCCCTTCACCAGACAGGCAGCTGCTGTTTGCATTATATACCGAAGTTATCACTAACAAATCTGAATGAAATGTGGGATACTTGCTATGGGGAATCGAGCGAGCCCGGTATAAGCGGCAGGCCTTTGTCTGGCTTTTTAAACCACTTAAATCTTAATAATTTAGATTTATGAGATTCAGATAACTCTGGCAAAACTATACTATGTGTCGTGTTCTGTTGTGTTTTTATGTATGTATACAGGGTGTCCGAAAAGTCTTTGAATGGGCAAATACCTTTGGCTTTTGTACAAATAGTAACTCAATTGTCGGATTTAAAGCAAATCGTAGGTATATATTTGCATTTCTATGTGTACGGATTTATATGTTTGTATACAGGGTGTCCTAAAAGTCTTAGTATGGGCCAATACTTCTACTAGTACCAAGATAAACTTAACTAATCAAGATTTTAAGTACATCGACTATATTCCCATTTAAACGTGTTAGTGTTAGTGTGAATGTATACAGGGTGTCCAAAAAGTCTTGGAATGGGCTAATACTCCTATTAGTACTTAGATAAACTATTAGGTCGAATTTCAAGCAAATCTAATATTTGTATTAATATGTGTTTATGTTTGTATGTATGTATACAGGGTGTCCGAAAAGTCTTGGTATGGGCAAATACTTCTACTAGTAGCGAGATAAACCTACTTAATTCGGATTTTAAGTAAATCGACTATATTCCTATTTAAATGTTGTCGGGGTCAAAATGGATTCAAATCGAAATCCCATGTGCCTTATCGGAAAGAGCTCGCCAAAATACGTAATTTTCATATTTTTTGGTTTCTTAATTCTTAATAGGAAAGGAGCAATCGACGATTAAATTTCGATTTTAAACCATTTTTTTTTTCATGACATCTCTACATTTGAATCACTCTGTATCTTTCCTATCTAATTTCTTCCAACTTTTTCAACGCTATCCCTTGGGGATATAATCAGGCTTTAAAATGAATCCCGAACGGGTGATCCAGGGCCGGATTTAGGGGGTAAAAACAAATTTTTTCTGTTTTTTTTTTCCATCAAAATTCATCTTTAAAAGGCATTAGTATGTATTATTTCTCTTATTGAACAGCTCTTTTTTGGTTTATTTTCTTCCCTCATCATCTGAGAACACTGCTAGCTAATTAAAACTTCATATTTTTGCGTTAAAGTTATAAATAAATAGGTTTTCTTCCTTCGGTGCAGGAAAAATTTTAAAAACTGCGAATGTTAAACCATGCCATGAAAAAAAAAACAATTGAACTGGTGACGCTTTACATCGAAGTTAAATATGAGCTGTCACAATATCCAGTTTTTCTAGCGATATTTTAAAGATCCTGAGCCAGTTTCGGCTTGTAATATACATGGAATTGATAGAATGGACGTTTTTTATCTATTCCTGACCATTTCGTAGCACGAGATGGGCATTAAATATCATTTTTTTGAAATCTTTGTTGACCCTACATTGCATTATAAAAATCAATTTCTATACGGGAAAATGTATTAATTTAATTATAATGTATGAAATGTCACAATTTGGCTAAAATGTCAGCATTTTAATGCGAAATACGAAGGACTCTGGACCAACTTCGGCTTCAAATTTACCGGGCAAGGGATTTAGGGACCTTATACTTTCGGTAGAAAGACATTTCATTTGATAAATTTGGCTTTAAAAACCAATTTTATCGACTGTCCGATGACGCTACAAGACATCATTGAAGATTCTAATATTGCGCTCAGTGGCATCGAAAAAATCCAAAAATATGCATTTTATTTTCTAACCATGAGCGTGTATACCTTTGGGGCAATATATTAATTATTATAGAATAATTTTAATTTAATTTTAGGGAAATGACTTGATTCGGATCGTTTTAAAGTAACCAGAACGATTCGAAAATACATTTTATACCTTGCGGCATGTGCATGGTTGTATATATGTCTACACGGTGTCCAAAAAGTCTTTGTATGCGGAAATATCTTTGCCATTAGTACGAAGATAAAATTAATTGAGCCGGTTTTTAAGAAAATCGAAAATATTTAAATTACTATGTGTCGTGTTCTGTTGTGTTTTTATGTATGTATACAGGGTGTCCAAAAAGTCTTTGAATGGGCAAATACCTTTGGCTTTTGTACAAATAGTAACTCAATTGTCGGATTTAAAGCAAATCGTAGGTATATATTTGCATTTCTATGTGTACGGATTTACATGTTTGTATACAGGGTGTCCTAAAAGTCTTGGTATGGGCAAATACTTCTACTAGTACCAAGATAAACTTAACTAATTTAGATTTTAAGAACATCGACTATATTCCTATTTAAACGTGTTAGTGTTAATGTGAATGTATACAGGGTGTCCAAAAAGTCTTGGAATGGGCAAATACTCCTATTAGCACTTAGATAAACTTTATTAGGTCGAATTTCAAGCAAATCTAATATATTTGTATTAATATGTGTTTATGTTTGTATGTATGTATACAGGGTGTCCGAAAAGTGTTGGTATGGGCAAATACTTCTACTAGTACCGAGATAAACGTACTTAATTCGGATTTTAAGTAAATCGACTATATTCCTATTTAAAAATGTGGGTGTTAGTTTGAATGTATACAGGGTGTCCAAAAAGTCTTAGTATGGGCAAATACTCCTATTATTACTTAGATAAACTCTATTAGGTCGGACTTCACGCAAATCGAATACATTTGTATTAATATGTGTTTATGTTTGTATGTATATATACAGGGTGTCCGAAAAGCTTTTGTTGGCAAAAATAGTTTCTACGTGTGGTGGTTGTATGTGTGTAGCTACACGGTTACGAAGGGCGGTCTATTCTACATCATCAGTCCGCAGGAGTGTGATATCTTCCTTAAGACATGCTCTAGAAACACGAAACTTTCAGGGCCTGACAATGATGATATTACCGACATTTTGGAGCCCCCTTTCAGTGCATGACAATGATGATATTACCGACATTTTGGAGCCCCCTTTCAGTGCATGACAATGATGATATTACCGACATTATAGAGCCCCCTCGGAGGGGGCGATAGGGCGGTCTACCCGTACTAGTTTTAGACCGCCTTTCAGGCCGGTCTATATACCGACTGCTTGGAAAAAAATTGTGTGTGCGTGTGCGTGCGTGCGTATGTTGTCGTCCGTTTCGACATTTTGACCTTTTCAATTTTTTGTCTCGAAAACAGTTAGAAGGGTAGCAACCAAATTTTCTGGGTTAATAGAGGGATAGTGCGGCTAGCTTCGGTAAAAAATTCAGTTATACAGGGTGTTCGGTTTCGGAGTTATTAAACGTCAAAGTCGAAATTTATGCGATTTCCGTTGAAATCGGGTACAGGTCGCAAAACTTAATTAACTCGATTTAAATTTTCGGAGGTTGTGGAGGACCGGGAGCTTCAGAACCCTATTGAAACTGGCGGTATTCGGAAAATGGGAAGTAATTCTTTTGAATTTTTTTATGTCGAAAAATGCGGTTTGCAGGCCCCACTTTGGCACTGAATAACTCGAAAACGAAACGTCGTACAGAAAAACGTATTTGAACATAAAACTAAGGAATCTCAAATACTTTCTTTTTGCAATACATTTACCTAATCCTAAAACGACTGGAAATTGTAAAATTTTGGAAAAACTGGCAATTACGCCTTTTCATGCAAATTTTTGAGTTGTTAATTTTTTTCGGGTCAAAATGGATCCAAATCGAAATCCCATGTACCTTATCGGAAAGAGCTCGCCGAACTACGTTGTGGACGTATTTTTTGGTTCCTTTATTCTTAATAGGAAAGGAGCAATCGATAATTAAATTTTGGTTTTTAACCATTTTTTTTCATGACATCTCTACATTTAAATCACTCTGTATCTTTTCCTATCTAATTCCTTCCAACTTTTTCAACGCTATCCCTTGGGGATATAATCAGGCTTTAAAATGATTCCCGAATGGGTGATCCAGGACCGGATTTAGGGGGTAAAAACTCATTTTTTCTGTTTTTTTTTTCATCAAAATTCATCTTTAAATGGCATTATTATATATTAGTTATCTTTTTAACAGCTCTTTTTTGGTTTATTTTGTTCCCTTATCATCTGAGAACACTCTACACTAAGCAAAATTGCATATTTTTTCGTTAAAGTTATAAATAAAGAGCTTTGTTTGTATCGGTGCAGGAAAAATTTTAAAAAGTACATATTTTAAATGGCTTGCCTTGGAGAAACAAATGAAGCGGACTCTCTTTACATTGAAATTAAAATATGACCTGTCAAAATGTCGCAAAAATGCCAGTTTTTCTTGGGAGATTGGAAGCAGTCTGGACCAACTTCGGCTTGAAATTTACCGGGCTAGGGAATTAGGGACCTTATACTCTCGGTAGAAAGACATTTCATTTGATAAATTAATACAAATTTTTTCGATTTTCCGATGACGCTACACGACATCATTGAAGATTCTAATATTGCGCTCAGTGGCATCGAAAAATTTGTTATAATATTAAAAAATATGCATTTTATTTCCTAAGCATGAGCGTGTATACCTTTGGGCCAATAAATTAATTATTATTAAATAATTTTAATTTAATTTTAGGGAAATGAATTGATTCGGATCGTTTTAAAGTAAACAGAACGATTCGAAAATACATTTTATACCCTTGGGCAAGTCGGTGATTGTATACATGTCTACAGGGTGTCCGAAAAGTCTTTGTAAGCGCAAATATATTAGTCATTAGCACTAAGAAAAACTTATATGAGTTTTATTTCAAGGAAATCGTAAATTTTTTATTCCTTTGTGTGATTGTTTATATGTTGGTATGTATACAGGATGTCCGAAAAGTCTTTGTATGCGGAAATATCTTTGCCATTAGTACGAAGATAAACATATTGAGCAGGTTTTCAAGAAAATCGAAAATATTTAAATTACTATGGGTCGTGTTTGTTGTGTTTGTATGTATGTATAGTACAGGGTGTCCGAAAAGTCTTTGTATGGACAAATACCTTTGCTATTTGCACAAATATAAACTTAATTGTCGGATTTAAAGCAAGTCGTATATATTTGCATTTCTATGTGTACGGAGGTATATGTCTGTATTCAGGCTGTCCAAAAAGTCTTGGTTGGAATACTCCTAGTAGTACCAGGATAAATGTAATTAAACCGGATTTCATGCAAATCGATTATATTTGTTTTTATATGTGTTGCATATACGTATACAGGGTGTCCAAAAAGTCTTGGTATGGGCAAATACTTCTACTAGTACTACCGAGATAAACCTAATTAATTCGGATTTTAAGTAAATCGACTATATTCCTATTTAAAGTGGGTGTTAGTTTGAATGTATACAGGGTGTCCAAAATGTCTTGGTATGGGCAAATACTTGCACTAGTACCAAGATGAACTTAACTAATTCAGATTTTAAGTACATCGACTATATTCCTATTTAAACGTGTTAGTGTTAGTGTGAATGTATACAGGGTATCCAAAAAGTCTTGGTATGATCAAATACTCCTATTATTACTTAGATAAACTTTATTTGGTCGGATTTCACGCAAATCGAATACCTTTGTATTAATATGTGTTTATGTTTGTATGTATGTATACAGGGTGTCCGAGAAGATTTTTGTTGGCAAAAATAGTTTCTACGTGTGGTGTTTGTATGTGTGTAGCGACATGGTTACGAATGGCGGTCTATTCTGCATCATCAGTCCGTAGGAGTGTTATATCTTCCTTAATACATGGCCTAGAAACAGAAATTTTCAGGGCATGACAATGATGATATTACCGACCTTATAGAGCCCCCTTGGGTGGCGATTAGGCGGTCTATGCAATCTAGTTAGAGACCGCCTTTCAGGCCGGTCTCTATACCGAGCCCTTGGTCAGAAAAATGTTCGTCCGTTGACAAATCGTGTTTTTCGACAATCTCAATTTTTTTTCTCCGAGATGGTTGCAGGTGGAATGTTCAAATTTGCTGGGTTAATAGAGGGATAGTGCATCTACCTTCGATAAAACATTCAGCTATACAGGGTGTATCGTTTCGGAGTTATTAAACATCAAAGTCGAAATTTCCGCGAATTCGTATGGGACACGATACAGGTCGCAAAACTTAATTAAATCGATTTAAATTTTCGGAGGTTGTGGAGGACCGGGAGCTTCAGAACCCTATTGAAACTGGCGGTATTCGGAAAATGGGAAGTAATTTTTTTGAATTTTTTAATGTCGAAAAATGCCCTTTGTAGACCTCTCTTTGGCGCTAAATAGCGTGAAGCCGGAACGTCGAACAGAAAAACTGATTGGAACATAAAACTAAAGAATCTCAAATACTTTCTTTTTGCTATACATTTACCTATACCTAAAATGACAGGAAATTGGAGAAATTTGGGAAAAAATGAAAATTACAATTTTTGATGCAAATCTTTGACGGTTTTGAAATGTTTTCGGGGTCAAAATGGATTCAAATCGAAATCCCATGTGCCTTATCGGAAAGAGCTCGCCCAAATACGTAATTTTCATATTTTTTGGTTCCTTCATTCTTAATAGGAAAGGAGCAATCGATAATTAAATTTCGGTTTTTAACCATTTTTTTCATGACATCTCTACATTCGAATCACTCTATCTTTTCCTATCTAATTTCTTCCAACTTTTTCAATGCTATCCCTTGGGTATATAATCAGGCTTTAAAATGAGTCCCGAATGGGTGATCCAGGGTCGGATTTAGGGGGTAAAAACTCATTTTTTCTGTTTTTTCCATCAAAATTCATCCTTAAATGGCATTATTATATATTGTCTTATTTAACGATTCTTTTTAGGTTTATTTTCATCCCTTATCATCAGAGAACACTGCTAACTAATTAAAATTCCATATTTTTTCTTTAAAGTTATAAATAAATACCTTTTTTCGCATAGCTGCAGGAAAAATTTTAAAAAGTACATATATTAAATGCCTTGCCTTGAAAAAACAATTGAACGTACTCTCTTTACATCGAAATTAGAATATGACCTGTCAAAATGTCATGAAAATATCAGTTTTTGTAGCGATATTGGAAGCTTCCTGGACCGATTTCGGCTTGAAATATACATGGCAAAGGTAAAACGGACTTTATATTTTTAATTACAATACATTTAATTGAACGATTTAAGCATTAAATACATATTTTATTGGTTTTGCTGAGGCCCTGCATTGCATTATAAAAATCAATTTCTATACGGGGATATGTATTAATTTAATTATAATGTATGAAATGTCACAATTTGGCTAAAATGTCAGCATTTTGATGCGAGATTGGAAGGAGTCTGGACCAACTTCGGCTTCAAATTTACCAGGCAAGGGATTTAGGGGCCTTATACTTTCGGTAGAAAGACATTTCATTTGATAAATTTGACTTTAAATACAAATTTTATCGATTTTCCGATGACGCTACAAGACATCATTGAACATTTTAATATTGCGCTCAGTGGCATCGACAAATTTGTTATAATATCCAAAAATATGCAGTTTATTTCCTAAGCATGAGCGTGTATACCTTTGGGACAATATATTAATTATTATTAAATAATTGTAATTTAATTTTAGGGAAATAGATGGATTCGGACCGTTTTAAAGTAAAGAGAACGATTCGAAAATACATTTTATACCCTTCGACAAGTGCGTGATTGTATATATGTCTACAGGGTGTCCAAAAAGTCTTGGTATGGGCAAATACTCCTATTATTACTTAGATAAAGTTTATTAGGTCGGATTTCACGCAAATCGAATATATTTGTATTAATATGTGTTTATGTTTGTATGTATGTATACAGGGTGTCCGAAAAGTCTTTGTATGGGCAAATACTTCCACTAGTACCGAGATAAACCTAATTAACTCGGATTTGAATTAAATCGACTATATTCCTATTTAAACGTGTGGGTGTTAGTTTGAATGTATACAGGGTGTCCGGATTTCACGCAAATCGAATATATTTGTATTAATATATGTTTATGTTTGTATACAGGGTGTCCGAAAGGTCTTGTTATGGGTAAATACTTCTACTAGTACCGAGATAAACCTACTTAATTCGGATTTTAAATAAATCGACTATATTCCTATTTAAACGTGTCGGTGTTAGTTTGAATGTCTACAGGGTGTCCAAAAAGTCTTGGTATGGGCAAATACTCCTATTAGGACTTAGATAAACTTAATTAGGTCTTATTTCAAGCAAATCGAATTTATTTGTATTAATATGTGTTTATGTTTGTATGTAGTATGTATATAGTGTGTCCTAAAAGTATTTTTGTTTGCAAAAATAGTTTCTACGTGTAGGTCTTTGTATGTAGCGATGCGGTTACGAAGGGCGGTCTATTCTCCATCATCAGTCCGAAGGAGTGTGATATCGTCTTAATACATGGCCTAGCAACATGAAATTTTCAGGGCATGACAATGATGATATTACCGACATTACAGAGCCCCCTCGGGGGGCGATTAGGCGGTCTATCCGTACTAGTTAAAGAGCGCCTTTCAGGCCGCTCTATATAACGCCCCGTCAGTGAAAAATGTTCGCCGGTTGCCTTCGAATCCGGTATTTTCCCATTCTCAATTTTTTTTCTCGAAAACGGTTAGAGAGGGAGCACTCAAATTTTCTGGGTTAATAGAGGAATAGTGCATCTAGCTTCGATAAAAAATTCAGTTATACAGGGTGTCGCGTTTCGGAGTTATTAAACGTCAAAGTCGAAATTTCCGCGATTTCGTATGATACACGATACAGGTCGCAAAAGTTAATTAAATCGATTTAAATTTTCGGAGGTTGTAAAAGATCGTTGTGTTCCCAACCCTATTGAAACTGACGGTATTCGGAAAATGGGAAGTAATTCTTTTGAATTTTTTATGTCGAAAAATGGCACTTGCAGACCCATATTCAATTCTACATTGCTCGAAAACGAAGCGTCGGACAATATATTAATTATTATTAAATAATTGTAATTTAATTTTAGGGAAATGAATTGATTCGGATCGTTTTAAAGTAAAGAGAACGATTCGAAAATACATTTTATACCCTTTGGCAAGTGCGTGATTGTATATATTATTATGTCGACAGGGTGTCCGAAAAGTCTTTGTATGCGCAACACGAAGAAAAACTTAAATAAGTCTTATTTCAAGGAAATGGTAAATTTTTTGTTCCTTTGTGTGGTTGTACAGATTGTCCAAAAAGTCTTTGTAGATAAACTTAACTGAGTTTTCAAGAAAATCTAAAATATTTAAATTACTATGTGTCGTGTTGTGTTGTGTTGGGATGTATGTATACAGGGTGTCCGAAAAGTCTTGGTATGGACAAATACCTTTGCTATTTGTACAAATATAAACTTAATTGTCGGATTTAAAGCAAATCGTATATATTTGCATTTCTATATGTACGGAGATATATGTATGTCTGTATACAGGCTGTCCAAAAAGTCTTGGTTGGTGCAAATACTCCTAGTAATACCAGGATAAATGTAATTAAACCGGATTTCATGCAAATCGATTATATTTGTTTTTATGTGTTGTATATACGTATACAGGGTCTTGGTATCGGCAAATACTTCTACTAGTACCGAGATAAACCTAATTAATTCGAATTTTAAGTAAATCGGCTATATTCCTATTTAAACGTGTGGGTGTTAGTGCGAATGTATACAGGGTGTCCAAAAAGTCTTGGTGTGGGCAAATGCTCCTGTTAGTACTTAGATAAACTTTATTAGGTCGGATTTCACGCAAATCGAATATATTTGTATTAATATGTGTTTATGTTTGTATGTATGTATACAGGGTGTCCGAAAAGTCTTAGTATGGGCAAATACTTCTACTAGTACCAAGATAAACTTAACCAATTCGGATTTTAAGTAAATCGACTATATTCCTATTTAAACGTGTTGGTGTTAGTGTGAATGTATACAGGGTGTCCAAAAAGTCTTGGAATGGGCAAATACTCCTATTACTACTTAGATAAACTTAATTAGGTCGTATTTCACGCAAATCGAATATATTTGTATTAATATGAGTTTATGTTTGTATGTATGTATACAGGGTGTCCGAAAAGTCTTTTTGTTGGCAAAAATAGTTTCTACGTGTAGGTGTTTGTATGTATGTAGCGATATGGTTACGAAGGGCGCTCTATTCTGCATCATCAGTCCGAAGGAGTGTGATATCTTCCTTAATACATTACCTAAAAACACGAAACTTTCAGGGCATGACAATGATGATATTACCGACCTTATAGAGCCCCCTCGGGGGCGATTAGGCGCTCTACGCATGCTAGTTATAGAGCGCCTTTCAGGCCGCTCTATATACCCCCTGCTTGGTCAGAAATGTTCGTCGGTTGCCGTAGAATCAGCTATTTTCCCATTCTCAATTTTTTTCTCGAAAACGGTTAGAGGGGGAGCAACCAAATTTTCTGTGTTAATGGAGGGACAGTGCATCTAGCTTCCATAAAAAATTCAGTTATACAGGGTGTCGCGTTTCGAAGTTATTAAACGTCAAAGTCGAAATTTCCGCGATTTCGTATGGTACGCGATACAGGTCGCAAAAGTTAATTAAATCGATTTAAATTTTCGGAGGTTGTAGAAGACCGGGGTCTTCCGAACCCTATTGAAATTGGCGGTATTCGGAAAATGGGAAGTAATTCTTTTGAATTTTTTTATGTCGACAAATGGCACTTGCAGACCCATATTCAATTCTACATTGCTCGAAAACGAAGCATCGGACAGAAAAACGGATTTGAACATAAAACTAAAGAATCTCAAATACTTTCTTTTTGCAATACATTTACCTATACCTAAAACGACTGGAAATTGGAAAAATTTGGGAAAAACTGGAAATTACCATTTTTCATGCAAATTTTTGACGGTTGTCAATTTTTTTCGGGGTCAAAATGGATCCAAATCGAAATCCCATGTACCTTACCGGAAAGACCTCGCCGAACTACGTTATGAACATATTTTTTGGTTCCTTCATTCTTAATAGGAAAGGAGCAATCGATAATTAAATTTCCGTTTTTTACCATTTTTCTTCTCATGACATCTCTACATTTGAATCACTCTGTATCTTTTCCTATCTAATTTCTTCCAACTTTTTCAACGCTATCCCATGGAGATATAATCAGGCTTTAAAACAAATCCCGAACGGGTGATCCAGACCGGATTTAGGGGGTAAAAACTCATTTTTTCTGTTTTTTTCCATCAAAATTCATCTTTAAATGGCATTATTATACAGGGTGTCTGGAAAAGGTCTGTACAAAATGTTACCACGTATTCGTGAGACTAAAATAAGACGATTTAACCCAACTAACCTATATCCAAAAGTGTTTCGCTAGGGAGATACAGAGCCCCAAAGGGGTACTTAACGATTTACTTTTTTGGCTCTAACTTTTGAACCGACTTGTATAATTTAATGAAATTTTAATATTTTATGTTGGCCATAAAGACTCATAAAACCATACTGCAGTAGATGTTTGACATCGTCAGGGAAGTCAGGAACGGACTTGCCACCACACTCTTTGGGCCAAATTTTTTACAGGTCTCATTTTACATAGCTGAAAACTGATTTTTTAAATACTTTGGTCATTCCTCTTTAAAACAGGTGCTTTACATTTGTTTCGACAAAATTAGCCGTTTTCGAAAAAATTAAGTTTTTGTATAAGACGTTATTGAAATAATTTTATCAGAATACTACAATAAAACACCACTCGTTTTTATTTCGTTAACAATGTGTTATTGACAACACTTTTCAAAATTGTCTGACTGATTATACAATAATTAAGTAATGTAGCATTATTCCTATAGCGAATATGCTGACATGCATCTAATTTATGGACAAGCACTTGGCAATTGTGTGGAGGCAAGAAGAATTTATTCTGGTACATTTCCTAGAACAGACAAAGTATCAACAAAGATTTATGGTTAACGTGTGGGCGGGGATTATTGGGAATCATCTCATTGGACCGTTCTTTATTGAAGACAGATTAAATGGTGCCATCTATTTGCAATTCTTGCAACAAAACTTAAACGGTTTATTAGAAAATGTGCCCTTAGAAATTAGAAATCAGATGTGGTTTATGCACGACGGTGCACTGCCCCATTTTAGCAATTTAGTTCGTCAGCACTTATCAAATACTTTTGGTGATAGATGGATAGGTTGAGGTGGGCCTATTGTATGGCCACCGAGGTCGCCCGACATGACTCCTTTAGATTTCTTCTTGTGGGGAAATTTAAAAAGGCTTGTATATTCAACGCCAGTTCACACCAGGGAAAACCTGATAGAAAGAATAACACACCATTGCAACGAAATTCGAGACAATCCTGGAATGTTGTTTCAAGTACAACAACAAAACATCCGTCGGATAAGAAAATGTATAGAGGTACAGGGCGCCCACTTCGAAAATCTGTGCAAGTAAACAAGAAGAAGGACAGCTTTCACATTTTTAACATTTTTCTGTTTAAGCGATGTCTGATATATCAAAAAGATTCAGTTTTAAGTACTTTTTATGGTTTAACTTTTACCTGTCAATAACACATTGTTAACGAAATAAAAACGACTGGTGTTTTATTGTAGTATTATTTCAATAACGTGTTATACAAAACCTTAATTTTTTCGAAAACGGCTAATTTTATCGAAACAAATGTAGAGTACCTTTTTTAAAGAGGAATGACCAAAGTATTTAAATAATCAGTTTTGAGCTCTGTAAAATCATACCTGTCAAAAATTTGCCCCAACGAGTGTGGTGGCAAGTCCGTTCCTGACTTCCCTGATGATGTCAAACATTTACTGTAGTATGGTTTTATGCGTCTTTATGGCCAACATAAAATATTAAAATTTCATTAAATTATACAAGTCGGTTGAAAAGTTAGAGCCAAAAAAGGAAATCGTTAAGTACCCCTTTGGGGCTCTGTATCTCCCTAACGAAACACTTTTGGATATAGGTAAGTAGGGTTAAATCGTCTTATTTTAGTCTCACGAATACGTGGTAGCATTTTGTACAGACCTTTTCCAGACACCCTGTATATTATTTCTCCGATTTAACAGTTCTTTTTTGGTTTATTTTCATCCCTTATCATCTGAGAACACTCCTAACTAATTAAAATTCCATATTTTTTCGTTAAAGTTATAAATAAATACCTTTTTTCGCATCGCTGCAGGAAAAATTTTAAAAAGTACATATTTTAAATGGCTTGCCTTGGAGAAACAAATGAAACGGACTCTCTTTACATCGAAATTGAAATATGACCTGTCAAAATGTCATGAAAATACCAGTTCTTGTAGCGATATTGGAAGCTTCCTGAACCGATTTCGGCTTGAAATATAAATGGCAAAGGTAAAACGGACTTTATATTTTTAATTACGGTGCATTTCATTGGACGATTTAAGCATTAAATACCAATTTCATTGATTTTGCTGAGGCCCTGCAAATCCATTTAAAAATCAATTTCTATACGGGGAAATGTATTCATTTAATTATAATGTATGAAGTGTCAAAATTTGGCTAAAATGCCAGCTTTTTGTTGCGAGATTGGAAGGAGTCTGGACCAACTTCGGCTTGAAATTTACCGGGCAAGGTATTTAGGGACCTTATACTTTCGAGAGAAAGACATTTCGTTTGATAAATTTGGCTTTAAATACTAATTTTATCGATTTTCCGATGACGCTACAAGACATCATTGAAGATTCTAATATGGAGCTCAGTGGCATCGAAAAATATGCATTTTATTTTCTAACCATGAGCGTGTATACCTTTGGGCAATATATTAATTAATATTATTGAATAATTTTAATTTAATTTTAGGGAAATGACTTGATTCGGATCGTTTTAAAGTAACCAGAACGATTCGAAAATACATTTTATATCTTCCAGCATGTGCGTGATTGTATATATGTCTACAGGGTGTCGGAAAAGTCGTTATATGCGCAAATATCTTTGTCATTAGCACGAAGAAAAACTTAAATGTCTTATTTCAAGAAAAACGAAAATATTTAAATTACTATGTGTCGTATTTGTTGTGTTTGTATGTATGTATAGTACAGGGTGTCCGAAAAGTCTTTGTATGGACAAATACCTTTGCTATTTGTACAGATATAAACTTAATTGTCGGATTTAAAGCAAATCGTATATGTTTGCATTTCTATGTGTACGGAGATATATGTCTGTATACAGGCTGTCCAAAAAGTCTTGGTTGGAGCAAATACTCCTAGTAGTACCAGGATAAATGTAATTAAACCGGATTTCATGCAAATCGATTATATTTGTTTTATATGTGTTGTGACAGGTAATTTTTGCCACAGAAGCAAGAGTTGTGTTAATGGTTTCGATTTAGTTTTTACTTAATAATTTACCTCGATCGAGAAGTTCTATCGTCATTCTTATCCTGTGTGGGTGCCTTCCCTTGCTTTCCAGGCTACCCCCTGGGAGTGTTGATTGCCTTTTGTCTTGTTCAAGTCAGCTTGACATCAGCTGGCCATCTTTCACAGCTTGTAGTTCGATTTAACGTTCCCTTTTGTTTGGACCCTGAACTTTTTTTTTCGCCTTGCTTAAAGTCCACCCTGTGTGTATAGACAAGTCGCCATTACTCTATTTATGCTAACATATTTAGATAATAAGTTTTGAGAACCTACTTACATTGTCCTATTGTTTACATTCTCTTGAGACATTGTAACGCCCTTAATTTGTTTGGCTTTTAATCACATGGCCTTTACTGTCTTGGATTCTTGGATTTAGCATTTTCTATTATTTAGATTCGTTTTCCAAACATTTTCTTTGCTCAAACATTAATTTTTAGAACTTCTGTTATAGTTCTTGTAGATTTTGTGGGGTTAGATGGACTAACGCTGTCATTGACAAGGCCTTCCAGTGTTGCCAAACCGGAGGGTTTAAAATTTGTCCTAGAGCAACTTGGCATTTTCGCGTGGCCAGCGCGGTTATTCGATGCTCGGTCGTTAAGGCCACAGGTTGTAGCGGAAGATTTTTAGTAGGGTTGACAGCGCAAGGATGGAAATTCACGGGCCCCATTTTGTTAGGTGTCGGTAGTGGGGTAGCAATGTGATTCTTTTCTTCTGGACACGAGACGCCACTTAGATACTGACTTTCGACGAAGTTGCCTTGCAGTGTGGGACTTAAAAGCTTCAGTTTGGAGACTCAAGTTTCTTGGATCAAAGTTCGATACTGCGATTTAAATTCTTTTGCTGAATTTTTACTTGCAAGACGCAGGATTTTTGTGACGACTTCGTTCGATAACATCATATCAGCCACCAACATCGCCATGACCTTTGGAAGCTGCTGGTAGCTGCCCTGTTTGGCGTTTCTGTCTTTAAGATTTGGAATTTCGAGCCCTCCTTGTTTAAGGGGGTCTTCCGTAGGGGCTACCAAGCATCCCTATTGTCTTCTGTAGGGGCTACAAACATCCCTATTTATTTTTGGCGGGCGCTAAGCAGCCTCCATTTCTTCGGTGGGTGCTAAGAAGCCACCCTATGAATTTTTTTGTATAGGAGGACAGACTTCCTCACGGAGTTGTTCGTGTAATTAATTATTTTGCGGGGGCAAAATCGCCCAATTTTCAATTTTTTTTTGTTTTTGTGTACAACATCTGTAAAACACCTTCAATTGCACAAATAAATGTATATAGGGTTATATGCATTTAAGTTGTTTTTTTATTCAGCTCACTGCGCTCTATGTTTTTAATTTTCAATTAGGAATAGCGGGTTTGTTACGTGTTGAAGCAGGTTCCTAGACCACCTAGGCGACTTCCAGTTTGTGTCGGTGAAAAAAACTGGTGGCGTCCAATCGAACCTTTCCGGCTAACTGAGCTGAGGGCTAATTTGCACGCGCTCTACTACCACCTGCTTCACTCAGAACACCCTGTTGTTTCAGTTTCTTTTTCTTTTGAGTACCTTTCAGAATTATTTTAATGTTCTTTTCAAGTTATAAGCGGTAAGTATTTGGTCAATGATACTCATCATAGTATCTTTGACAGTTTATCACCAAACACTTTTCCGTTAACAAAGTGCGTCGCAAATTTTTGGCGCCCAACGTGGGGCCTATTTAAAAAAAAATACCGCTTTTTTTCTAATTTTACTCTTGTGCGTCTAGTGAGCTGGATGGAACTTTGAAAATTTCCATCAATTTTAACTCTAATTGTACTAGCCCTGTATTACTGCATTTGATTTTGGCGATTTATTACCGATTTTATCTGACTTGTTTACGTAAGTTTGATTGTCTTTGAATTTGTGGTTTATTACCGATTTTATTTTACTTATTACATAACTTTAATTGTCTTTGATATTGCGATTTATTACCGATTTTATTTTATTTATTTACCTGACCTTGATTATCTTTGCGTACTGTATTTTTGCTGATTTAATTACCTTTGTTTGCTATATTGACTACACCATTGGTGTAGTTTTGGTAAATTTATTCGATTTACGTGATTGTACCTAGATTTGACCTTTTTTTATCGACTTTTGAGTTGCTATTGTTTTTGTTCACTCCAAAATGGATTATAATATGCAGGTTAACCATCTTAGGAAAGAAATGCTAATTTATGAACTTACGATTCGTGGAGTACCGGCTAGTTATGCCAATACGGTAAAAGAACTTATAGTAGCGTTACGTCCAATTTTGGAAATGGAAAGGAAGGGTAAAATTTTTGCTCGTCTAGCCTATACTTGTGTTTTTGTCTATGAATGTAACTATATAACTAGAACCTTACAAAATATTGACAGCGCGATTAAAAATGTCTCTGGCGAATCCGCTAAAGAAAAATTTGAACGTTTACAATCTCAACTTGTTCACTTATTTACACGCGTTCATCGTATTCCGGTTGCGAACCTTAGTGCCAATCGCAAACTCGTTCTGATTTGTTACTCCAAATTTTAGGCAAATTAAACTGTTTGGACAGTCTCTTAAAACAAGAACCAAATTTAAGCATCTTGCTCGGTCAAGCTCATTCGGACGGTTCGGATGCGTCGGATTCAAATGCGTCAGGAAATATCAATGCGCCTAACAGTCGACCACGACACTCGACTCGCGCTCATCGCCTAAAGCCAGCCAACCGGCAGTTAGTCCCAACATAACCACTACGACTTCCGTTCGCCATCACTCGTGTAGTAAAACGCAACGTGTTGAAAAGTGGGGTATTAAATTTACCGGCGAGGCAGGACAGATGTCAGTGCATAATTTCTTGGAGCGAGTTTCGGAACTACGCGAAGCTCGAGGTTTTTCTGAACGCGAACTATTTATATCCGCTATCGAATTATTTACGGGTAAAGCACTAAATTGGTTTCGGGCAAATCGTCATCGCTTTTCGGACTGGTCTGGTTTGTCTGACCTTCTCTGTAAACATTTCGAACCGCCAGATTATCGTCATCGGTTATTTAAGGAGGTTCTGGATAGGACTCAGGATTCGACTGAGAGTATAGTCGATTACCTTTCCAGTATGAGGGCGTTGTTTAGACGACATGGCTCCATCTCAGAGGACGTCCAGCTTGACATCATCATACGAAACTTGTCACCTTTTTATACTACCCAACTTCCGGTAGTCAGCAAGTTGGAGGAACTAGAAGGAGAATGTCTCAAGTTGGAGTTAAAGAAGTATCGTGCAGAGAACTATGTACCACCTCCTAGGAATAGACATAATTTTGTAGAACCAGACTTCGCGTTTATGACTGCTTATATATTATCAACTTCTCGAGACGTGAGACAGTTAACCAGAGAGGCACGTCCACCATCTCCAAAAAGGGCTAGATCAATCTTATGCTGGAACTGAAATAAGCCAGGTCATCGAAATAGTCAATGCCCCGAACAGCGCAGAATCCATTGTTACCGCTGCGGCGCACCAAATGTGACCAGTAAAAACTGCCCTAAGTGTTTATTGACAGAGAAACGATTCTCGGGAGAGCCGATAGATCGTAAGACTACTCCCTTTGCTCTCACTTTGCCGACCAACAACTTTCCTTCCAATGAAAACGCTTCGCTGAACAACAACTCCGTTCCCAATAAAACCCTTCTACCGACCAACAACATTCTTTCCGATGAAAACCTTTCACCAACCCACCTTTTTCTTTCTAACGAAAACCGTTCACTCCCCAACAATTCTGCCCCCAATAAAAATCTTTTGCCAACCAACAACTTTCTTTCTGATGAAAACCTTCCGTCAACCAATAACTCTCTTTCCAGCAAAAATCATTCACATGCTAATAACCCTTTTCCAAATAAAAAACTATTAGATTTTATCATAGCTCATGCGCATGGCGACCAGCGCCCCTATTTAGAAATTTCAATTTTAGGTTGCAAAATTTTAGGCTTATTGGATTCTGGAGCATCACGCACTATTGTAGGTCAACCTGGTCTCAGAATTTTAGAAAGTTTGGGATTAAAACTTATTAAGCATCAGACGGACTGTACCGTCGCGAACGGCCAAACTTGCTCTAGTTTAGGTTATTTTCAGGCTCCTATAACGTTATTAAATAGAACTCGGGTTATCGATATTTTAGTTCTTCCAGAACTGTCACACCACCTGATTTTAGGAATTGACTTTTGGAGATCCATGGAAGTGATCCCCGACTTGAAGCGGGATGTCTGGCATTTTTCCAATGATGACCAACCTACAGAAATTTTTAGCATTATAGATGGCGACTCTTTAACTGAAACCGACCGAACAACTCTGAATACACTGGTAAAGGAGAAGATATCAGAAATGGGTACAGGTCTTGGCTGCTGCAAAGTAGCAGAACACGTAATAGAACTTGAACCTGGCACTAAGCCGATTAAACAACGATATTACCCAGTTTCTCCATTTAAGCAGCGGATTATGGACAAGGAGATCGATGAAATGTTGAAGCTTGGCGTGATTGAGCCCTCTAAAAGTCCTTGGTCCAGTCCAGTGTGTTGGGAACGCGAGAGCGATGATAGCTATAAGTTTTCCATAGATTTCAGAAAACTTAATGGTAAGACTAAGAAGTCTTATAACATTCCATATTTTTCGGTAATTTTAGATCGCCTCAGGGACGCCCGCTATATTAGCTCCATCGACATAAAATCCGCCTTCTGGCAAGTTCCTCTTAGTGAGTCCTCACGTGAACTGACTGCTTTTACCGTTCCAGGTAGGAATCTCTATCATTTTGTGCGCATGCTCTTTGGCTTAACCAATGCGCCTGTCACCTGGCAACGTATTGTGGACCGTGAACTGGGTGAGTAGAGATAGATGGTATGTTCTGCATCCACACTGTGTAAATCGCATACGCAAACCCAAGCCGTCGATACCGAGTAAACGAGAGCAAACCCAACCGGTACCGAGCGAACCAGAGCAAACCCAACCCCGATATCGAACGCACTCACTCAAACCCAACCCGATACCGAACGCACCTAATCAAACCCAACTGTCAACTGTCATATGTCAACTGTCATCTGTCAACTGTCATCTGTCATACGTCATCTGTCACACTTTTGGGCGTTAGTTATTTTGGTCTTAACTACTTGGGCACTATCTATTTTGGGGACACTATCTATTCTTCTCCTTCTTCTTCTTCTTTCTGCCGTTTTTGTTCACGATGACGTCACAAACTTTTTCATTAATCCTAATTAAATGTATTTATTTCGTAAGTCGCATATGCACTGAAAAAAGTTTTCTGTCCAAGGCGCGGATCGAACCCGCACACACCATGTGTATAATTTCGTATTATATACGTTTCCCAGCTATAGAACCAAGTACGCCACGGCACCTAGTTGAATAAATAAACCGGGAAAATGATATCTTCCGGGAGTTTGGACGTGACGTAGTAGGTATGTTTTATGTGTTTTTTGCGATATACAAATTAAAAAATACGTAACGTGTTCGGGGGCGTTGTCAGAAGACGTTTAAAAAAAGAATGGCGTTGATCGGCCCTTTGGTTCCGGAGAAAATAATAGTATTATGCTACTACATACATATAAAGCGTCGTGCGCATGGCACGTTTGTGCGATATAAAAATTAATCGCTCACTTTTTTTGTGTACTAGTGGTGTTGCTGTGCAGTGGTGACGCATCGCTCACTTTTTTGTGTACTAGTAGTAACGCACTGCTCACTTCTTTGTGTAGACGCGCTTGGGGACGCTTTTCGAGGTATGAATATGTAATAAAACTAGTAATTATAGAAAATTATTTATTTAACCACAATTTATATCGATATTTAACAACTTTATATACAAAATTAGTTAATACTATTAAACAGATTACAGCTATGAACTATTCCAAGCATTCAAACTGGATTAGGGTGCGAGGGCTATAACCAGCAGCAGTCAAGCTTTGTCCCCAAGAGACTAGAGTATACTGGGCACTTGATCGATTCATGTTGTCAACCAGATCCTGCGACATAGTTTCAGCTATCCGTTGCGGTAAGAATGTTTGAAAGATCACATCTTCCTGGGCTAAGTCAACCAATGTCGCAACAAGAGCTCTCCCAAAACGCGTTGTAACAAATTTCAGTGTTTGAATAGGATACGCTACTCCTATAGCTAGAGTGGAAAGTTTTCTGCATTCGGGAAAGTTCCCATCATCACTGTTAATACGAGCGTTAAGTTCCGCTAATGTTTGCTTGGAAATACTCATTGTAGAATGCTGCTACTAAACAGGTTTCAACACACGTAAAAGTCACGAGAGATCTCAGCAGGATATAACTGTATGCAACGAATGTGGAAGCAACTATGAAATCTCTGCTAGCATCGAACTGCATTTATTAGTAACAGCAGAAGCAACAGCAGGAATGTTGGTGGTGGGGGAAAGGAGAGAGAGAAGGGGAAAAAATTAACCTAGAGCTTGAAAATATTTTTTTTATTATGAGTCATCGGTATGCATGTACAGTTTTTCAAAGTCATCGAGCAATTTTTGCGGATAATAATGCAATAATTCCAACATGTAATAACTTTGTTCAAACAGGTTTAAATTACAGAGATTCGTAATAATTTGAACAAAGTTGTCCTTAATATCAGCAAAACATTGAGCATACTGTAAAGTATCATCGTAATAGGTTCTAAATTGTAAACGTTCCACTAATTCTATTCTAAAGTTAATTAAACTCTTAATGCTAACAATAGAATTTATATCATTACAAGAAAACGTTAAAGTCACATCGTTGCTTCCAAGTCGGAATATTCGCTCGTTTAAAAGAATAGCACTGGATACGGTAAAATTTTCCGATGACGACATCAGCGTTGTTGTCACACTTCCATCAATATCTTCACACATCTTGTCAATGATCTCCAAAAACTCGATCCAATCCGAATGGCTGAGGGAGACTGGTTGTCGTTCAGGTGTTGTGGGAACTAGTTTTGACACTTGGTATCATCCCCCTGGCAACACTGAGGCCCACAATTACTGTAAAATTACCAGTAGAATAGCAAAATTCGCCCAAGAGTTTTTTCTCGTTGCTAATTTCTCTGTTACTTCGGCGAATCATACTGTCTAGATAAGTCCAATAAGGCGATGAGCTTTGGGGGCTATCGTCTTCGTCTTCTAGCAACTCAGGAGCAGCAGCGGTACAACGTTTACTAACCATGGTTCACACTAAAATAGTGACGTCAACCTGCGTATTATTGTAATCATAGAGAGAGAGAGAGAGAGAGAGAGAGAGAGAGAGAGCGAGAGAGAGAGAGAGCTATACCCCCACTCCGCATTTATTGATGTTCAGTTCGAGAAACAGTAGTTTGGATAACGCCCATCCGCTTCCCATCTCGGTAAATTCAGAAGCTTTTTCCATTAGAGACATCTGATATTCCGCGTAAAAGCCGTCCAAATTAGTGCTGGGAGAAATAACACTAAATTTTGTATTGAAAGATTTAATGTCTTGTTCTTGTGTTGCTGCCAACAGATAACAACCATATAGCTCCATATTAACTTTAAGCTGGGGATAAGTCTTTAAAGGTTTAGCGAGTAAAGTGATAACAGTATCTTTTAGATCCCCCAAATATTGCTTGACATCAACCAAATGTAAATCACTTGTCAGATGATAAGTTAGTATGCGTTGTTTAAAAGCAGTTCGAACTAGTTTTACATGAGAGGACAAGTTCTCACTACATTGCTGCTTATGTTTTGTGGTACGGTTATGAGCACTACAAGATAAAATTTCCGCATCACAATCTTTGCAATAAGGCATGATTCCTACTGGCTAAAACTAAAAAATGTTGACTATTTATACAGGGAGCGAGCTTAAACCACATCCTTGATCATATCTATCCAACTATTATGCGACTTATCAAACCCAAGTCATTTCACATACATCTTTTTACCTTTTTTACGCAAAACTTGCTCAATAAGAAATACGTCAGATTGTGTGGTTTTTTGCAACTCTTCTTCATAGAACCCTCCGCTAATTGGCTGACCGCTCGTATCCTCTAGCAAATAAGTTGTAGGATTGGTGATCTTTACCTGCGATACTTTAAACAACTCAGTGGTCCAATTGGGTACATAACCCTTTTCAAACACGTGCTTGGCCTTACTTATGCGAACAATGTCTCCAACTTTGAATTTTTGCTTTCCCACAACCTTTAAACGACTATAAACCGAGTCCAATATTTTCTTCTCATTACTTTTGTTAACATCCTTCGGTTTCATGCGGATTGTGTGATGTTTGGTGTTGTTGTAATTATTTGTAACTTGTTCCAACAAGTCAATCCATTTATGATTACCATTCAATGTGAACAACTTAAACAGGTGTTCTTTGAGTGTCCGAATTACTCGTTCGGCAATAGAAGCCTTTAAAATACTAAAGGTACTGTAATGATGTATCCCATGCTTCTTCATAAGACTTTGAAAGCTAGCGTTGTAATACTCTTTCCCATTATCCGTAACCAGCTTTTTCGGAACCCTCCGAGACTGTTTAAGTATATGATCCATTGCATTAGTCACATCCTGAGCATTTTTCGACTTTAAAGGCCTCGTCCAGAGAAATTTCGAAAAACAATCAATTACAACCAAGATGTATTTAAATCCCTTGTTTTCACGAGCGTACTGATCGAGTTGAGCAAGATCTGAAGCAAACGTATCATCTAAACCATACTGGATAAATCTGCGGCGTTTAAATTTGATTCTAGCGGGTTTGTGTAGTTCCTTAACAACTTGTTCTCTCGCTTTTGTAATGTTCTTCGCCATAGTTCGCAATGGGTAATGACGCTTGAAACCTTCAAAATCTAACTATATAATGTCGTTACTAATTTTGACTTTAACGCAGCAAGCTCAGCACAAATTCGGTCCAGATCGTCAGTAAATGGTTGTAAAGAACTTTGAGTTGCACTGTCGACATATTCCTTTAAACTAATTTCAAGTTTATCCAGCTTATCATTAGCAGCTTGCAGAGTTGTATTACGCTCATTTAAATCCTGTAGTAATTTATGTAGTTGTTCAACCATCGAATCAGTATACTTCTTACCTGCACTCTCAATAACGGAGAGAGAATCGTTAAAATGTCGCTGAAGAACACTTATCGATTGATCAGTTCGTGTAATTATACTCTCAACAAACTTTTTATTTACAGCATCAGTGGCATCTGTCGGTGATTTCACGTTACAAAGACGATGATCTTGAATATTGTAATCACCATCTTTTGTAAGAGTAATCAAGTTGGGTGTTTGCGACAGTCGCAATCTTTTCTGATTAGACGAGCGGGGTAAGGAACGTCCAAACTTATTCATGATTACTGCGGTACTAAGACATAGTAGCTGTAAACAAACTTATTTATAGAATTCGATTACTCCAAGTTGCTCCAATTCCTGCAAAATGCTCCAAATCTCGTTCATGTTATTATTGTTACCAACCTCATTGGAAGCTTCCAATTTTTTTAAACGTTCAACTAACTCGTTGACGTCATCATAGTACACAAATTCTTTGGGTTTTTCGTTGTATTCCATTAAGGCAGATCCTGATTTCGATGATTTTACTGATTGAGATCTCGTCTTTGAAGTAGTAGGAACACTCTTTGAATAAATGGCTACGAGTAGTGGCCTCACAATTATAGTATATTTACGCGACTTATTACCTTTAATTTGACCAGTCTCATTGAGGTATAAGTCTGTTCGTTTTAAAATATCGCCATAGTCTTTATCATCAGCCATGGTATTATATTTCGGGTCCTTTAAAAACAATAAATCGTATAAACCCACAGTTCCTTTGTACTTAATGGGACCTACTTGAATATCACCGTTCTTCAAAAACTTGACGGGCTGTGTACCCAAATGCCAAGAATCAGTCGTCATATCATATTTCATGCCGTTAGAATCTATTTCGGTCGAGTTAAACCAAAATGTTTTCAAATACCCTTGTGCAATTTTAGGATATTGTTCGACAAAGCTGCTATACACCTCCGGCCGTCGAAGAGAAGCCTCAAACTCGGCTTTTAGATCTTGAACCGATTTCTCTGCTAGGTCTTGTTGTGATTCTTCAAACACATCATCGGAATTATCTCCATATCTGGACTCAGTAGCTGCGGAGGACGAGGACGTCGGTATCTTTACTTCCGGGGCTTGAGAGGAAGAGATCGCTGTAGGCTGCTCAAATTTTATCAACGGAGTTACATATTCACTCTTTTCTATTTGCATCTTACGTTTCTTCGCCTTTTTACCGAGGGAAGCATCCACGAGCTTATTCAGAGGGTCTGTAATAGGTGTTAAGAATTTATTAAGAGCTTCATCGTCTTCACCCCGCTCTAACTTTAATGCCAAGAACTTTTTTCGGATTGTTCGAGAAGCTTGGATAATTCGACGCTTAACGTTCTTATCAAGCTGGTTAAAAGGAGTAGACATAACCACTCAACCGCTTAACCGCTCAACCGCTCAACCGCTCAACCACTCAACCGCTCAACCGCTCAACTGCTCAACCGCTCAACCCCTCAACCGCTCAACCGCTCAACCACTCAACCACTCAACCGCTCAACCGCTCAACCGCTCAACCACTCAACCGCTCAACCGCTCAACCACTCAACCGCTCAACCGCTCAACCGCAGACCTGTTTCTAGATACTTGGTACATCCGGCTTCTAGAACGACAACTGTCACACTGAGCCTTGAGGGCTTAGGGTATGATATAAGTATCAAACTTGTTACGATATCGACCTCTAGCAATATCATTGTCTTTTACCATTACTATGAACCCATACCTATCTTTCCAACATTCGGAACAAATGTGTTTAAATGCATCGAATGTCATGTCTGTATTAACGTGATCGTTGTAGATATGCTTCAAGTTTAAGTCGTCCTGCTTAAATAAAATTAATACATTAGCATTATCCCGAACCAGCTGTTTGGGTATTTTTGAGTAAGTTTGCGATAAATAGAATGAATCAATTGCATGATGACGACCCATACAAAAATAATTACGTATTTTATCCTGCTTCTCACATGCTACGTCATCAAATATGAATACAGAGTTAGGTCGGGCACTGGCGGGATCTAAAACTTCATCGTTATCACTGTAACCGAAATAGCCTAAACGGGAATGTTTTAAGGCCCGTTGAAGAAAGTCGTACTTGTCTTGCTGCAGAGATTTTGAATACACGTACACATTCTCGAATTTTAAACCATTTTCATCAATCAAAAGACTAATCATTACATTGGTTTTGCCACAATTACTAGGACCACATATTAACGACCGAATTGTAGAAGGTAAAAGTTGACCATGTTTGCTACTTTGGGATTTGTCTTTCTTCATATCGCAATTATAAACTTGGATTTTGAGTTTCTGCTTCTCTTGACGCATCTCTATAAATAGTAGTCTGCACCCTGCCAGGACTTCATTACTAATGAAGACTCTGCAGGGTGCAGGTGTATTAAATACAGTTATCAACAAGCTCCCATTCGAGCTTCATTTGCCTGGTTATTCCTATTGTGGTCCGGGAACCAAACTTCAAGAGCGGCTGGCTCGAGGCGATCAACCGAAGAACAAATTGGATAGTGCTTGTCGCGATCACGATATCGAATACGCAAAGTCCAAAGAGTTGGAACAAAGACATCAAGCCGATCGAGTGTTGGAGGACCGAGCTTGGGAACGAGTCAAGGCAAGCGATTCCAGTTTTGGAGAAAAAGCTTCAGCGTGGTTAGTAACTAACGCTATGAAGGTAAAACGCAAGTTGGGTGCTGGCAAGAAGATGAAACCCCTATCATCAGTGGTCACTCTGCTTAAGAAACAATTTAAACATACGGGTGCTGGTGATGTTAGTAAGAAAAAAACTCTCAGTAAAATACTTAAAGCCGCACGAGTAATGGTTAAGAAGGTGGGAGGGCGTAAGAGGATCAACGTACCACGAATAATACCATTACCGAAACAGGGTGGGTTCCTACCACTTATTCCCATAGTTGCAGGACTTAGTGCCCTGGGAGCACTAAGCGGGGGCGCCGCGGGGATAGCGAAGGCCGTTAATGACGCTAAAAGTGCCAAGGATAAGTTAAAAGAATCAAAACGACACAACGGAACAATGGAAGCGATTGCATTGGGAAAAAAGGGTAGCGGCCTGTATTTAAAGAAACACAAAACTGGCTATGGTTTGTTTTTACGTAAAATGTCAAAAAACTACCAATAAAGCTACCTGAAAAGCCGTTATCCGATCACGATATTAATTCGTATGTCACTCGATTAAAAATACCGCATTTTAGAGGAGTATTTATGCGAGACACTTTACCGAACGCACCCCTCAAAACAGAGTGTGGTGTTATTAATTTGGATCGGAACACAGGATTCGGGACACATTGGGTAGCTTACAAGAAACACGGTAATTTAGTTGTTTATTTCGATAGTTTTGGCAACTTGAAACCGCCCAAGGAATTTGTCAAGTACATGAAAAATGTGAAGATATATTTTAATTTCGAACAGTATCAGGATTATGGAATGACAAATTGTGGACATCTTGCTCTAGCATTTCTCTACAATGAAACTTTATAAATGTAGGTGTTGATGCTTATTGACATCAGTCATGTCACAGACATTCACGTTAAAAGGTCGCTCTCACCGACTTGAAGCATACTTTGTACCTCCCGTAGAGCTCGATTCGAGATTCGATTACTCTTTAGCATTAATTTCGCTAGACACTTGGAACACAATCCCTAATATAGAAGAGGGGCGAAACAAGTTTTATTACATTGACAATAATCAGGAGGAGGAGGAGAGAGTATTGGAAATACCAACAGGATCCTATGAGTTGGGAGATATCGAACAGTTTCTACAACGAAATCTCCTAGATCCTAGTGCTTCCACAGACGAAAGGAATAGCATCTTATCGCTTAAACCCAATAACAATACGTTAAAGTGCGAGCTAACCAGTGCCTACGACATCAACTTTAAGCCAAAAGACAGTATTGCAAAGTTGCTGGGATTTTCGCCTCAACTATTAAAGTCTGGTAAATTCCACGAATCAGATCAACCTGTGGATATTATACAAGTTGTTACTATTAGAGTCGAGTGTAACATCATTTCCGGTTCGTATTACACAAATAATCCCTCACATACTCTTTACGAATTTGCACCGACTGTCGATCCCGGCTACAGTATAAATATCGAGCCAAGGAATCTAATCTATTTACCTGTGAACCAAAAAAGCATCTACAACATAACTCTCACGCTAGTAGACCAGGATTCTAGACCTATTAATTTTCGAGGCGAAGAAGTAGTAATTCGATTAGAACTCAGACGAAATGGTTCTAGTATTTAAAAGGTATTTAAACCCTAATACCTCAGCGAGCAGTTCATTCAGTGATCAGAAGTCGAAGGGATCACTCACGTTTTCAAATATAGTATATTTGCAGTCTAGAAGCAGTCATTACCGCTACCATGTCAGAAAAACTTCAAATCTTCAATCAAATCAGAAGCGATGAGTCGGTTATTCGCGAAGAATGGCACACTTATCACCCCTTTACCAACTCCTTTAATAACAATGACGAAATCGAGATTGTTATCAATCAGCAAGATGTCTTTTTGGATATGAGTGAAGCTCAACTCTACATCGAGGGCGCGTTTAACGTGGAAGCAGACGCCACTGGTAAGACCGGTACTTGTGATCTAACCAATAATGCTGGCGCCTTTCTCTTTGACACCATTTCCTATGAAGTTAATGGCAAGGAGATTGAAAAGATTCGAGATCCTGGCATTGTTAGCACAGTTAAAAATATGCTATGTTTAAATGAGCAAGAAAGCCGAGCTCTGGACATAGCTGGATGGAATTGGCCTAGTGGAATTGCTAAGACCTTGGATGAAACTTCGAAAGACTTTAATTTTCGCATACCACTGTCAATATTGTTTGGCGTGTTTGCCGATTACCACAATGTATTAATGGGTAAACAAAAACTGAAACTAGTTCGTGCTCGCCATGACGATAACTGCTACAAGTCCTCGGGTACTAAGAAGGCGACAATAACGTTAAAAACGGTTGAGTTGAAAGTTAGACATATTTACCCGAGTGATGCAGTGAAATTGAGACTTTTGGACGAAATTGCAAAGAACAAACCGATATATATCCCGTTTAGAAACTGGGAAATACATGAACTGCCTGCTTTGAGAACGACAAAGCGTGATATTTGGACCGTTAAGACCATGTCTGAGAGAGCCCGATATGTTATTGTATTTTTTATGAAGAAACGAAAAGATAACTTTGAAGCTGATTGTACCTACTTTGATAATTTAGACATCACCGACGTCAAGTTGCATTTAAATTCTGAAGTTTACCCCTACGAATCGTTAAACCTAAACTTTGCCAATAGACAGTTTACAGAAGCCTATCGGATGTATACGGACTTTCAAAAAACCTATTTGGGAAAACAACGGTGTGAACCGCTTTTGGATTTTGTCGCTTTCGCTAGTAGAACCCTCTTTGTTATTGACTGTTCCAAACAAAATGAAGCCATCAAGAGTAGCACTATCGACGTGAAGTTGGAGTTTCAAAGTTCCGAAAACTTCTCGAATGAGTCACGTGCTTTCTGTATAATTATTCACGATCGAGTGCTCGAATATCAGGCTTTAACAGGTCAAGTACGTGATCTGTTGTAGTCAGTTACTCTCCAACCCTCTCGGCACGATGTAGTTTGTTGTGGTTGACGTTCAAGGATTCCGCGTTCCAGAATTTCAAGCTAAAGAATTGGCTATTTACGATGGAAAGCAACCAAAGAACTATCTTTTTAAACCAGTTAAGCCCTTTTATGAGCTGTCCTATGATTGCCAGAAGCAAGCAATGTTTCTATATGGGAACCGACATGGCTTAAACTACAATTCCGGCGAAACTGATTACAATGAACTTTACCTCATTATCTGCAATGATCTACAAGATGTTGATGTCATCTATGTGAAGGGGCATGTAAAGAAGGCCTTTTTACTTGAAACTTTTTCCACGATGAAATATTTTAAGAATATACCCGATATTGTTAATTTAGAATTTGCTAGGGATAGTGCTAATGTACCGAAATTATCTCTAAGTAAAACCACTTGTTCTTATCATGGTTTAGAATATTGTGCTTGTAGTGTTGAGAATTCAAAAATCTTGTACGCATATATTTATGATTTTTTGCCTAAATAAAGAAGTTAAATTGAATTACATGTTTAATTTTACCCTATATTACTAGACCCCCTTGAGAAATTTAGACAGTTAGTCTCGAGCACATGACGAAGACAGTCGACTTGTCAGTTAAATTAGACGAGCATTTGAAAAAAATACGCAAGCTGAAAAGTGACATTACGTTTTACAAAGAAAAGACATCTTTGGTTAGGATATTTTTAAAACTTACCATTTAAACTTACCAATGGCTTCCTCCTCCTCTTCCGGCTGGGATAAGGTGTTTGAATCTCCTTCTAGATGCTCCGATGCCCCAGTTCCTAAGACTAAGCCTAACCGAGTTTACGAGATTGATGACTTTATAACAGTCATTTTTGACACATCAGAAGTGGGACGCAAACAAGTAATTTTAGATACTATTGGTTATGGTAAACTGTATTTCTCCAGTGCTGAGTTTGAAGAATTTCTAAGCACTTTTGATTGTTTCAATACCCACTGGGTGGATATATTTATGATAATTGGGCAGTATACTTTAGTGTTTCATCGCAATGGCGATAAGAGAAGCCTCAAGTTTGAAGATGCCGCAACCGACAAGTATCTATTTAGATGGACCGAGAAGTTAATTCACCTATTTGCAAAGCATATTTATGAACTGTATAAGCTTAATATTGAATATTATACCGTTACTAACTAGTATACTGTTTATTTGTTTTTTTTTAATTATTCTAACTAAGGAAATAAGACAACAATTTAAACACAAAAAAAATTTAATAAAGTGTAAAACATATAGTAAATAGAGTAAATTGGGGTAAAATAAATACAATAATTAAATAAAGTGTAAACATATACAGTCAGATTCTCCAATGCTAGTCCGGTCTAATTTGACAATCAAAAGTTTTAAACTGACAAGTGTAAGAATAAGACAATTAAGTTTTATACTATGAATTTGTTTCTGAGGTTTTTTTTTTGCAAATTTATATAGAAAAGGTCAATTTTAAAGTACGTACCTACTTTTGACAACATGACAACGATAGATATGAATTCATTCTAGTAACTCGCTCCAAGATGAAAATCATTTGGAATCCAAGTAAATCGCTGAAATATCACAACAATTCATACGTTTTTAATGACACGAACAGGACAAAAACCTGTCAAAACATAACTGATCAACTATAAGATCTTAATTTAAACCAGTACTAAATTTTAAACTTCCTTAGTGAATCTGGACGATAGTAAATAGAGTAGATTTGGGTAAAATAAATACAATAAATAAATAAATACAATAATTAAATAAAGTGTAAAACATATAGTAAATAGAGTAGATTTGGGTAAAATAAATACAATAAATAAATAAATAAATAAATACAATAAATTACTAGCCTAATATCACAGCCTCTAAAGTCACACATTTAGCCACCGAAAAGTGATTGATGGAAAGATAGCTGTCGGTGATCAGTCTTAGCTTATGGAATTTCCAATGATTCCTTATACTTTTCATAATCTCTATGACCCCAAGCAAGCGTGTTCTCCGAGTCACCGGGAATAAGATAACGCTTATCGTCCGCGTGTGATAGCGCTACTTTATTTTTCAGTTCGATATACATATCATGTAAATGCGAACGGAAAGTATTCATCTGTCGATGAATGAGAGTTCCTTCTACGTCAGCCGCCTCCCTATAATCATCCAGAGTTAGTTCTTTCTGCGTGACGTAGTCAGGAACCCCCTTGGCTTTTTTCGTCAACTCTCCCTCAACATTTACACAATATGCTTTCGCCCCGGTGCCGTAGAAATCCCAAATGATTTTTCCTGCATACTCATCTTTCATTTTACCCAAAATTGATTGGTTTACAGGAACATCATGTGGGTTATCTGGGGAGTAATTGGACGTATCGAACCTATCTAAATTTTCTCGCATGTCATTGTAGAAATTTTCAGTTGTAATTTTCAACACAAGGGAATCGGTGTCCGTGTAGAGTAATACCGCGTTGTTACCATATTTTGGTTTGATATACCCGTACAGAAAGTCATACATAATTGTCTTGGATATTTCCAAGATACTAAAACCTGCGTAAATAGGTTTATTATATACGACTTTCTGTTTATTCATCTGGATAGCTACCAGGTTCTCGCTGAAAATAGTGCGGTCTTTAAAATGAGGTTTCGAGATTAACGCTTCGGCCCCCAACCTTCTACCAATATTTTCCCAATGGGAAACCAGCTTAACATCTACCCTTTTCTCTACATTTTCCATTGTCTTACCAAACACAGCATTGTTCATAAGCTTGAAGAAATCCTTCTCAAACTTATTTTTCGCTTTATTGCGCATTGCTGTGTTTAGATCGATATATTTCTTAAGCCATGGTGATTGATCGAAACTTAATACGCGATGAATTTTTGTGAGCTTAAGCCCATGCTCTAAAGCCTGACGCCAATTTTGGCAATGAATTATATATTTACTTTTAGACTGGAAATTCGGAATTAATTTTTTGATATCTTTAAATTTGGATTCTGGAGAAGCAATGGATTGTGGGCAAAAGGGTAGTTCGTTGTGTAAATAATGCAACTGTTCCGGATATTCTAAATCTACCTCTAATACGTAGCCAGTTTTAGAATCATTCGCGACATTCATGTACTCTAAGTTTTGAATTTCGGTCTCATCTAACCACTTGAAATTCCCCGTTGGTAAATATTGTGACATGGCTGAACCATACAGGTTGGTAGCATCCAAATACATGATGTAGGAAGTAGGTTTGGAAGCGTCATAATGAGGTAGAAATTTATTGTTCGCAAAAGCTTTTCTAACGCTACACTGACTGACCCCGCCGCGAATACCGTGCTTAAAGAAGTGTACCATATCTAGATCTGTCAGTAACTCAAGCTTTACGTTCGTGGCCTTAAGGGCGGAATCTAGCGAAAGTCCTGGTGCGCTAAAATACTGCGCAGGATCGACGTGGTAAGTATCTAGGCACACGTCTCTAAAACTTTCAAAGACATCTGTTAATAATAAAACGTCGGATTTTAAATAAATATCTGAATATTCGCCTAAAGTTTTGCACTCAAATTCCACACAGCCCAAGCACGCTTGTAATCCTCTTTGCTAATGTTTTCTTTCTTTAGTTGGTTGTAAAAGTCTTTATGCGATGGAAGCTCTGTATCGTTTAATTTTTCGAAACTGTCTACATAATTATATGGGAAAACACCCTTCTGCCGAATAAGCTGAAACTTATTTTCCTCCGCGAAATATTTTCTAACTTCCCGACATTGCTCTGGTTTTAAATTTTGACTGAGTTTATCCAGACCGCTGGCCATGAAACGAAAACTGTCGAGGAAGCGTAATTTTAAAAATACCCGTCGTTGTTTGCCATCTTTGTTCTCGATGTTATCCACCAAAACATGTTTAGTAAATGATATATACTTTTCCTTGTTTTGGGGGGTAACATCCAGCTTTTCTTCGTTGGCAGCCAATTCCTTGATAAACAGGTGGGAATCAAAGTTGGACATATTATGGAAAAAGATAGGTATAAATTGAGGGATTTTGTAATTTAGGTTGCATACAGAGTGCGCAGGCCCCCGATATGCGCCATTTGCGTGATTGTGGTCGTGCACGCGATCGTTTAATGCTGCATCAAATGGCTTTTCGCAGATATGGCACAACGCAGCATTTTGATGCTCAATCTCTTGTGCCGCAGAAATAGGAATCATGGGTACTACTTCCTTCATAAAGCGATTATAGATTGATTTACAATCGGTCTCTAAGCGTTTTACGAATTCTTTGTGGGCATCCGGACCCCTATAACTTTGGTAAATCGAATGAGCATCATCAAAGTCACATTTGATGTAGTAACCGAAAGAGTACGGGACATGCTTATGCGTCTTCACAGTGTATGACGTATCGGGATCCTGCACATTTTCCTCTGTATCGATAGGTTCAAGGATAGTCTCGAAATCGGCATAAACAACGAAAGGCACCTTTAATTTCTTTTCAAACTTTGTAAATTTCAAAATATTCTCGGGAATCTCTTCGCCATATTTTTTTTTTTTTAAATCTGTTGTTGGAACTTTAGCTAAAACGTGCCCGCAATCATGTTCTTGATGAGTCTTTAATTTTTGCTCTGAATAAAAATAAGATAAACAACCATCACATAAATACTTTGTACCGCAATGTGAGGATAACTGTCTTGAGATCAGGCGAGATAAACTTCTTATTAAGCAGTAATGACTATTACCATAATCATTACTGATTACTAACAAATTTACATGTCGCTCCCTATTACGAGAATTTGTAAAGTATAAGGGCCCCACGACTTCAATAATATTTTTACCATTGTCAAAAACCCTTTCAAGTCCATAGACATTGATAGAAATATTATTGAGCCGCTCAAACTTTAATATATCGATAAGTTTAATCGGAAATTCCATACCTGTAAAGTCCAGCTCGTTTTCAAAAGGCAAATAGTTCGCGACTCTATTTGCATTTTGAGCTCGATCCAAAGGATGTAAGGCGGCTAGGACTGACCACATGAAACACTTTTCATCCGCGTTCTGGATGTTCAGAACAGCTTTCTTTGCTTCAATCTCCTTAGGCAGTGGAATGTAGGAGGATGGCTTTAGAGGCTTGATCTTGTTAATCCCTAATTCCAAGTGGAGGAGTTGTTGAAGCACCCACCCTGTAACAATAGAAACAGCAATTTAGTATTAAGTTTTTACAGTGTTAGAAAGTATGTTATTTTTGTTGTGAAAAAATACTTACCGCTGTCTTTTTCCTTGAATTCAGAATACTTCTTGTCAAGGATCACAGCAAACTGGTTGAACAACTCCTCCAAATCGGTTGCCTCGCTAACCATCACGTATTTGCTGTTAAACGACTTGACTTCATCTGTTTCTTTGGTCTGCAGAAGGAAGCGGCCAAAAAGCTCCAAACCGACTTTTAGGAGTTCGTACTGTTGTAAAATGCCCCCCACCAACTTGACAAATTTATCTCTTAGATTGTCGAGGTATCTCCTGATGTCGGTGGGGTCTTGGTTTGAAGAAAGTCGGTAGGTAGCAATTCGGCTTCTAAAGGACGTTTTCACGAGATCTACACCTTCCTCCTGCACCACGCAGCATTGTTCTCGGTGACGTTGGGTTCTTAGATGTCCCAGCCAGCGGTTGCTAGTGACATCTATCTGACATAGTGAACAGTGCTGCGTGACCGACGTCGATGGTTCTTGCACTAGGAAAAAATATTTAGTATAACTAAAAGACTAAAAACGAATTTACAACAGTCAAATATACAGTAAAATATATATAAACTTACCATCAGACGAGACAAGTCTTGCTTTTTCGTTATGGGTGTTTGCGAGGGTTCAGCTGTCCGTTTTGGAGCTCTATGTTTTTCCCGTTGATGTTTCTGGAGCGCCATTTCCGAGGGGAGGATTATTCTACACGTCTCACATGCTTTTATCGCACGACTACAGTCTCCATGACGCTTAAGACTGTCCTTCCTGGAGAACGACCGGTTGCAGCGCTGACAGACAAACATTTTCTGTAAGAAACAATATAGTTGCGGATGAGGGTTGAGGTTAGCAGCGATTGATACTTTTTTTTAGATATTTCATAATATTACGCAATTATATTTTTCAGCCTTCTAGAACTATCGATTTGTGTGGCAGACGCATGAACAAATTATTATTCTTAGTATGGGGACTATTTCACTCCTTTTTAATTTTTTCTACAAGTAGAAGGCAAAACGGTCTAACTAAGTATCAGTTTTTACTAATAGACCTATAATATACAGATAGGCATATCTGTAATATTTTTAACACTGCTATACACATAAATAATAATTATTTGCTAAGCTACGACACGACAGATTTTTACTAGAGAATTGAAGTACTTTTTATTTGTTTCTTGATATAATACATATAAATGTACTTACCAAATAATATTACACAAATACACACACTTTATAACACAAGAAAAAACAAAACCAACGTATATTTTTTCCAGAATCGACTGCTCTGCACGAAACCTTGCTAACGACTGGTGAATAGACCAGCGTTTCTCACACTTGAAAGCGTCCCCAAGCGCGTCTACACAAAAAAAGTGAGCGGTGCATCGCCAACGCCCAGCAACAGCACAGTGCACAGGTGCACCTGCACAGCACAGGTGCCTCGTGTCGATCACTTTTAGCGCGCTTTACCTGGAAATTTTTCCGCTGATGATGCAATTTTTTTTAGCATGTAATATCGTGGTATACGTGACGAGGCTCACGACAGCAACGCCGTTTTGTGTGTAGGGCCACCTGGAACCGATGACGACGACGCGCCGTTCCCGATATCGCCGGCTGCGAATGCACAGGTTGACCGTGCCTCGTGTCGATCAATTTTAGCGCGCTTTGTCTGGTATTTTTCCGCTGATGACGCAATTTTTAAAGCATGTAATATTGTGGTATACGCGGTAAGACCCTCGACGGCAACACCGTCTCGTGTGTAGGACCACCTGGAGCCGTCGACGAGCCGTTCCCGATATCGTCGGCTGCTAGTGCACAGGCTGGCACACGTGATGCATGTTAAATATAAAGAAACTATTTTATTATTATTATTATAGTATCCACCTAAAATACATACAACATACCTACTACGTCACGTCTCATCACAGAGGCATTCTGCAGGCTCTAGCCCACTTTTTCACCCTACACTCATTGAGTGACAACCTCGGATAGACTCAGCAGAACTTTATATGTTAATACATGTTACAGTAATATTTAATTTCTACGCCACTGAGAGCTTCCGTACGGGTCTACAATCAACTTTGGCATTACGTGGGCATCCTACAGACTCTTGCCTACTTTTTTACCCTACACTCAATGAGAGACAACCTCGGATAGACTCAGTAGAACTTTAGTTTTAAATACATGTTACAGTAATATTTCATTTCTACGCCACTGAGAGCTTCCGTACGGGTCTACAATCAACTTTGGCATTACGTGGGCATTCTACAGACTCTTGCCCACTTTTTCACCCTACACTCATTGAGTGACAACCTCGGATAGACTCAGCAGAACTTTATGTTTTAATACATGTAACTGACATATTTCATTTCTACGCCACTGAGAGCTTTCGGACGGGTCTACAATCAACTTTGACATCACAGAATCATTCCCTAGACTCCAGCCCATGTTTCTCACCTACACTCATTGAGTGACAACCTCGGATAGACTCAGCAGAACTTTATATGTTAATACATGTAATTGAAATGTTTATTTTCTACGCCACTGAGAGCTTCCGTACGGGTCTACAATCAACTTTGGCATTACGGGGACATTCACCAGACTCCAGCTCATGCTTTTCACCTACACTCAATGAGAGACAACCTCGGATAGACTCAGCAGCCTTCATTTTCCATTTTAATGTTACAGTCATATTTATTTTCTACGCCACTGAGAGCTTCCGTAGGAGTCTGCAATCATGATCGGGATTTTTTGGTAATTTTTAATTTAAATTTCTAAATATATAGCACAATTTTGTCAGATCTAATGCGCTCGTATCAATCTCCTAATTAGACTGCTTATCGCTGCTGCTACTCGGTATTCCTCGGTGGCTTTCGGCCCGGTTAGTTCGAAACTTGACCAGCGAGCGTTAGTGAGAGGGCGCTGTGAGTATGCTGGCGTAGTTCAAAGATTGGCCAGCGATCGTTAGTGAGGGGGCGCTGCGAGCGTGCTGGCAATACTGGCACTGCTGGCAGCTATTTTGTACTCTCACCAAAGTCGAGGCGAAAAAAATCTATTTTGCGATTTTTTCTCCGCGTCCCCAGTTAGAGTGTAAAATTGCTGCCAGTACTGCCAGCATTCTGACCATGCGCAGTACGCGTTATATGTATGTAGTAGCATAATACTATTATTTTCTCCGGAACCAAAGGGCCGATCATCGCCATTCTTTTTTTAAACGCCTTCTGACAACGTCCCCGAACACGTTACGTATTTTTTAAATTTTTATATCGCAACAACGTGCCATGCGCACGAGGCTTTATATGTATGTAGTAGCATAATACTATTATTTTCTCCGGAACCAAAGGGCCGATCAACACCATTCTTTTTTTAAACGCCTTCTGTCAACGCTCCCGAACACGTGACGTATTTTTTCATTTTTTATATCGCAACAACGTACCATGCGCACGACGCTTTCTATGTATGTAGTAGCATAATACTATTATTTTCTCCGGAACCAAAGGGCCGATCAACGCCATTCTTTTTTTAAACGCCTTCTGTCAACGCCCTCGAACACGTGACGTATTTTTTAATTTTTTATATCGCAACAACGTGCCATGCGCACGACGCTTTATATGTATGTAGCAGCATAATACTATTATTTTCTCGGGAACCAAAGGGCCGATCGACGCCATTCTTTTTTTAAACGTCTTCTGACAACGCCCCCCCCCCCGAACACGTGACGTATTTTTTAATTCTTATATCGCAAAAACGTGCCATGCGCACTGCGCTTTATATGTATGTAGCAGCATAATACTATTATTTTCTCCGGAACCAAAGGGCCGATCAACACCATTCTTTTTTTAAACGCCTTCTGACAACGTCCCCGAACACGTGACGTATTTTTTAATTTGTATGTCGCAAAAAAACACATAAAACATACCTACTACGTCACGTCCAAACTCCCGGAAGGTATCATTTTCCATGTTTATTTATTCAACTAGGTACCGTGGCGTACTTGGTTCTATAGCTGGGAAACGTATATAATACGAAATTATACACATGGTGTGTGCGGGTTCGATCCGCGCCTTGGACAGAAAACTTTTTTCAGTGCATATGCGACTTACGAAATAAATACATTTAATTAGGATTAATGAAAAAGTTTGTGACGTCATCGTGAACAAAAACGGCAGAAAGACGAAGAAGAATAGATAGTGCCCCCAAATAGATAGTGCCCAAGTAGTTAAGACCAAAGTAACCAACGCCCAAGAGTGTGACAGATGATATATGACAGTTGACAGATGACAGTTGACATATGACAGTTGACAGTTGGGTTTGATTAGGTGCGTTCGGTATCGGGTTGGGTTTGAGTGAGTGCGTTCGATATCGGGGTTGGGTTTGCTCTGGTTCGCTCGGTACCGGTTGGGTTTGCTCTCGTTTACTCGGTATCGACGGCTTGGGTTTGCGTATGCGATTTACACACAGTGTGGATGCAGAACATACCATCTATCTCTACTTGGGTGTCGACTTGGAAAAACATGTAATGGTGTATCTCGATGATATAATTATCATCTCCAGAACCTTTCCTGAACACCTTAAGATCCTAGGCCTTGTTTTTGATCGCCTCAAAGTTGCAGGATTCATAGTTCCAGAGGAGAAATGTCACTTTTGTAGGCCTGAGTTGAAGTACCATGGTTACGTCGTGGATGCCAAAGGTTTGAGACCTGATCCAGAGAGAGTTCAGGCAATTGTAAATATAGCACCCCCACGAAACACCATAGAAATTCGTCGTTTTATTGGCACTGCTTCTTGGTACAGGCGTTTTGTGCCGAACTTTTCAGCTATTATAGCCCCAATTACTCGGCTTACCAAGAAAAATGTCAAGTGGGAATGGACTTCGGAGTGCCATCAATCATTCAACTTGATTAAAGAAGCTCTTATCACGGCTCCTGTGCTCACATGTCCAGATTTCAACCGCACATTTACCTTGCAGACGGATGCGTCATGTTATGGCTTAGGAGCAGTTCTGACTCAGCAATTTGATGACGGAGAAAAGGTTATTTCCTATCTTTCACGTTCTCTCACCAAACAAGAGATGAAATTAACCGTCACAGAAAAGGAGTGCCTTGCCGTAATTTGGAGTGTGGAAAAGCTTCGTCACTATCTGGAGGGCGTACACTTCAAAGTGATAACAGATCACCATTCTTTGTTATGGCTTCATAACCTAAAATATCCACAAGGACGCCTTGCTCGATGGGCTCTTCGTTTACAACCTTACGACCTTGAATTAATCCACCGTAAAGGCCGAGATCATGTCGTACCAGATTTGCTTTCCAGGTCAGTGCCAGTGACTGCTGATTCTGTCGCAGCTGTTGACGAACCACCATCGCCATCATTTTCTGACACCTCAGACAAATGGTACAAGAGCATGATACAGAAGCTAGAAGAACGCCCTGAAAAATACCCTTGTTGGCGAGTTGAGAATGGCAATCTCTTTAAATATGTTAAGACCAACAATCCTAATTTTCCCGATCATTCCACTTACTGGAAAATAGTGGCACCAAAGGATAAACGAAAAGAGATATTACTTCGATGCCATGATAATCCAGCAGCAGGGCCCGTGGGTGTTTTTAAAACCTTTTGGAAGGTCGCCGAAAGATATTATTGGCCGAAAATGAGATCCGACGTTGCTAGTTATGTTCGTGCTTGTGGAACTTGTGCTCAGAATAAAGTAGAGCAGAAACGTCCAGCTGGTTTAATGGGTAATCGCCCAGACATAAAGGAACTTTGGCAAGCCATCAGCCTAGACTACATAGGACCTTTACCTCGTTCTAAACAAGGTAACACTCATATTTTAGTGGTCACGGATTATTTTAGCAAGTACGTCGTCTTATTCCCGTGTCGATCGGCAACAGCAAAATCGTTGGTTAAGTGTGTCGAAGACGGCATTTTCTTAGTTTACGGAGCTCCTCAATTCTTAACGTGCGACAACGGAACACAAATGAAATCCAAAGAATTTCAAGCCCTTTGCGATAAATATAAAGTTAGGATATTTTACACTGCTAATTACTATCCTAGAGCAGATCATACTGAACGCGTTAATAGAGTTATCAAAACGATGTTACGCTCTTACGTTCAACAAAATAACCATCGAACTTGGGAAGATAATTTAACTGCTATCGGTTGCGCCATTCGTACTTCGCGACACGAAACTACGGGCTTCACCCCATACTGCGTTAATTTTGGCAGGGAGCACAAGCTATTCGGTTCGGACTATGCTGAGGGTGTTCCTCTAGTAGAAACTGAGCGTCAAAATTACATTCGAGAACGAAGAGAAGCTTTCAAACAACTATTTAATAAAGTCCACACTAAAATCGAACCTTCTCGTATTAAAAATCGACATAACTATAATTTGCGCCGACGCCCAGTAAGCTTTGTTCCTGGTCAAGAAGTCTGGCGTAGAATAAAAGTATATCCGATGCAGCGAAGTATTATAGCGCAAAGTTGGCTCCGGAATTTGTAGGTCCGTTTAAGATCGTAGAAAAGACCGGCACGTGTACTTACGAACTTGAAGACGAACACGGTGTTAGTAAGGGCATTTGGCATGTACAAGACCTTAAACCGGTATATGCCGAAACTGCGTGTGATGGTCCGTAGGAGTGAATACATTTTTAGGCAGCTCAAAGTCATTATTTACTTTATTACCTTCCGTTAATTTTACTGTCATTAATTTAATATTACGTTTTACTAGTCATTTTGCTTCAATTTACTTATCAATCTATCGATGTCTGGATTTATTAACTTTTCGGTCCATAGCTTCAATTTGATTAATTACTACTTTTTAATTTTTTTCTCTCTCTCTCGCTCTCTCTCTCTCTCTCTCTCTCTCTCTCTCTCTTCCTCTTTCGGTAATAATGACTTTAGTGAGTTTTCTTTTGTCGTTGCGTTAATTTTGACTTTTGGCCCAGTTTAAATTCATTTTTTTTTCCTTTTACTCTCCTTGCTCGGTCGTGAGCCGTTTTTATGCCCTGCAGTCACGGGCGGGATGGTGTCTGAATCCCTATGGGCGCGAACCTTGATGGATTTGGACACTATCGCTTAGAATAGTGCTGCACTGGGTTAACTAGGTGGGGTAGGAGTCCCCTGGTGATGGTGTCCGGATCCATCTTAGCGCGAGCCTCGATGGATTTGGACACTGTCACTTAGAATAGCGCTGCACTCGGTTAACTAGGTGGGGTAGGAGTCCCCTTAAAGCAGTGGCAAGGTAAGCCTACAGCTGCCTTGCTTCTGTTGTTTGTAGTAGGTGGGCCCTCAGCTGCCTTACTACTTTCACTTGCCAACACCGCCTTACGCCTCGTTATCTTTTATCTGTCATTACCTGATTATCTTTACCTTATCGTTCACTTGGTTTATAGTATAGTAAGGTATAGTAACGTTTATGGTCATTTAATGTAGTTTACCTTTTTGCGTTTATCAGTCTCACGCAGACTCCCATCTCGGCGCGAGACGGGATGGGGTCGGTGTGTCACATGGGAATTTAAGTTTGATTACTTGGTTAGAAGGCGGTGATTAATTAATTTTGGAGCTCTTTTCTTTATCGCTTTTTTATGTTCATTTACTATTAATTGTCTTTTACTATAGACTAGGGCCAAAAGTCATTATTTATCATCTTGATTGGACCTTTTTCTTTATTACCTTGATTTGACGTATTTACCTTGATGTGACCTTTTACTTTGATTTGGCTTAACTTTCTCTACCTTGACGTGATTTTATTATTATTCCCTACTTGTGTCTGGAAATTTCGGTTATTTGAACTAGCATGTGTTTTTGCTCGAGTACGACTTTGTCTTTCCTTTGGGGATTTAGAGTAGAAACACCATTTTCTTTCTCTTTTGCTGATTTTGTGAAGTTGAGAAGGCCACTCATGGTGGGATTCACTGCTAGTTGTTGGCAAATAACCCAATTTTCTTTATTTCGATTTGCGAACATTTAGTTTGATTTACTTGATTCATTTACTTTTGATTGAGTACCTTTCGTACATTTGCGTTAATTTACTAGTATTTGCGTTAATTTATTTACTTTTGCGATTGCGTTAATTTATTTGTCTTTGCGATAATTTATTTACTTTTGCGATGATTTTCTTACCTTTCAGGTAATTTACTTACCTTTGTGATGATTTGCTTACCTTTTCGTTAATTTACTTACCTTCGCGTTTGTTTGCTTACCTTTGCGTAATTTCGATAACATTTACTTTGGTTTATTTCGATTACCTTGTATTTTGATTTACTTACCTTTATTTTGATTTACTTACCTTACCGTGATTTGCCTTTGATTGACTTTAATTTGCTTTGATACCTTTGGTATTTCACTTATTACTTGGATTTGTCTGAGGTCTAGGTCTTGGTAGGAATATATGGTAGTCCCCGGCCATTTCAGTATTTACTGGTTTTACGCCTAGATCCTTACTAATATATTTTGTCTATTCACTTTTTAGACAAAATAAAACTATCCCGATTGCGACTTTACTTTATCTTGACTTTGTATCGATTTTGACATTTGTCCCTATCTCGTTTTACAGGCTGCACGGTGTTGGGTGCTACCGGATGTCGCTTCGACGCTCTTTGTTAGATCATGGATCCTTCGGAGAGCAGACCGACTGGAAGGGCTGTTCAGGGGGAGCGGAAGTCTGACCCCTGGGGTAACAGTTTGCCCATCGAACTTGTTCGGCGGGCCAGGGGAGGACCAAGCTACTTTGTTCGGCCTGAGCTCAAGTCGGCCTATTAGGTTGCGACAGGCCGGTGGCAGTGCCACCGCTCAGAACACCCTAATTATTTTTTTTTGTTTTATACAGGGACCGATGTGCTTCCCATTTGGTACATCTTTTAGCTTGGTGGATGCTACAATCCACTCCCTTTTGTATGGTGGATCATCTGGGCTATCCATCTTCTTCTCATTTTACTTATGTTGTATTATATTTATCTTTTCCTTTTTAGTTGTCCACCCTTTGGTTGGTTTGACGCATGTCACTTGGTGATTTAATTCGGGACGATTCTTGGTATGAGGCTAGTAAACGAGGTTCCCCACAATATTTTTGGGTGTTACGCAATGCTAGCTCCCTTACCAACCTAGGGTTTACGTTCCACACTGAATCTTCCTGGAGGGGGTCACTGGGTGACTAGTGGCAAAGGGACCAAAGATTGCTTTGAGTATTTAGTTATTTTAAGATTGAGTTATCCGTCTTGTTAGTATTAGTTATATGGTACTACCTTGGGTTCCCACATATCATTACTTATATATTTTTTTTATTGGCGCCAGCATAGCGCAGGTAATTTATTTTCTTTTTCAATTTTCTTGTATCTACAGAGAGCCTCTGATCCTTATCGTCGGTTAATTTTCATTGGAAAATTTCCCTCCTTTCGTAGGAGAGGGGGAGTTGTGACAGGTAATTTTTGCCACAGAAGCAAGAGTTGTGTTAATGGTTTCGATTTAGTTTTTACTTAATAATTTACCTTGATCGAGAAGTTCTATCGTCATTCTTACCCTGTGTGGGTGCCTTCCCTTGCTTTCCAGGCTACCCCCTGGGAGTGTTGATTGCCTTTTGTTTTGTCCAAGTCAGCTTGACATCAGCTGGCCATCTTTCACAGCTTGTAGTTCGATTTAACGTTCCCTTTTGTTTGGACCCTGAACTTTGTTTTTTTTTCGCCTTGCTTAAAGTCCACCCTGTGTGTATAGACAAGTCGCCATTACTCTATTTATGCTAACATATTTAGATAATAAGTTTTGAGAACCTACTTACATTGTCCTATTGTTTACATTCTCTTGAGACATTGTAACGCCCTTAATTTGTTTGGCTTTTAATCACATGGCCTTTACTGTCTTGGATTCTTGGATTTAGCATTTTCTATTATTTAGATTCGCTTTCCAAACATTTTCTTTGCTCAAACATTAATTTTTAGAACTTCTGTTATAATTCTTGTAGATTTTGTGGGGTTAGATGGACTAACGCTGTCATTGACAAGGCCTTCCAGTGTTGCCAAACCGGAGGGTTTAAAATTTGTCCTAGAGCAACTTGGCATTTTCGCGTGGCCAGCGCGGTTATTCGATGCTCGGTCGTTAAGGCCACATGTTGTAGCGGAAGATTTTTAGTAGGGTTGACAGCGCAAGGACGGAAATTCACGGGCCCCATTTTGTTAGGTGTCGGTAGTGGGGTAGCAATGTGATTCTTTTCTTCTGGATACAAGACGCCACTTAGATACTGACTTTCGACGAAGTTGCCTTGCAGTGTGGGACTTAAAAGCGAAGCGGTCTATATACCCCCTGCTTGGTCAGAAAAATGTGTGTTGTCGTCCGTTTCGACATTTTCACCTTTTCAATTTTTTTCTCCGAGGCGGTTGCAAGTGAAACGTTCAAATTTTCTGGGTTAATAGAGGGATAGTGCGACTAGCTTCGGTAAAAAATTCAGTTATACAGGGTGTTCCGTTTCGGAGTTATTAAACGTCAAAGTCGAAATTTCCGCGATTTCCGTTGAAATCGGGTACAGGTCGCAAAACTTAATTAAATTGATTTAAATTTTCGGAGGTTGTGGAGGACCGGGAGCTTCAGAACCTTATTGAAACTGGCGGTATTCGGAAAATGGGAAGTAATTCTTTTGAATTTTTTTATGTCGAAAAATGCAGTTTGCAGACACCACTTTGGCACTGAATAAGTCGAAGCCGGAACGTCGTACAGAAAAACGGATTAGAACGTAAAACTAGAGAATCTCAAATACTTTCTTTTTGCAATACATTTACCTATACCTAAAATGACTGGAAATTGGCAAAATTTGGGAAAAACTGGAAATTACAATTTTTCATGAAAAATTTTTGACGGATTTTATTTTTTTTTCGGGGTGAAAATGAATTCAAATCGAAATCCCATGTGCCTTATCGGAAAGGGGCTCGCCGAAAGACGTCATTTACATATTTTTTGGTTCCTTCATTCTTAATAGGAAAGGAGCAATCGACGATTAGATTTCGATTTTTTACCATTTTTTTTTCATGACACCTGTACATTTGAATCACTCTGTATCTTTTCCTATTTAATTTCTTCCAACTTTTTCAACGCTATCCCTTGGGGATATAATCAGGCTTTAAAACAAATCCCGAACGGGTGATCCAGGACCGGATTTAGGGGGTAAAAACTCATTTTTTCTATTTTTTTCAACCAAAATTCATCTTTAAAAGGCATTATTATATATTATTTCTATTATCTAAGAGTTCTTTTTTGGTTTATTTTCTTCCCTCATCATCTGAGAACACTTCACACTAATTAAAATTGCATATTTTTTCGTTAAAGTTATAAATAAATAAATTTATTCTATCAGGGCACGAAAATTTTCTACAAAGTGCGAATGTTAAACCATGCCATGGAAAAAAACAATTGAACAGATGACACCTTACATCGAAATTAAATATAACCTGTCAAAATATCCAGTTTTTCTACCGATATTTGAAAGATCCTGGACCAGTTTTGGCTTGGAATATACATGTAATCGATAGAATGGACGTTTTTTTATGGATTCCGGTGCATTTCATAGCATGAGCTTGGCTTTAAATATCATTTTTATTGAATTTTTGTTGACCCTACATTGCATTATAAAAATCAATTTCTGTTCGGAGAATGTATTAATTTAATTATAATGTATGAAGTGTCAAAATTTGGCTAAAATGCCAGATTTTTGTTGCGAGATTGGAAGGAGTCTGGACCAACTTCGGCTTGAAATTTACCGGGCAAGGTAATTAGGGACCTTATACTTTCGGTCTAAAGACATTCCATTTGATAAATTTTCCGATGGCGCTGCAAGGCATCATTGAAGATTCTAATATGGTGCTCAGTGGCATCGAAAAATATGCATTCTATTTCCTAACCATGAGCGTGTATACCTTTGGGCCAATATATTAATTACACTGGTCTACAATTTCTAACATTGAAAAAGTATTCATTGAGTAAAGTAACTTTTTTATTCATTTTTACGTGCTAAACATCATAATAATAAAATTATTTCAAAATTAGTTTTAGTTTTGTAGAAAAAATAGAATCCATTTTTTTGCAAAAATTAACAGAACTTATACATTTTTTACTCATTTGCGGACTGGCGACGTGGTTTTTTCGCTGCTCTCTCATATTCTGCTTCTGAAACATGTCGACAAACAGTCCAGCAATAATCCGCCAACATGGCAACGTTCCACTTGCCCTGACACGACATCTTTACAAAAAACTAAAGTTTCAGCCATGTCAAAACATTGCATCAACTCTTTTTGTCTAGTACGGAAAGAAGTTTCGGCCACGTCGCTTTCTAGAAGGTTCCACTGTTGCAGTCTCGAGCCTAGAAGTTCTGCTTTGCTCTTTGGCAATTCTAAGTCCCTTACGAGATCGTTTAACTCAGCTTGCGTTATCTTGTGTGGCTGTAAGGATATACTAGGTACTTGGAATTCTGACATTGAGAAAGTTGATGGTGAACTGTCTGTGCTTTCATCTTCTTCGCCGTTGCCAATGTTAGGACTCTTCGGGATTGGGTGAAGATTGCTGTGCAGCAGAGGACGAGTAGCCGTTGGTATATTTGGATATACTATGGCAGTCTTCTTTTCTTTTAGAAACACCCTTGCCTTTTCCAAATAAACTGCTGGCCACTCGAACTTACACATAGAGATTTTTAGGCAAAATCTAAAGTTCAATATTTTCAACAGGAATGCAAATTTTGGAACGCGTCTTGCAAATTTTAAGAGCTAGTTTTTTTCGGATTAAGCTGGATGACGTATATTTATTGTAGGACCATAGGTTTATTATATACGGGGTGATCAATGAAGTCATGCAAAAAATCAAAAAGTTTGTATGAGTGAAATTTCCGCAAAAATTTTTTTTGGTCGTTGCAATATGGTTCGTTACTAAGGTAACATCAATATCTCTAGACGTTTTTGTCACTTTTTGGATCAAGGCCCTTAGGTCCTGTACACACTACTAAACATAAAATTTGGGTAGCAAAATTTTTAAAATGCTATAACTTGACATTGGATTGACGGTTCTTGATGATTTTTACGGATTTGGAATCCTTATTTCACGTAGATTTTCTATAATCTAAGCATTTTATTTGGGGGTTGAAATTTACACATTATACCGGGTGGATAATAGACAAAAACGTAGGGAACGACGCGCTCTAAGGTTTGGCTTTATTTAAGTTTTTGTAAAAATAAATTCTCACCTCAAGTTGTTTTTGTTTAATGTCCTTCTCACTGTTTCAAGACTTTCACCCCAGTTTATTGTCTCAAAGAGTCATTCAGTTTTATAGAGTTCTTTGTCTACCCCCATGCCCATATTTATGATCGGCTGTAATTTCTACGCGACTCGTCAATTTCAAAATAGGCATTGGAAAAATAAATTTGTTGCTATGGAATTAAAAACTGTTAACATTATTTTAGAAATAATCTGACACATTTCAATGCTATAATTTTGTAAATTTTAATTAATATGAGGCGTTTAACCACGACAGAAAGGGAAAATTGCATTCGACTTCTCAACGAAGGAATGTTAAAAAAGCAAATTCCGCGCATTTACAATGTCAGCCGAAAGACAATTTATAATTTGAACCGTCGCGTCGCATCGAAACTACTGATGGTAATCATAATTATGGCCATGGGGGTGGACATACAAAAAAAAATAAACCAAAGAACCGAAAGAATTTTAATGAGAGAAACTATGCAGAATAGAACAAAGAACTCTAGAACACTAAATGACTCTTTAAGGCAACAAACTGGGGAGAGAGTTTCAGACAGAACAGTGAGAAGAACATTAAATAAAAACAACTTGAGGTGGGAATTTATTTTTACAAAAACAACATAATGCCAAACATTTTAAATTCTAGAGCCCGTTGCAGAGCAAAATCTGTGGGGTTATTACAACACCATATAGCGAATAGGCGGGCATGGGCAAATCGGCATGCGAATTGGGGTAATGCAGAGTGGAGCCATTGTTTATTTTCTGACGAAACAAGATTTAATTTGATTCACTCCGATGGCCGAATGTTAGTTTGGAGAAGGCCAAATGAGCGGTATTTGGAGGAAAATATGGCCCCTCAAGAGGCATTTGGCGGCGGAGGTGTCACAGTGTGGGGAGGTATCATAAGAAATGGTAAAACCGAGCTATTCATTACCAACCAAACCGTTAACGCTACTGTTTATCAGGAGGAAATTTTGGAACCTATTGTTGTTCCTTTTGCTCGAAATTACGGCCCAGAATTTCTATTGGTGGATGACAACGCTCGCCCCCACAGAGCGCGAAGGATCACAGAGATTTTGTAGGCACAGAACATCAATAGGATGGACTGGCCTGCAAAGTCTCCGGATCTTAATGTCATCGAACACGTTTGGTCTTATTTAAAACTTAAAGTAAGATCGCGTGATGTCCCCTCTGAAACCTTAGAACCACTTAGTGAGGCCTTTCGTGAAGAATGGGAGAATATTCCACAAGATTTTATAAATAATCTTGTGGATACTCTACCAAATCGATGTCGGGAAGTAATACGTCGAGCAGGAGGACCAACAAAATATTAGTTTCTCTTTTTTTTATTAATGTACCTACTTAATTTCGGATAAATTATTACCAAAGATTAGGTATTTAAAGATAGGACACTTGGCAATTTTCCATTGATATTTGCCGGGTTTTTTTAGGGATTGCAGGAACCTTTAAAGTAGGTTTAGAATTAGAAATTTTGTAAGAATTGACTTTTGGCCGTTGTTAACCAATCTTGTATATTGTAGAATATAATGTAATAAACTTGTTCTTGTCGCTACGTTTTTGTCTATTATCGACCCGGTATAATGTGTAAATTTCAACCTGTATATTTCAACCCCCAAATAAAATGCTTAGATTATAGAAAATCTACGTGAAATAAGGATTCCAAATCCGTAAAAATCATCAAGAACCGTCAATCCAATGTCAAGTTATAGCATTTTAAAAATTTTGCGACCCAAATTTTATGTTTAGTAGTGTGTACAAGACCTAAGGGCCTTAATCCAAAAAGTGACAAAAACGTCTAGAGATATTGATGTTACCTTAGTAACGAACCATATTGCAACGACCAAAAAAAATTTTTGCGGAAATTTCACTCATACAAACTTTTTGATTTTTTGCATGACTTCATTGATCACCCCGTATATAATAAACCTATGGTCCTACGATAAATATACGTCATGCAGCTTGATCCGAAAAAAATTAGCTCTTAAAATCTGCAAGACGCGTTCAAAAATTTGCATTCCTGTTGAAAATATTGAACTTTAAATTTTGCCAAAAAATCTCTATGTGTAAGTTCGAGTGGCCAGCAGTTTATATGAGTTGTCAAGCAGAAATAACAATCAGTTATGTGATTTGTCGGTTCCCGCCACTGCATTGGCACTGCGAAACGAAATGATGGTTTTTGCCGCTCAGCCAATTTCTCAAACATGTAGCACAGGGATGCAGCAGAAATGTGGAATCCAGCTTTTATCCCGGTGTTTTACTTTATCGTTAAAGTAGTAATAATAGGCTTTTTGTATTGTAGGCGATATAGAACACTTTTGTTTACTAAATATCGCGTCACCACAAATGTAGCAAAAATTATCGGGATTATTCACATATTTTCGCGACATTTTGCTATAAAATGTATTAAAACGTTTACTTTTATTATTTTTATTACGTAGTGATACTAAATGGCTCAGAATAGAGCACTAAACACAATATTTTCAACGTTTGCTGTCAACAAACTAAGTGAACATCAATATTAGCCGGTAGAATAGCGTTCTTATCTTTATCACTTCGAATCGTAAAAACTTAAACTAATAATATCTTTTCCTTCTCAGCGCTTATTCAGCATGAGAAGACGAGAGAAAATTAGTTTAAATTATTTGGAATACTTTTACACTGTAGACTAGTGTTATTATTGAATAATTTTAATTTAATTTTAGGGAAATGACTTGATTCGGATCGTTTTAAAGTAACCAGAACGATTCGAAAATACATTTTATATCTTCCAGCATGTGCGTGATTGTATATATGTCTACAGGGTTTCCGAAAAGTCTTTGTATGCGCAAATATCTTTGTCATTAGCACGAAGAAAAACTTAAATGTGTCGTGTTTGTTTTGTTTGTATGTATGTATAGTACAGGGTGTCCGAAAAGTCTTTGTATGGACAAATACCTTTGCTATTTGTACAAATATAAACTTAATTGTCGGATTTAAAGCAAATCGTATATGTTTGCATTTCTGTGTACGGAGGTTTTTGTCTGTATACAGGCTGTCCAAAAAGTCTTGGTTGGAGCAAATACTCCTAGTAGTACCAGGATAAATGTAATTAAACCGGATTTCATGCAAATCGATTATATTTGGTTTTATTTGTGTTGTTACGCATACAGGGTGTCCGAAAAGTTTTAGTATGGGCAAATACTTCTACTTTAAGTAAATCGACGATCGACTATATTCCTATTTAAACGTGTGGGTGTTAGTGTGAATGTATACAGGGTGTCCAAAAAGTCTTGGTATGGGCCATTAGTACGACGATAAACTTAATAGAGTCGGTTTTCAAGAAAATCAAAAATATTTAAATTGTTATGTGTCGTGTTGTGTTGTGTTTTTATGTATGTATACAGGGTGTCCGAAAAGTCTTTGTATGGGCAAATACTTTTGCCTTTTATACAAAGCTTAACTTAATTATCGGATTTAAAGAAAATCGTATATTTTTGCATTTCTATGTGTACGGATTTATATGTTTGTATACAGGGTGTCCGAAAAGTCTTAGTATGGGCAAATACTTCTACTAGTACCGAGATAAACCTAATTAATTCGGATTTTAACTAAATCGACTATATTCCTATTTAAACGTGTGGGTGTTAATGTGAATGTATACAGGGTGGCCAAAAAGTCTTTGCATGTGCAAATACTCCTATTAGTACTTAGATAAACTTTATTAGGTCGGATTTCACGCAAATCGAATATATTTGTATTAAAATGTGTTTATGTTTGTATGTATATAATAATTGCCCAGAGATCACCAACTATAATATTCGTAACTGAAACATGGGCAAATGATAGTAATAAAACGCTGCTTGCTCTACCTGGCTACACACACTTTCAAAATTACCGAGTCGGCCAGAAAGGCGGAGGTGTCATCATATATGTGCGTAACAATTTTGAGAACCTAAAAGTGAGCGCCTCTGTCAACACCAAATATAGCAATGACGACAGCAAGATCATGTCGGTTTGGGTCGACATACAAATAGGGAAAGTGCCCCTCCTCCTGGGATGTATATACAGGCCTGGAAATGTTGGTGTGGTCGAGAATGGCAAACTACTGGAAACTCTAGAAAACACATCAAGCGAAAATAAAAGTATTATTTTGCTCGGTGACTTCAACTACAGGGACATCGACTGGTCAAGTGCATCGCTACCCGGGCATGATGAGGAAGCAAGAGACTTCCTAGAAACCTACACGCAGTCAAATTTTTACCAACTAATTGACTTTCCAACTCGCATAAGAAATAATCAAGCATCATTGTTGGACCTACTGCTTACCAACGACAAAAAGCTAATCACCTCAATAAAGCAAGAACCACCAATTGGTCTTAGTGACCACATTGTTATAACTGCTATAGCGCAAATCGACACCTTACGAGGCCCAACACGTAAAATAAAGAAGAGAAATTTTTGGAACGCCAATTATGACCCTATAAACAACAAACTAAAATCACACATGTTTGATGAAGATGTCACATACGAAAATTTCATTAATGCCACCAAACAGGTGATCAACCAACATATCCCACTAAGAGCAACAGTGAAAAATCCTGGAAAACCCTGGATTACACCAACCATATTCAAGGACATTAACAAGAAACGTCAACTGTGGGATAAATACCGGTCAACTAATTGTGCATCGGACTACTCCATTTACAGAACGTATAACAATAACCTAAACATATCCATACAGAATGCTAGACGATCGTATGAACAAAACCTGCTAGATAGAAGTGATAAAAAGTTCTATGCTTACATCAATAGGACATTAAACTCTAAATGCACACAAATTACCCTAAGAGATAGGTCAAACAACATAATTACCGACCCAGCAGAAATTGCAGACCAGTTCGCCAAGCAGTTTTCTGAACTGTATACAAACGAACCCAGTTTAGCAACCCCCCTTTAATACCATCCATCAACAGGGTTGCAGAATGTGTAACAACCATTGAGTTTACAGCAACCAAAATAGAAGAAGCAATCAAAGAACTGAAAACGGATTCCAGCCCTGGGATCGATGAAATACCACCAATATTGCTCAAGAATTGCGCAGAGAGTATCAGTCAGCCTCTTGCAACCATTATGAATAAGTCAATGAGTAACCAGCCACTTCCACAAGACTGGAAAAAGGCCATTATTGTGCCTATTTACAAAAAAGGGGATAAACATAATCCAATCAACTATCGTCCTATAAGTCTGACAAGCTGCATTGGCAAGGTGATGGAGAAAATAGTTACTAAGGAACTCACAGAATTTATGATACACCGCAACATCATACCAGAGAGCCAGCATGGGTTCCTACCTAAAAGATCAGTTACAACCAACCTACTCACTGCAGTGAATCAATGGTCAACCAGTCTGGACAGCAATAAGCACATAGATATAGTATACCTAGATTATGAAAAAGCATTTGATAAGGTACCCCACAAGAGACTACTGAGTAAGCTTGAACACCTAGGCGTGCGGGGGCATCTCCTGTCCTGGATAGGGAGCTTTCTCACTGACAGAGAGTACTGCGTGCGCATCAACGACCAAATCTCCCCAATGTATGCTGTCACGAGCGGAGTACCTCAGGGCTCCGTGCTGGGACCATTGCTGTTCCTCCTATATACCAGCGATCTGCCGCGACTTATCACCTCCAGCATTCTTTTATACGCAGACGATACCAAAATTTTTGGAAGTCCATCCATCGCATTACAGAACGATTTGCAGAGGATTGGTGTATGGTCGAGGCAGTGGTTACTTCCCCTCAATGCCAGCAAGTGTGTTGTTCTACACATGGGTGCGGGAAACCCCCAAATAGACTATAACATTGACCAACACACACTTAAATCTGTAAACACCTATGTATATCCGAGGACCTAAAGTGGGAACCACACATTAATAGTATAGTGAAGAAAGCGAACACATTAATATACCTAGTCAGAAAAGCATTCCAAGACCTGTCAGAAGCAATGGTATTAAAAATCTACAAAACCTACATTCGACCAAAGCTGGAATTTGCCTACTCTGTGTGGAACCCATACTACGTGAAAGACATCGAACAACTGGAGAAGGTTCAAAGAAAAGTTACAAAAATACCTTTAACACTAAGGACCATGGAGTACACAGACCGACTTAGACATCTGCACCTTACATCACTCCGGGAACGAAGATCCCGTGGAGACCTAATTGAGACCTTCAAGTGGACATCTGGATATTACTCCTGCAGCGACATATATACACTAAGTACGTCGCGGCAGCTAAGGGGCCACGCTAAAAAGCTGGAGAAAGAGAAGTGCAACAAACTGTCAAGAAGGAACTTTTTGGTTAATCGTGTGGTCTACGAATGGAACAACCTCCACGGGGACACAGTGTCTGTAAACAACATAAATACTTTTAAAAATCGACTTGACGCCGAAAGAGAGGGGAAAAGTGCTAACTTTGTTCACTACAGCTTGTAATACGTACCCAATGGGAACAACCTCATCCGCCCTGCCGCTTGTTTGTTCCAAGAATAATAATAATAATAATAATAATATACAGGGTGTCCGAAAATTCTTTTCGTTGGCAAAAATAGTTTCTACGTGTAGGTGTTTGTATGTATGTAGCGATACGGTTACGAAGGGCGGTCTATTCTGCATCATCAGTCCGAAGGAGTGTGATATCTTCCTTAATACATGGCCTACTAACACGAAATTTTCAGGGCGTGACAATGATGATATTACCGACCTTATAGAGCCTCCTCGGGGGGCGATTAGGCGGTCTACGCATACTAGTTATAGACCGCCTTTCAGGCCGGTCTATATAATGCCCCGTGAGTGAAAAATGTGTGTCGGTTGCCGTCATTTTCGACATTTTCTCCATCTCAATTTGTTTTTCTCGAAAACGGTTGGAGGGGGACCGATCAAATTTTCTGGGTTAATAGAGGGATAGTGCATCTAGCTTCGATAAAAAATTCAGTTATACAGGGTGTACCGTTTCGGAGTTGTTAAACGTTAAAGTCGAAATTTCCGCGATTTCGTATGATACACGATACAGGTCGCAAAACTTAATTAAATCGATTTAAATTTTCGGAGGTTGTAGAAGTTCCGAACCCTATTGAAATTGGCGGTATTCGGAAAGTGGGAAGTAATTCTTTTGAACTTTTTTATGTCGAAAAATGCCGTTTCCAGACCCCTCTTTGGCGCTTAATATGTCGAAGCCGGAACATCGGACAGAAAAACGTATTTCAACACAAAACTAAAGAATCTCAAATATTTTCTTTTTGCAGTACATTTACCTATACCTAAAACGACTGGAAATTGGAAAAATTTGGGAAAAACTGGAAATTACGATTTTTCATGCAAATTTTTGACCGTTTTTAATTTGTTTCGGTGTCAAAATGGATCCTAATCGAAATCCCATGTGCCTTATCGGAAAGAGCTCGCCGAAATACGTAGTTTGCATATTTTTTGGTTCCTTCATTTTTTATAGGAAAGGAGCAATCGACGATTAAATTTAGATTTTTGACCATTTTTTTCATGACATCTCTACATTCGAATCACTCTGTATCTTTTCCTATCTAATTTCGTCCAACTTTTTCAACGCTATCCCTTGGGGATATAATCAGGCTTTAAAATGAATCCCAAATGGGTGATCCAGGGCCGGATTTAGGGGGTAAAAACTCATTTTTTCTGTTTTTTTTTCCATCAAAATTCATCTTTAAAAGACATTATTATTTATTATTTCTCTTATTTAACGATTCTTTTTTGGTATATTTTCATCCCTTATCATCTGAGAACACTTGTAACTAATTAAAATTCCATATTTTTTCGTTAAAGTTATAAATAAATACCTTTTTTCGCATCTCTGCAGGAAAAATTTTAAAAAGTACACATATTAAAAGCCTTGCCTTGAAAAAACAATTGAACGGACTCTCTTTACATCGAAATTAAAATATGACCTGTCAAAATGTCATGAAAATACCAGTTTTTGTAGCAATATTGGAAGGTTCCTGGACCGATTTCGGCTTGGAATATACATGGAAAAGACAGAATGGATTTTGTTGAGGCCATGCAAATGCATTTCCAAATCCGGTTTATACGGAGAAATATATTAAAATATGAAGTGTCAAAATGTCGCAAAAATGCCGGTGTTTCTTGCGAGATTTTAGGGTTCCTGAACCGTTTTCGACCTAAAAGATACCGGGCAACGACTCTATAGACCTTCCAGTGTGGATTCCGGAACATATAACTTGAAAAATTGCGCATTCAGTACCATTTTTAACGATTTTTCGATGACGCTACAAAGCTACATAGAAAGGTATTATTCCATTAGTTAGTATACGGGGTATATCACAATGACGGGTCTCATTTAAATTTTGCTTAGATTTGTTATTAATTGAGAACGGCTTATTCGATTGAAAAGAGTGAGGTGGCAATCGAAAGGGAACGAAGTAAGCTACTTTTTTATGTGAAAATAATTTTGACATTTCGTTGCCATGACGACGAACAGTTTGGTATTTCCATTATTTATTGAGTTGGAGAGTTGAAATTTGATATCTGGGTAGAATTCGGTCAATCATTCAAAAATATTTTTATAAATTTTGATTCCGATGATTACCATGCAACGATTGAGTATAAAGTTGATCATTTTTAACTCGCGAACGGCTTATCTGATTGAAACGAGTAAAGTGACTATCGAAATGTTAGAAAGTACACTACTTTTTTATGTGAAAATAATTTTGACATTTCGTTGCCGGGACGATGAACAATTTGCTATTTTCGTTATTTATTGAGTTGGAAAGTTGAAAACTGATATCTCGGAAGAATTCGGTCAATCATTCAAAACTATATGTGGAAAAATCGATTCCCATGGTTGGCATAGCAACGATTAAGGATAAAGTTGACAATTTATAACTCGGGGACGCCTTCTGCGATTGGAACGAGTGAGGTGGCTATCGAAAGGGATGGAAGTAAACTACTTTTTTATTTGAAAATAATTTCGATTTTTGGTAGTCATGACGACGATCAATTTGATTTCTCCGTTATTTATTGAGTTGCAGAGTAGAAATTTCGCATCTAAGTAGAATTCGGTCAATCATTGAAAAATATTTTTGCAGTTTTCAATTTTAATGATTGCCATAGCAACGATTAGGGGTAAAGTTAACAACTCGCGAACGGCTTCTTAGATTGAAAGAAGCGACGTTCATAATATGTATGCACAATGTTTTTCCATTGAGACATCAGTGGCGTGCCCGAAGGGCTCGCCACCAATCTTCATCCAGCTCGACCATTTCAGGAAGATGATGTTATCTAATGTATGGTTCCAAGCCGATCGAAAGATGACAAGGTTAATTTAGTAGGGTTTCAGCGAAATCGTATATATTGTATTTATATGTAATAGGTGTTTATATGTATATAGCGATACGGTTACGAAGGGCGCTCTATTCTGCATCATCAGTCCGTAGGAGTGTGATATCTTCCTTAATACATTGCCTAGAAACACGAAACTTTCAGGGCATGACAGTGATGATATTACCGACCTTATAGAGCACCCTCGGGGTGCGATTAGTCGCTCTACGCATGCTAGTTATAGACCGCCTTTCAGGCTCGGTCTATATACCGAGCCGTTGGTCAGAAAAATGTGTGTATGTATGTATGTATGGCCGTATGTATATTGTCCGTTTCGACATTTTCACCTTTTCAATTTTTTTCTCGAAAACGGTTAGAGGGGGGCAACCAAATTTTCTGGGTTAATAGAGGGATAGTGCGGCCAGCTTTGGTAAAAAATTCAGTTATACAGGGTGTTCCGTTTCGGAGTTATTAAACGTCAAAGTCGAAATTTCAGCGATTTCCGCTGAAATCGGATACAGGTCGCAAAAGTGAATTAAATCGATTTAAATTTTCAGAGGTTGTAGAAGACCGGGGTGTTCCGAACCCTATTGAAATTGGCGGTATTCGGAAAATGGGGAGTAATTCTTTTGAATTTTTTATGTCGAAAAATGCCCTTTGTAGACCCCTCTTTGGCGCATATTAAGTCGAAGCCGGAACATCGGACAGAAAAACGCATTTGAACATAAAACTAAAGAATCTCAAATACTTTCTTTTTGCAATACATTTACCTATACCTAAAACGACTGGAAATTGGAGAAATTTGGGAAAAACTGGAAATTACCATTTTTGATGCAAATCTTTGACGGTTTTTAAATGTTTTCGGGGTCAAAATGGATTCAAATCGAAATCCCATGTGCCATATCGGAAGGAGCTCGCCAAAATACGTAATTTTCATATTTTTGGTTCCTTAATTCTTAATAGGAAAGGAGCAATCGATAATTAAATTTCGGTGTTTAACCATTTTTTTTTATGACATCTCTACATTCGAATCACTCTGTATCTTTTCCTATCCAATTTCTTCCAACTTTTTCAACGCTATCCCTTCGGGATATAATCAGACTTTAAAATGAATCCCGAATGGGTGATCCTGGGCCGGATTTAGGGGGTAAAAACACATTTTCTCTGTTTTTTTCCATCAAAATTCATCTTTAAATGGCATTATTATATATTATTTCTCTTATTTAACAGCTCTTTTTTGGTTTATTTTCTTCCGTCATCATCTGAGAACACTGCTAACTAACTAAAACTCCATATTTTTGCGTTAAAGTTATAAATAAATAGGTTTTCTTCCTTCGGCGCAGGGAAAAAATTTTAAAAACTGCGAATGTTAAACCATGCCATGAAAAAAAAATCGAAGTTAAATATGAGCTGTCAAAATATACAGTTTTCCTAGCGATATTTTAAAGATCCTGAGCCAGTTTCGGCTTGGAATATACATGGAATTGATAGAATGGACGTGTTTTTATCTATTCCTGACCGTTTCGTAGCACGAGATGGGCATTAAATATTATTTTTTTGAAATTTTTCTTGACCCTACATTGCATTATAAAAATCAATTTCTATACGGGAAAATGTATTAATTTAATTATTATAATGTATGAAATGTCACAATTTGGCTAAAATGTCAGCATTTTGATGCGAAATAGGAACGACTCTGGACCAACTTCGGCTTCAAATTTACCGGGCAAGGGATTTAGGGACCTTATACTTTCGGTAGAAAGACATTTCATTTGATAAATTTGGCTTTAAAAACCAATTTTATCGACTTTCCGATGACGCTACAAGACATCATTGAAGATTCTAATATTGCGCTCAGTGGCATCGAAAAAATCCAAAAATATGCATTTTATTTTCTTACCATGAGCGTGTATACCTTTGGGGCAATATATTAATTATTATTATTGAATAATTTTAGGGAAATGACTTGATTCGGATCGTTTTAAAGTAACCAGAACGATTCGAAAATACATTTTATACCTTGCGGCATGTGCATGATTGTATATATGTCTACAGGGTTTCCAAAAAGTCTTTGTATGCGGAAATATCTTTGCCATTAGTACGAAGATAAAATATTAATTGAGCCGGTTTTCAAGAAAATCGAAAATATTTAAATTACTATGTGTCGTGTTCTGTTGTGTTTTTATATATGTATACAGGGTGTCCGAAAAGTCTTTGAATGGGCAAATACCTTAGGCTTTTGTACAAATAGTAACTCAATTGTCGGATTTAAAGCAAATCGTAGGTATATATTTGCATTTCTATGTGTACGGATTTATATGTTTGTATACAGGGTGTCCTAAAAGTCTTAGTATGGGCAAATACTTCTACTAGTACCAAGATAAACTTAACTAACTAAGATTTTAAGTACATCGACTATATTCCTATTTAAACGTGTTAGTGTTAGTGTGAATGTATACAGGGTGTTCAAAAAGTCTTGGAATGGGCAAATACTCCTATTAGTACTTAGATAAACTTTATTAGGTCGAATTTCAAGCAAATCGAATATATTTGTATTAATATGTGTTTATGTTTGTATGTATGTATACAGGGTGTCCGAAAAGTCGGTATGAGCAAATACTTCTACTAGTACCGAGATAAACCTACTTAATTCGGATTTTAAGTAAATCGACTATATTCCTACTTAAACGTGTGGGTGTAAGTTTGAATGTATACAGGGTGTCCAAAAAGTCTTGGTATGGGCAAATACTCCTATTATTACTTAGATAAACTATTAGGTCGGATTTCACGCAAATCGAATGCATTTGTATTAATATGTGTTTATGTTTGTATGTATGTATACAGCGTGTCCGAAAAGCTTTTGTTGGCAAAAATAGTTTCTACGTGTGGTGTTTGTATGAGTAGAGGTGTATGATGCTTCCTGAGTTTCCGCATGCGCAGTAGGGTCGACCTTGAACGCCCAGGTGTGCTATTGTTATTTGGCCTTGATATGCGCAGGTGTTATTCCAAGGTCAATTTCAAGCACTTGGCCTTGAACGCGAGCAGATGTTTCTTTGTTTGGTGATGACCAGGTGGACGACGCTTATTTCAAGGTTACATTTGCGGTGCATATTTTCAATGAATGCGAGCAGCTGTTTCTTTGTTTGGTGATGACCAGGTGTACGACGCTTATTTCAAGGATACATTTGTGGTGTTCTTTGTTTGGTGATGACCAAGTGTACGACGCTTATTTCAAACGCTTATTTCAAGGTTACATTTGCGGGGGTCTAAATGTGGTTAGGTATATATGAGGGTAGGGGGAGTTAAATTTTAGTATAGAACATTGTGCTGAGTAAAACGGTTCAAGCAAGTTAATTTGAAAGTCATCCCGTACGTGTGTGAAAATTGTGGTAAATCATTTACCCAGAGCTATAATATGTTACGACATAAAAGAATCGTGCGTAGCACGATTTGCCAATATACATGGTGGAAAACAGCGAAAAGTTGACGATGGGGCATCAACATCTGAGGTGCGTACTTGCACTTGCTGCAATATAACCAAGTACTGATAGTTGATTATTTCACCATCACTCCGTCCTCCGGAGGAGGTGATGGTGTAACTGCGCATGCGCCATATATCGCCCACGTGGGCGAGTGTTATTTGACCTTGACCTTGAGAAATGACCTTGACCTTAAGTCATGATCTTGACCTTGAGAAATGACCTTGACCAACTGTCACCTGTCATACGTCATCTGTCACCTGTCATACGTCATCTGTCAACCGCCATCTGTCATCTGTCAACTGTCATCTGTCAACCGCCATCTGTCATCTGTCCTCTGTCATATGTCAACTGTCATACGTCATCTGTCACACTCTTGGACGTTAGCTACTTTGGTCTTAACTACTTGGGGCTGGAACTACTTGGGGCTTTAACTACTTGGACATCAACCACTTGGGCACTATCGATTGGGACCTAACTGCATCGGATATTAGTACTACTCCTTAAGAATATTATTAGTATTAAGTATTTCAGGGAAAAATGACGTCAAAAACTTTTTTCTTTATTTTGCCGATAGTAGGATTAGAACCTGGGACCTGCATATTACAACGTGGAATTACCAACGCTCTAGCCGACCTGGCCATCTGCTTCACATAAAATATTGAGTTCCGAACATAAAGGCTTGCGGCAGTTGGGCAAGCAAGTTGTTGTTGTTGTTGTTTTTAGCGAAGTCACGATGAGAACGATTGGTAAGAAATGTTGGGAAGGAAGAAAACACTTAGTAGTAGTAGGAAAATTATTTATTTAGCCCACAAGATATATCGATATTTAGCAACTTTATAAACAAAATTAGTTAATAATATTAAACAGGTTACTGCCACGAATACAAGTAAACTAGAAATACTGTTCATAGTTTCAGAGAAAGATGGCGTTAGTGTAGAATTAGCAGTAGTAGTAGTTGGAGTAAGAGTTGGAGATGCGGTCTCATTCTTGCACTCGCTATGGAACGTCATCCATCCTGTTTCACCAATCGTCGAATCTTGAAAGAGAAAGTGAACCTTGTAGCGAAAAGAGCTGCTGCTGCTGCTGCTGTTTGATGCAGGTATCGTGGCGGAGAATACAGACATGTGGTCAGCGTTCTGCGGGTTGAAATCCAACGGAATCCATGGTCTGCTGGCGTTACAATCTCCAAAATCGAACAAAACAGAGGCGTTTTTAACATTTAAAGGTCGATATACGTAGAAGACGTTGTGTACTACTGCAACCAGCAGAATGAAGGATGGACTTAACAGAGCCATGGCTAAAGCCAAAATGAGCTAAAGCGTTGGAGAATGGAGATTTATAATATCATAGAGGTGCATCAGTCCACTGGCTAATAACACCAACAGCGGTATTAAGAACAGAGAACTAACATGGAGAGTTCGGAGCGGTTCTGGTTGTATCTTTTTCAAGCTTGGCGGTGGGACTTTCTTTTTTAGTGGTCGACACTTCCACAATACTTTAGCTAGTCGACAATGCTTAGAGTACTTATAGTGATCGGTTAGTGGATCATCCCCTTCCTTCCAATCAGCAAACTCGCAATGACAAAATGCACATTTAACTATATCTAATCGCTGGGTGTAATAAAAACCAGCCTGTGCTAAGTCTTTAGGGCTAACGTTATTGGACCAATTTTCAAACGTAATCAGTCTTTCTTCAAAAGTACGAATAGCGGCCAGACCGTCGTCGTCTAAGCAATCGGTACAATCTACACTGCGGCTAGCCATTTGACAACGACTTCCTACTTAGACTAATCTAGCTATACTAAGAAATAAAACAAACAAAATAGGTTATATACTTTTATTCCATATCATTTAAAAAACAATGTCGGAAATTATACAATAACTTAACATTATTACAGGCACAATGTCAAACATTAAAGTCCTTATGGTGGAAACATTCCACAACTTTCTTATATTTACTTAATTTAGGTTCAGTCTTTAAAGGAATACTAAATATAAGACAATAATCGAAAATCTGTTTTAAACAAGTTGCCTTTAAATCGCCCTTAACCAGAAATTTAGGAGAGTCATACTGAAGACGAATGTCACGTAAAACACTTTCAAATTGGTTCAAGTCCAAACAGCCAGACTGCCACATTAGTCCATGGTATTTTTCCTCCAAATGTTCAACTATCTTGAGATCTTCGGGTTTTAAAAATTTTCTACCATACGGAGGTTTGAAGAGAAAGCTGCAAAATCGTACGCCATCATACACAGCCAACTCCTTCGGTATAAACCCACTGGCTAAAGGGTAACCTTGAAGATCGATGCAAACGTCCTGACGTTCTTTAGACATCTTGCACACTGGTTAGACTCGAAGGTAGCAGCGACGACGACGGTGTTAAACTAACTTCTAAACAGTTTACAGTACGGAAGGGCTTTAAGTAAGGAAAGATATACCACTACCACCATCAATATCTCTTGAAGCAGGTTTATTCCAAGCATTCAAACTGGATTAGGGTGCGAGGGTTACCACCAGCAGCAGCAGTCAAGCTTTTCCCCAAATATGCTAGAGTATACTGGGCACTCGATCGATTCATGTTGTCAACCAGATCCTGCGACATAGTTTCAGCTATCCGTTGCGGTAAGTATGTTTGAAATAGTACATCCTCCTGGGCTGAGTCAAGCAATGTCGCAACAAGGGCTCTCCCATAACGTGTTGTTACAAATTTCAGTTTTTGAATAGGATACGCTACTCCTATAGGTAGAGTGGAAAGTTTTCTGCATTCGGGAAAGTTCACAACATCACTGTTAATACGAGCGTTAAGTTCCGCTAATGTTTGCTTGGAAATACTCATTGTAGAATGTTGCTAAATAGGTATCAACACACGACGGGTCTCGACAGGTTATAACTGTATGCAACGAATGCTGAAACAACTATGAAGTCTCTGCTAGAATCGAGCTGTGTTTATTAGTGATAGCAGAAGCAGAGAGGGGTAGGAGGAGGAAAGGAGAGAGAGAGAGAGAGAGAGAGAGAGAAAGAAGGAGAAAGAAAAGAACCTTGAGCTTTAAACTATTTATTAGTATTATGAATCATCAGTATACATATACAGTTTATCAAAGTCATCTAACAATTTTTGCTGGTTGTAATGCAATAATTCCAGCATGTAATAACTTTGTTCAGACGGGTTTAAGTTGCACAGATTGGTTACAATTTGAAAAAAGTTTTCCTTAATATCAACAAAACATTGAGCATACTGTAAAGTATCATCATAATAGGTTCTAAATTGTAAACGTTTAACTAATTCTAATCTATAGTTAATTAAATACTTAATGCTAACAATAGAATTTATATCATTACAAGAAAACGTTAAAGTTACATCATTGCTTCCAAGTCGAAATATTCGCTCGTTTAAAAGAATAGCACTGGATACGGTAAAATTTTCCGATGACTACGTTAGCGTTGTTATCGCACTTCCATCAATATCTTCAAACATCTTGTCAATGATCTCCAAAAACTCGTTCCAATCAGAATCGCTGAGGGAGACTGGCTGATGTTCAGGCGTTGTAGGAACTAGTTTAACACTTGGTATCATCCCCCTAGTACTGTAAAATTACCAGTAGGATGGTAAAATTCGCCCAAGTTTATTCTCCTTGCGAATTTCTCTATTACTTCGGAGAATCATACTATCTAGATATGTCCAATAGGGTGATCAGCTTTGAGAACTATCGTCTTCTTCTTCTGGGAACTCTGGAGCAGCAGCAGCAGCGGTACAACTTTTACTAGACATGGTTCACACTAAAATAGTGACGTCAATCAACGCATTAGGATTAGTATGAGTGTAGAGGAAACTATACCCCCACTCCACATTTATTGATGTTAAGTTCGAGAAACAGTAGTTTGGATAACGCCCATCCGCTTCCCATCTCGGTAAATTCGGAAGCTTTTTTCACTAGAGAGATCTGATATTCGCTGTAAAAGTCCTCCAAATTAGTGTTGGGAGAAATAACGCTAAATTTTGTATTAAACGATTTTACGCCGTGTTCTTGTGTGGATGCCAACAGATATCGACCATATAGCTCCATATTAACTTTAAGCTGGGGATAAGTCTTTAAAGGATCAGTGAGTAGAGTAAGAACCGTATCTTTTAGATCTTCTAAATATTGCTTAACATCGGTCGAATGTAAGTCACTTGTCAGATGGTAAGTTAGTATGCGGTTTTTAAAAGCAGTTCGAACCAGGTTTACATGAGAGTACAAGGTCTCACTACATTGCTGCTTATGTTTTGTGGTACGGTTATGAGCAGTACGAGATAAAGTTTCAGTATCACACTCCTTGCAATAAGGCATGATTTCAACTGACGAAAACCGGAAAATGTTAACTATTTGTACAGAGCTCGAGGTTAAACCACATCCTTAACCATATCTATCCAACTGTTATGAGACTTATCAAACCCAAGCCATTTGACATACATATTTTTGCCCTTTTTACGCAAAACTTGTTCAATAAGAAATACGTCAGATTGTTTGGTTTTTTGCAATTCCTCTTCATAGAATCCACCACTAATGGGTTGACCGCTCGTATCCTCTAGCAAATAAGTCGTAGGATTGGTAATCTTCACCTGAGATACTTTAAACAACTCGGTGGTCTAATTAGGTACATAACCCTTTTCAAACACGTGCTTAGCCTTACTGATGCGAACAATGTCGCCAACTTTGAATTTTTGCTTTCCTACAACCTTTAAACGACTATAAACAGAGTCCAATATTTTCTTCTCATTACTCTTGTTAACATCCTTCGGTTTCAAGCGGATTGTGTGATGTTTGGTGTTATTGTAATTATTTGTAACTTGTTCCAACAAGTCGATCCATTTATGATTACCATTCAAGGTAAACAACTTAAACAGGTGTTCTTTGAGCGTTCGAATTACTCGTTCAGCAATAGAAGCCTTTAAAATACTAAAGGTACTATAATGATGTATCCCATGCTTCTTCATAAGACTTTGAAAGCTAGCGTTGTAATACTCTTTCCCATTATCCGTAACCAGCTTTTTCGGAATCCTCCGAGACTGTTTGAGTATATGAGCCATGGCATTACTCACATCCTGAGCATTTTTTGACTTGAGAGGGCTGGTCCAGAGAAATTTTGAAAAACAATCAATAACAACCAAGATGTATTTAAATCCCTTGTTTTCACGAGCGTACTGATCGAGTTGAGCAAGATCGGAGGCAAATGTATCATCTAAACCATACTGGATAAATCTGCGACGTTTCAATTTGATTCTAGCTGGTTTGTGCAGTTCCTTAACAACTTGTTCTCTCGCCTTCGTAATACCCTTAGCCATTATTTCCCAAAGAATGAGGTTCTGCAGTAAGATATCGAATTATATACGTCTACATTTTAGATAGTTGGTGGATGGGAAGATCTTTTCTTTAGCAAATCAACTGTTTGTAATAATTTTGAGAGTTCTTCACGAATCTTTTTCATATCCCCACTGACTGGTTTGAGAGCATTTCGAATAGCCGTATTGGTGTAAACTTTTAGGAGTTTTTCGAGGTCCTTGAATTGTGTAGATAGACGATCCAGGTTTGTATCAAAAATTAAAGTCTCGCTCTTTAATTTGCTCTCAAGTAGCTTAAGTTGATCGGATACCGAGTCTGCATAATCCTTATTAGTTTTTGTAAAGGTCTCCATTTGTTTTACAGTACTACCGATAGAGTTGTTTACTTTTTGTTCCAACACCTGTACTTGTTTCAACATCTCCAAGTGGGATACTTGTATTTTATCATTCAACGATCTATCAATGGTAGTCGAAAGGGAAGTTAGCATACTCTCTACAAACTTTTTATTTACGGCGTCAGCGATATCTGTTGGTGATTTGACGTTACAAAGCCGATGATCTTGAATATTGTAATCGCCATCTTTTGTAAGAGTGATCAAGTTGGGTGCTTGCAACACTCTCACTCTTTTCTGATTAGACGACGTGGGCAAGGAACGTCCAAACTTATTCATGATTACTGCGGTACTAAGACAAAACAGCTTTAAACAAACTTATTTATAGAATTCAATTACTCCCAGTTGTTCCAATTCCTGCAAAATGCTCCAAATCTCGTTCATGTTATTATTGTTGCCAACCTGATTGGAAGCGTCTAGCTTTTTTAACCTGTCAACCAGCTCGTTTACGTCATCGTAATAGACATATTCTTTGGGTTTTTCGTTGTATTCCATTAAGGCAGATCCGGATTTCACAGATCCGGATTTCTCAGACTTCGATCTTGTCAAGATTTTACCCCCGGGCGAAGGAATTTTACTGGTAGAACCTTTAGAAATTAGTGGTTTCACAATGGCATTATATTTGTGAGATCTATTACCTTTCAACTGACCATTGTCTTTCAAGTATAAATCTGTTCGCTTTAGAATATCTCTATATTGTTCTTCATCGGCAGCAGTCTGAAATTTAGGAGCCTTGAGAAACAATAAATCGTATAGTCCCAGAGTTCCTTTGTACGTAAGGGAGCCAACTTGAATATCACCATTCTTTAAGAAATTAACCGGTTCTGAACCTAAGTTCCAAGAATCAGTCACTAAATCATATTTCAGGCTGTTAGCATCTATTTCGCTAGAGCCTGTCCAATATTGTTTCAGATATTCTTGAGCAATCTTCGGATACTGCTCGATAAAAGTCTCAAACACTTCAGATTTTTGAAGAGAATCTTCAAAATTCTTTCTTATGTGTTGCGCTGATTGTGTCGCAGGATCCTGAGCTGGTTCTTCAAACACATCATCAGCAGCAGCAGCATCATCCCCGTAGTGAGTTTCCTCGGTTAAAAATTGTACAGGAGGTTTCACTTCTCGAGTTACTATGGGTGGTTTAAATTTGGGTTTTACACCAACACTCTGTTCCACTTTAATCTTACGTTTCTTAGATTTTGCAGTGGCGGCGGCGGCGGAAGCACTCACAAGCTTATTCAGAGGATCGGTAATAGGCATTAAGAATTTATTAAGAGCTTCATCTTCTTCGCCTCGCTCCAACTTTAATGCTAAATACTTCTTTCTTATTGTTCGTGCAGCTTGGATAATCCTACGTTTAACGTCTTTATCGAGCTGGCTCATGGGGGTAGACATACTAAAAAAAAACAGACCCTGTTCTGGAAAAACAGCTAAAAACAAACCCTGTTTCGGGAAAAACAGCTAAAAAACAGCTAAAAACAGACCCTGTTCTGAAAAAAACAGCTAAAAACAGACCCTGTTTCGGGAAAAACAGCTAAAAACAGGCCCTGTTCTGGAAAAACAGCTAAAAACAGACGCTGTTCTGGAAAAAACAGCTAAAAACAGACCCAGTTTCTGCAACAACAGCTAAAAAACAGACCCTGTTTCCGGAAAAACAGCTGAAAACAGACCCCTGTTTCTGGAAAACAGCTAAAAACAGACCCCCTGTTTCTGGAAACAGCTAAAACAACTACTAAACAGACCCTGTTCCTCGAGACTTAACACATCTAACTTCTAGGACGTCAAGTGTTACACTGAGTCCCGAGGGCTTAGGGTATGATATATGTATCAAACTTGCTACGATATCGGCCTTTAGCAATATCATTGTCTTTCACCATTACTAGAAATCCATACTTATCTTTCCAACATTCGGAGCAAATATGTTTAAATGCATCGAATGTCATGTCTGTATTAACGTGATCGTCGTAGATATGTTTCAAGTTTAAGTCGTCCTGCTTAAATAAAATTAATACATTAGCATTGTCACGAACCAGCTGCTTAGGTATTTTCGAGTAAGTTTGCGATAAATAGAATGAATCAATCGCATGATGTCGGCCCATATAAAAGTAATTACGTATTTTCTCCTGCTTCTCACATGCTACGTCATCAAATATGAATACAGAGTGAGGCCGGGCACTGGCAGGATCTAAAACTTCATCATTATCACTGTAACCGAAATAGCCTAACCGGGAATGTTTCATAGCCTGTTGAAGAAAGTCGTACTTGTCTTGCTGCAGGGATTTGGAATACACGTACACATTCTCGAATTTTAAACCATTTTCATCAATCAAAAGACTAATCATTACATTGGTTTTGCCACAATTACTAGGACCACATATTAACGCTCGAATTGTAGAAGGCAAAAGTTGACCATGTTTGCTACTTCGGGGCTTGTCTGTTTTCATATCGCAATTATAAACTTGGATTTTTAGTTTCTGCTTCTCTTGACGCATCTCTATAAATACTACTCTACACCCACCCAGGACTTCATTACAAATGAAGACTCTGCAGGGTGCAGGTGTGTTAAATACAGCTATCAACAAGCTCCCGTTCGAGCTTCATTTACCAGGTTATTCCTATTGCGGTCCTGGAACCAAACTTCAAGAGCGGTTGGCTCGAGGCGATCGACCAAAGAATAAATTGGATAGTGCTTGTCGCGATCACGATATCGAATACGCCAAGTCGACAGAGTTGGAACAAAGACATCGAGCCGATCAAGTGTTGGAGAACCGAGCTTGGGAGCGAGTAAAGGCAAACGATTCCAGTTTTGGTGAAAAAGCTTCCGCGTGGTTAGTAACTAACGCTATGAAGGTAAAACGCAAGTTGGGTGCTGGCAAGAAGAAGAAGATGAAACCCCTATCATCAGTGGTTACTCTGCTTAAGAAACAACTTCGACATACGGGTGCGGGTGATGTTAGTAAGAAAAGGACTCTCTGTAAAATACTGAAAGCTGCACGAGTAACGGTCAAGAAGGTGGGAGGACGTAAGAGGATCAACGTACCACGAATAATACCATTACCGAAACAGGGTGGGTTTCTACCACTTATTCCCATCTTTGCCGGACTTAGTGCCCTGGGGGCATTAAGCGGAGGCGCCGCGGGGATAGCGAAGGCCGTTAATGACGCTCAAAGTGCCAAGGAGAAGTTGAAAGAATCTAAACGACACAACGAAACAATGGAAGCGATTGCATTGGGAAAAAAGGGTAGCGGTATGTATTTAAAGAAACACAAAACTGGCTATGAATTGTTTTTACGAAAACTGCCAAAAAACTACCAATAAAGCTACCTGACAAACCGTTATCCGATCACGATATTAATTCGTACGTCACTCGATTACAAATACCGCATTTTCGAGGAGTATTTATGCGAGACACTTTACCGAACGCACCCCTCAAAACAGAGTGCGGTGTTATTAATTTGGATCGGAACACAGGATTCGGAACACACTGGGTAGCTTACAAGAAACACGGTAATCGAGTTGTTTATTTCGATAGTTTTGGCAACTTGAAACCACCCAAGGAATTTGTCAAGTACATGAAAAATGTTAAAATCTATTTTAATTCCGAACAGTATCAGGATTATGGAATGACAAATTGTGGACATCTTGCTCTAGCATTTCTCTACAATAAGACTTTATAAATGCAGGCGTTGATGCTTATTGACATCAGTCATGTCACAGACATTCACGTTAAAAGGTCGCTCTCGCCGTCTTGAAGCATACTTTGTACCTCCCATAGAGCTCGATTCCCGGTTTGATTACTCGTTAGCATTAATTTCGCTAAACACTTGGAACACGATTCCCAATATAGAAGAGGGACGAAACAAGTTTTATTACATTGTCAATAATCAGGAGGAGCGAGTATTGGAAATACCAACAGGATCCTACGAGTTGGAAGATATCGAGCAGTTTCTACAACGTAAGCTCCTAGATCCCAGTGCTCCCGCAGACGAACGGAATCGCATCTTATCGCTTAAACCCAATAACAATACGTTAAAGTGTGAGCTATCCAGTGTCTTCGACATAAACTTTAAACCATAAGACAGTATTGCAAAGTTGTTGGGATTTTCACCTCGGCTGTTAAAGTCTGGCAAATTCCACGAATCAGATCAACCTGTGGAAATTATACAAGTTGTTACTATTCGAGTAGAGTGTAACATCATTTCCGGTTCGTATTACACAAATAATCCCGCACATACTCTTTACGAATTCTCACCAACTGTCGATCCCGGCTACAGTATAAATATCGAGCCCAGGAATCTAATCTATTTACCTGTGAACCAGAAAAGCATCTATAACATCACTCTCACGCTAGTAGACCAGGATTCTCGGCCTCTTAATTTTCGAGGCGAAGAAGTAGTAATTCGATTGGAGCTTAAACGAAATGGTTCTCGTATTTAAAAGGTATTTAAACACTAATACCTCAGCTAACAGGTCATTCAGTGATCAGAAGTCGAAGGGGTCACTCACGTTTTCAAATATATTATATTTGCAGTCTATAAGCAGTCCTTACGGCTATCATGTCAGAAAAACTTCAAATCTTCAATCAGATCAAGAGCGATGAGTCGGTCATTCGCGAAGAATGGCACACTTATCACCCTTTTACCAACTCTTTTAATAACAATGACGAAATCGAGATTGTTATCAATCAGCAAGATGTCTTTTTGGATATGAGTGAAGCTCAACTCTACATCGAGGGCACGTTTAAGGTGGAAGCAGATGCCACTGGTAAGACCGGTACTTGCGATCTAACCAATAATGCTGGGGCCTTTCTCTTCGACAACATTTCCTATGAAGTTAATGGTAAGGAGATTGAAAAGATTCGAGATCCTGGTATTGTTAGCACAGTTAAAAATATGCTATGTTTAAATGAGCAGGAAAGCCGTGCTCTAGACATAGCCGGATGGAATTGGCCTAGTGGAACTGTTAAGACCTTGGATGAAACTTCTAAAGACTTTAATTTTCGCATTCCACTTTCAATCTTGTTTGGCGTGTTTGCCGATTACCACAATGTATTAATGGGTAAGCAGAAACTTAAACTAGCTCGTGCTCGTCATGACGACAACTGCTACAGGTCCACTGGTACTAAGAAGGCGACAATACCCTTAAAAACGGTTGTGTTGAAAGTGAGACATATTTACCCGAGTGATCCAGTGAAATTAAGGCTTTTGGACGAAATTGCAAAGAACAAACCGATATATATTCCGTTTAGAAACTGGGAAATACATGAACTGCCTGCTTTGAGAACGACAAAGCGTGATATTTGGACCGTTAAGATCATGTCTGAGAGAGCCCGATACGTTATTGTATTTTTTATGAAGAAGCGAAAAGATAACTTTGAAGCTGATTGTACCTACTTTGATAATTTAAACATCACAGACGTTAAGTTGCATTTAAATTCTGAAGTTTACCCCTATGAGTCTTTAAACCTAAACTTTGTCGATAGACAGTTTGCAAAAGCCTATCAGATGTATACGGACTTTCAAAAAACCTATTTGGGAAAGCAACGGTCGGAGCCGCTTTTGGATTTTCTCGCTTTCGCTGGCAGAGCCCTCTTTGTTATTGACTGTTCCAAACAAAATGAAGCCCTCAAGAGTAACACTATTGACGTTAAGTTGGAGTTTCAAAGTTCCGAAAACTTCTCGGCTGAGTCACGTGCCTTTTGTATAATTATTCATGATCGAGTGCTTGAGTATCAGGCTTTAACAGGTCAAGTACGTGATCTATTGTAGTCAGTTACTATTCAACCCTCTCAACACGATGAAGTTTGTTGTGGTTGACGTCCAAGGATTCAGCATTCCGGAATTTCAAGCTAAAGAATTGGCTATTTACGATGGAAAGCAAATAAAAAACTATCTTTTCAAACCCGTTAAACCGTTTTATGAGCTGTCCTATGATTGCCAGAGGCAAGCAATGTTTCTATATGGGAACCGACATGGTTTATACTACAATTCCGGTGAAACCGATTACAATGAACTTCACCGAATTATCTACAACGATCTACGAGATATTGATGTCATCTATGTGAAGGGATATGTAAAGAAGGCCTTCTTACTGGAAACTTTTTCCACGATGAAATATCTTAAGCATATACCCGATATTGTTAATTTAGAATTTACTAGGGACAGTGTTGCTGTACCGAAATTATCTCTAAGTAAAACCACTTGTTCTTATCATGGTTTAGAATATTGTACTTGTAGTGCTAAGAATTCAAAAATCTTGTATGAATATATTTATGATTTTTTACCTAAATAAAGAAGTTAAATTGTATTACATGTTTAATTTTATCCTATATTAGTAGACCCTCTTGAGAAATTTGGGTATTTAGTCTCGAGCGCATGGCAAAGACGGTCGACTTATCAGTTAGATTCGACGAGCATTTGAAAAAATTACGCAGGCTGAAAAGAGATATTAAGTTTTACCAAGAAAAGAAATCTTAGGTTAGACTGTTTTCGAAACTTACCATTTAAACTTACCAATGGCAGCCTCCTCCTCCTCCTCCTCCTCCTCCTCCTCTTCTTCTTCCAGCTGGGATACGGTGTTTGAATCTCCTTCTAGATGTCCTGATGTTCTAGCGATAGTTCGGAAGACTAAGCCCAACCGAGTTTACGTGATTGATGACTTTATAACTGTCATTTTTACTACGTCCGAAGAGGAACGCAAACAAGTAATTTTGGATACTATTGGTTATGGCAAAATTTCTTTCTCTAGTGCGGAATTTGAAGAATTTTTAAGCACTTTTGATTGTTTCAATACCTATTGGGTAGATATATTTATGATAATTGGACAGTACACGCTAGTGATTCATCGCAATGGTGATAAGAGAAGTCTCAAGTTTGAAGATGCCACAACAGACAAGTATCTATTTAGATGGACTGAGAAGCTAATACACCCATTTGCAAAGCATGTTTATGAATTGTATAAGCTTACTATTGAATATTATACTGTTACCAAATAAATAGTCGAATGTCAATTTGTTTTTTCTCTGTTCTAACTAAGGAAATAAGACGCCATTATAAACACAAAAACAAGCATTTATTAAAGGATAAAAAAAATTTAAAAAGTACTAAAGTGACCGAACAGTGGTCTGTAAATAGTAAATAGAGTACAATAAACAAACACTATAAAAAATAGGGTAAGCTTGGGTAAAATATACATATAAAGTAACTAGGTAAATACATTGAATAGGATAGATTAGGGTAAAATAAATACAATAATTAAATAACTAAAATAAACTACTAGCCTAATATCACAGCCTCTAAAGTCACACATATTTAGCTATCAAAGGTGATTGATGTAAAGTTTGCTGTCAGTGATCAGTCTTAACTCATGGAATTTCCGATGATTCCTTATACTTTTCAATATCTCGATGACCCCAAGCAAGCGTGTTCTCTAAGTCGCCGGGAATAAGGTAACGCTTATCGTCCGCGTGTGATAGCGCTACCTTATTTTTAAGTTCGACATACATATCATGTAAATGTGAACGGAAAGTGTTCATCTGTCGATGAGTGTGAGTTCCTTCTACGTCAACCGCCTCCCTATAATCATCAGGAGTCAGTTCTTTCTTGGTGACGTAGCCAGGAACTCCCTTAGCTTTTTTCGTTAACTTTCCCTCCACATTTACACAATATGCCTTCGCCCCGGTACCGTAGAAATCCCAAATGATTTTTCCTGCATACTCATCTTTCATTTTACCCAAAATTGATTGGTTTACAGGAACATCATGTGGGTTATCTTGTGAGTAATTGGACGTATCGAATCTATCTAAATTTTCTCGCATGTCATGGTAGAAATTTTCGGTTGTAATTTTTAAAACAAGGGAATCGGTGTCAGTGTAGAGTAATACCGCGTTGTTGCCGTATTTTGGCTTAATATAGCCGTACAAAAAGTCATACATAATAGTCTTGGATATTTCCAAGATGCTAAAACCTACGTAAATAGGTTTATTATATGTGACTTTTTGTTTTTTCATCTGGATAGCCACCAGGTTTTCGCTGAAAATCGTGCGGTCTTTAAAGTGAGGTTTCGAGATTAACGCTTCGGCTCCCAACCTTCTACCAATATTTTCCCAATGAGAAACAAGTTTAACATCTACCCGTTTCTCCACATTTTCCATCGTTTTCCCAAACACGGCGTTGTTCATAAGTTTGAAAAAGTCTTTCTCGAACTTATTTTTCGCTTGATTGCGCATTTTCCATCGTTTTCCCAAACACGGCGTTGTTCATAAGTTTGAAAAAGTCTTTCTCGAACTTAGTTTTCGCTTGATTGCGCATAGCTGTGTTTAGGTCAATGTATTTCTTTAGCCACGGTGATTGGTCAAAAGATATAACGCGATGAATTTTGGTGAGCTTAAGCCCATAATCTAAAGCCTGACGCAAATTTTGGTAATGAATTATATATTTATCTTTCTTTAACAAATTTGGAATTAATTTTTTAATGTCTTGGAATTTTGATTCTGGTGGGGCTATTGATTGTGGACAAAAGGGTAGTTCATTGTGTAAATAATGTAACTGTTCGGGATATTCTAAATCTACCTCTAATATGTAGCCAGTTTTAGAATCATTCGCGACATTCATGTAATATAAACTTTGAATTTCGGTCTCATCCAACCACTTAAAATTCCCCGTTGGTAAATATTGTGACATAGCCGCACCATATAGATTGGTGGCGTCCAAATACATGATGTAGGAAGTAGGTTTGGAAGCGTCATAATGAGGTATAAATTTATTGTTTGCAAAAGCTTTTCTAACGCTACACTGACTAACCCCACCGCGAATACCGTGTTTAAAGAAGTGTACCATGTCTAGATCCGTCAGTAATTCCAAGCTAATTGATGTGGCCTTGAGTGCGGCGTCCATTGAAAGGGAGGGCGCCGTGAAATACTGTGCCGGGTCTAGGCCGTAAGTGTTAAGGCACACGTCTCTAAAACTTTCAAAAACATCTGTTAATAATAAAACGTCGGATTTTAAATAAATATCTGAATATTCGCCTAAAGTTTTACATTCAAATAAATTCCACACAGCCCAAGCACGCTTGTAATCCTCTTTACTAATGTCTTCTTTCTTTAGTTGGTTGTAGAAGTCTTTCTGTGATGGAAGCTTTGCATCGTTTAATTTTGCGAAACTATCCACGTAATTATATGGGAAGACACCCTTCTGTCGAATAAGCTGAAACTTATTTTCTTCCGCGAAATATTTTCTAACTTCTCGACATTGTTCCGGTTTTAAATTTTGACTAAGTTTATCTAGACTGCTGGCCATGAAACGAAAACTGTCGAGGAAGCGTAATTTTAAAAATACCTGTCGTTGTTTACCATCCTTGTTCTCGATGTTATCCACCAAAACATGTTTAGTAAATGATATATACTTTTCCTTGTTTTGGGGGATAACATCTAGCTTTTCTTCGTTGGCAGCCAATTCCTTGACAAACAGGTGGGAATCAAAGTTGGACATATTATGGAAAAAGATGGGTACAAATTGAGGGATTTTGTAATTTAGGTTACATACAGAGTGCGCAGCCGCCTGATATTGGCCATCTGTATGCCTGTGGTCGTGCACGCGATCGTTTAATGCTACATCAAATGGCTTTTCGCAGATATGACACACCGTAGCATTTTGATGCTCAATCTCTTGTTCCGCAGAAATAGGAATCATGGGTACTACTTCCTTCAGATTGATTTACAATCAGTCTCTAAGCGTTTTACGAATTCTTTGTGAGCATCCGGACCCCTATAACTTTGGTAAATCGAATGAGCATCATCAAAGTCACATTTGATGTAGTAACCAAACGAGTACGGGACATGTTTGTGCGTTCTCAATGTGTATGACGTATCGGGATCCTGCGGATTTTCCTCTGTATCGATAGGTTCAAGGATAGTTTCGAAATCGGCATAAACAACGAAAGGTAATTTTAATTTCTTTTCAAAGTTTGTAAATTTCAAAATATTCTCGGGAATCTCTTCGCCATATTTATTTTTTTTTTTCAAATCTGTCGTTGGGACTTTAGCTAAAACGTGCCCGCAATCATGTTCTTGGTGTTTTTTTAATTTTTGTTCTGACTAAAAATACGATAAACAGCCATCACATAAATACTTGGTAGCATGGCGTGAGGATAATTGTCTTGAGATCAGGCGAGATAAACTTCTTATTAAGCAGTAATGACTATTACCATGGTCATCACTGATTACTAACAAATTTACATGACGCTCTCTATTACGAGAATTTGTAAAGTATAAGGGCCCCACGACTTCAATAATATTTTTACCATCTTCTAACAATTTCTCCAGTCCGTATACGTTGATAGAAATATTATTTAGTCGCTCAAACTTAGTTACATCAGCAAGTTTAATCGGAAATTCCATACCTGTAAAGACCAACTCGTTTTCAAAAGGCAAATAGTTCGCGACTCTGTTTGCATTTTGAGTCCAATGAACTGGATGTAGGGCGGCTAGGACTGACCACATGAAACATTTTTGATCGGTGTTCCGGATGTTTAAGACGGCTTTCTTTGCTTCAATCTCCTTTGGCAGCGGGATGTGAGAGGATGGCTTTAGATGCTGGATCTTGTTGATGCCTAATTCTAAGTGCAGGAGTTGTTGGAGCGCCCACCCTGTAACAATAGAAATATCAATTAGTAAGAAATATTAAATCGTTTCAAATTTGTTTTTTTTTGCAATAGTTTTACACTCACCACTATCCTTTTCCCCAAACTCGGAATACTTTCGGTCTAGGATGGTGATGAACTGCTCGAACAGCTCCTCTAAGTCCGTAGCCCCATTCACCATCTGGTACTTGCTGTTGAATGACTTCACCTCTGACGATTCGCTCGACTGCAGGAGGAAGCGACCGAAAAGCTCCAGTCCGACCTTAAGCTGGTCGTACTTTGCGCGGATGTCTCCCACCAACTTGACGAATTTTTGTTTCAGATGTCGTAGATACTGCTTTACGTTGGTGGGATCCTGGCTTGAAGTAAGTCGGTACGTAGCAATTCGGCTCCTGAACGACGTCTTTACCAACTCTACTCCTTCCTCCTCGTGCACCACGCAGCATTTCTCTCGATGTCCCAGGGTCCTTAGATGGGCACCCCATCGGTTCGTAGGAACATCTAGTTTACATGTTGCACAATGCTGCGTGGACGATGTTGTTGGTTCTGAAAATCGGAAATGAATAATTAGTAGAGTTTAACAAATGGGGGTAATTCCAGAGACGGCTTCTAACCTAGTTGGAAATAAAATTAGGATTCGATTTGAAAATAAAATACAAATATTTATTTACCCACATTGTGTTATTTGAAAGTGCGAGATACGAAAATATCATACAGGGTGTCTGAAAAGTCTTAGCATGGGCAAATATCTTTACTATTAATAAAGATAGCAACACCAAATTTTAGTTGTACCTTATTGGTTAGTAAATCTACTTTTTTACGTAATTTGACTCTTTCAACCCCCTTGGGGGGTTACGCTAGCGAGTTGAGGTCCAAAATTTTGGATGCAAACCTATGCCGTGTGGCCTCTTCGTTTAAAAGTCTTCAAAAAAGAAACATTGTTTTAGTATTTTAGTATTTATTTATTATTGTAATTCATTTTTAAATGGCAAGCCTATAAAAATTATAACTCGTAAATCGTATAATCGGGCGGGGCACAAGTCGACCATTAGTCGGCCACTTGTGCCAAACAGTACAAGTCGGCGCTGCTATGTTTTGTTGTGTAGGGCACTTTTTTCTAACTTTTTTCCAACTTTACTTCTTCATTTGTCGTTTTTATATGTTTTGTTTTTGACATCTGCGCAGTAGACCAAAATGCGTACCACGCGCAAACCGAGCGTGCTAGACATGCGCACGGAATTTCAGGAGTTGGACTTTGGTGTCTACATTTGAACCCATTCATTTTTCAGAATATATCTCCAGTAGTTAAGGTACCACTACGTATTTAACTTTATAACTTTGTTCCCAAGTTTTTTTCGACTTTATTTTTCAGTTTTTGCCATATGCGCAGTAGACCAAAATGCGTACCACGCGCAAACCGAGCGTGCTAGACATGCGCACGGAATTTCAGGAGATGGACTTTGGTGTCTACATTTGAACCCATTCACTTTTAAGAATATATCTCCAGTAGTTAAGGTACCACTGCGAATTTAGACAACAAAGTACATCCCCTGAAATTTCGTGCGACTGTCTAGCCCTCTTGGTTTGCGCGTGGTACGCATTTTGATCAATGGTAAAACTTTTTCCCCAAGTTTTTTTCGACTGTATTTTTCGTTATTTGCCACCGCGCAGATAGCAAAAAAAGAAAAATAAAATTGAAAAAACTTGGGAAAAACGTTATAAAGTTAAATACGCAGTGGTACCTTAACTACTGGAGATAGATTCTTAAAAGTGAATGGGTTCAAATGTAGACACCAAAGTCCATCTCCTAAAAGTCCGTGCGCATGTCCAGCACGCTCGGTTTGCGCGTGGTACGTATTTTGGTCTACTGCGCACATGGCAAAAAACGAAAAATCGAAAAAACCTTGGGAAAAAGTTATACAGTTAACTACGTAGTGGTACCTTAACTATTGGGGATATATTCTTACAAGTGAATAGGTTCGTATGTAGACACCCAAGTACATCTCCTGAACTTGCGTACGCATGTCTAGCACGCTCGGTTTGCGCGTGGTACGCATTTTGGTCTACTGCGCAGATGTCAAAAAACAAAACATATAACAACGACAAATGAAGAAGTAAAGTTGGAGAAAAGTTAGAAAAAAGTGCCCCACCAAACAAAAAATAGCAGCGCCGACTTGTGCTGTATGGCACAAGAGGTCGACTAATGGTCGACTTTTGCCCCGACCGATTATACGATTTACGAGTTATAAGTTTTATAGGCTTGCCATTTAAAAATGAATTACAATAATAAATAAATACTAAAATACTAAAACAATGTTTCTTTTTTGAAGATTTTTAAACGAAGAGGCCACACGGCATAGGTTTGCATTCAAAATTTTCGACCTCAACTCCCTAGCGTAACCCCCCAAGGGGGTTGAAAAAGTCAAATTACATAAAAACGTAGATTTATCAACCAATAAGGTACAACTAAAATTTGGTGTCGCTATCTTTATTAATAGTAAAGATATTTGCCCATGCTAAGACTTTTCAGACACCCTGTATGATATTTTCGTATCTCGCACTTTCAAATAACACAATGTGGGTAAATAAATATTTGTATTTTATTTTCAAATCGACTCCTAATTTTATTTCCAACTAGGTTAGAAGCCGTCTCTGGAATTACCCCCATTTGTCAAACTTTAATAATTAGTATCTGAGTTATAGAAAGAAATTTATTCTTTAGACCATCAGAAATTTAAATTTTAAATACTCACCATCTGTCGAAACGAGTCTTGCTCTTTTCGTCATGGATGTCTGCATGGTATTCGCTGGTCTTTTGGGAGCTGGATGTTTCTCTTTCTGGTGACGAAGAAGAGCCCCCTCCGACTTGAAAATTCCACTGCAGACGTTGCAGATCTTGACCGCTATGCGGCAATCCCCATGACGCTTGAAGTTGTCCTTCCTGGTAAATGTACGATCGCAATATTGGCAAACAAACATTTTCTATAAAAAAAAAATATTTTTACTAAGGGTTGAGGTTAGCAGCGATTGACATTTTTAGTTATTTCATACTCTTGCGCAATATTATTTTTTATCCTTATAGAACTATTGGCTTATGTGGTAGATGAACGACCACATTATTATTTTGTAGAAATAAAATCGTTTTTACAAGTAGCAGTTACAAAGACACAACTATAATTTTTTAATAATAGGACTGACAGAGTTGGTGTATTTTTAACACTACTCTAAACACAATTACTAATTTTCGCTAAATCATAATAAGACATAATAAATTTCCAGCGCAGAATTCCTACTATCACTAATTCTTATTTGTTGTGTGTGTTGAATCAACTGCTGGTTTCCCCATTAAGAACACACTTAAACAATTAAAACGTTGGTTGTACTGGCCTTGCCTCATGCCGATTAGATAAGCGCGGAAAACACGTTTAAGCAATTAAAGCGGTTGTCGCGTTGACCTTGCCTCGTGCTTATCAGTTGGTTCACTTTACCTAGTAGCAGATTACTAATATTGTGGTATACAGCGTGTAACAATATTAGAGTATACAGGGTGATTTCTATCTTATTCCGCAACGATCATTGACAATGGCTACTGCATTGCGGATAGTGTTGCGAGCTTTAGCAGCAATCTGCTTAACGGATTTCGATGAAATTTGGGGCATGTATTTTATTCCTCCTACCCTTAGTCCCTATCGAAGCAAACAAATTTTAAGGCCCTTTTGGTTGGCGTCAGAGAAATCACCGAAATGGCTTTAATATTTTTGGGGTTTTTTAACCTGTATATATAATGCTCTTTATGATTTCTATCTAACACCAAAATTTTAATTCTTCAACACTTATCGTTTAGACGCTAACCGTAATTTAGTTTTTTATTTAACTTCTCACATTTCTATGCTCCTGATACCTTAAACACCTTTGTAACCCTCTAACGCCTAAACGGCTCAGCGGATTTCGATGAAATTTGGGGTATGTATTTTATTACTCCTACCCTTAGTCCCTATCGAAGCAAACAAATTTTAAGGCCCATTTGGTCGGCGTCAGAGAAATCACCGAAATGGCTTTAATATTTTTGGGGTTTTTTAACCTGTATATATAATGGTCTTTATGACTTCTATCTAACACCAAAATTTCCGTTGTCCAACACTTATCGTTTAGCGAGGGAGGCCTCTATGAATTTAAACTATTAACTATTAATGTTTTTATTGTCTAGATACACTTAGCGTTATTCACAGGGAACCTCGACTGGCTCAGTGGTAATGCATTGGGTCGTCACACGGATGGCGCGGGTTCTAATCCCATCGATGGTAGGACTTTTTTTCAGATTCATACTTATGCAGGATGGCGTTGCAGATGGCAGTTCTCGGTTTGGAATAGTTGGTTCAGGTTAGGTAGTAAACGAATGGATTTCGGAGTGGCAGGTGACAGATGACGTATGACATATGGCAGCTGACAGTTGACAGATGGCGGTTGACAGATGACGTATGACAGGTGACAGATGGCGTATGACAGGTGACAGGTGACAGATGATGTATGACAGGTGACAGTTGACGTATGACAGGTGACATATGACGTATGACAGGTGACAGTTGGTCAAGGTCATTTCTCAAGGTCAAGATCATGACTCAAGGTCTAGGTCATTTCTCAAGGTCAAGGTCAAATAACACGCCCACGTGGGCGATATATGGCGCATGCGCAGTTACACCATCACCTAATCCGGAGGACGGAGTGATGGTGAAGGAATCAACTATCACTACTTAACCATACGAGCAAATCGAATGGCAGCTCATCAAAGAACAATACACCATAAAAGTAATGCATGTTCACCAATATCAGCTGGTGTTGAACTCGTGTCCAGTGCTTTTAGAAATAGGATTGCCACATACCGTATATCAAGTGATAATGAACATACTGACTATTCATTATTTTTTGATGAAATTAAAGCAAAAGTGTTAGAGGTAGTAAGTGACCTAGTAAGAGTGCGTTGTGCTTTGAAAGTTAATATGGTGGTTATTGGTCGGTATCTTTTACCAACACAAGATAATATGTACAGTGACAAGTCATTTAATACACGCAATGAAATTGTTACTTCAGGAAGCGATTTGGAAGAAATATATCAATCATTAGTGGAAGCCATGAAGACTCAATCGACTGAGTTTCAGGAAAAAGATTCAGGTACGTTCTAAATTAACGACTAAAAATAAAATAAATACGTATGTCATTCTTTTTTGTTTTCGTAGGTTGGGCTCTGGAAAAAATTCTATACCTGGAAGTAAATGTCAACGAGTATAAACCTTTTGGTGGATCTTCATACATAAAGTTACCCCGATTCATCGAATTGAAAAAAGCTATCATCAATGTGTTTAATCAAGATGAGTGTTGTTTTGCGTGGTCAATCGTGTCTGCTTTGTGTCCCACCACAAGAATGGCATCACAGATTCAATCTTATCCACACTATTCAAGAGTGCTGAATTTTACAGGTATAGACTTTCCAGTAAAGTTGCGTGATATATCAAAATTTGAAGAAATGAATAATATTTCAGTTAACGTTTATGGTTTGCAAAAAATTTTCGAAAATAATATGTTAAAGTATGAAGTTGTCGGTCCATTAAGGTATTCGGGTAGAAAACTTAACAGACATGTAAACTTGTTGTTAATAACAAAGGATTGTAGTATTAAAGATGATGATGAGCATATTTGTGATACTCGTTGTTCTAAAAGTCATTATTGTTGGATAAAAGACTTATCGAAATTATGTTCCAGTCAAATTACATCGCGTAGAGATAAAATGTATTTTTGTGATGGTTGTTTGATATATTTTAGTTCACCATCATCTTTGATATCACACCAAAAAAATGACTGTAACCACAAATATTCATTAACACCATCACTAAATTTAAAAATAGATAAATTTGGAAGGAGTGTAAGTGAAAATATATTAAAATTTGAAAACATAGAAAAGCAAATGCGTGTACCGTTTGTCGTTTACGCGGATTTTGAATCGGTGCTTAAACCGCTGGATACAGTGGAACCAAATCCCACAAATTCTTACTTAGTCAAAAGCATCAAACATGAACCGTATTCTTTTGCGTATCTAATTAAGTGCTCCTTTGACGATTCGATTTCAAAATTTGAGCCCTACCGGGGAAACGACGCAGCCCAGGTTTTCGTTTCTCGACTTGAAAGTGATTTAAGATCTCTTTACAATACATACTTAAGAGATATAAAAGCAATGGAAACTTTAACGGCTGACCAAATAGCGGAGTTCAATAATGCCACAAAATGTGGTATATGTGAACGACCTTTTGAAAATAATAATAATTGTAAAGTAAAGGACCACTGTCACATAACTGGGAAAAAAAGACCTGGTGCTGCTCATTCGATTTGCAATTTAAATTATAAGTTACCCAATTTTATTCCAATTATATTTCATAACTTGAGCGGGTACGATTGCCACATGTTTATTAAAGAGTTATGTCGTCACGGAGACAAGATCGATGTTTTAGCTCAAAGCAAGGAAAAGTATATTTCGTTTACGAAAAGTGTTTACGTTCACGATTATGTCGATAATAAAAGTGGGACAATAAAGAAAACATATTTGAAATTGCGGTTCATCGATAGTTTTAAATTTCTATCAACGTCACTGGAAAATTTGTGTAATGGATTAGCTGTGGGTAGTTTCAGGGAAACAGGAAAATATTTTTCTGATAATGAGCAGTTTAATTTAATGCGCAAAAAGGGTGTTTTTCCCTATAGTTTTGTCGATTCAATGGAGAAAATGAACCATCCAACTTTACCCACAAAAAATCAGTTTTATGATAGTTTGTCAGAGGAGCACATTAGCGATGAAGATTATGATAGAGCTAAAAAGGTGTGGGACACATTTAATTGTAAGAATTTGGGGGACTATTCGGATTTATATTTGAAATCTGATGTTTTATTATTAACCGATGTTTTTGAACAGTTTCGCGATACTTGTTTAGAAACGTATAAACTGGATCCCGCACAGTACCATACCCTTCCAAGTTATTCGTTTGATTGTATGTTGCGTATTTCTAAGGTAGAGTTAGAGCTATTGACCGATATCGACACGGTTCATTTTTTCAAAAAAGGTATTCGAGGCGGTATAAGCCAGTGTTCAGAAAGGATGCACACCGCCAACAACATATATGTACCAAACTACGATCCTAACGAACCAGCATCTTTCATTGTTTATCTTGATGCAACAAATCTGTACGGTCATAATATGTCGCAAGCATTACCATTTGGCGGCTTTAGATGATTATCAGAGCATGAAATTTTAAATTTAAATATTATGGATGTGGCCGATAATGGTCCAGAAGGATACGTTTTGGAAGTTGACGTTCATTATCCGGATACGCTATATGATGACCATTCCGACTTACCCTTTTTAGTTGAAAATATTGTACCACCCACGGAATCGGCAAAATTTTCAAAGTTAATTCCGAATTTAAACGATAAAAAGAAATACATCATTCATTACCGAACATTAAAGCAAGCAATCAATAACGGCCTAATGGTAATGCAAACACACAGAATTTTAAAATTTAATCAATCCCCATGGTTAAAGACATATATCGACTTAACTACAGATTTGCGCAATAGGGCAACAACAAAGTTTGGTAAAGACACTTTTAAATTAATCATTAATGCTGTTTTTGGCAAGACCATGGAAAATGTGGAGAATCGTAATGATATAAAACTAGTTACCCAATGGGAAAATGACAGGAATAGAATTGGGGCAGGAGCATTAATTTCTCGTCCTTATTTTAAAAGTTCTACGGTTTTTAAAAAAGAATTCGTTGCCATTCATATGGATCAATTAAAGGTAACTTATAATAAACCAATTTATATCGGATTTTCCATACTGGACATGTCGAAAACAGTAATTTATGATTTTTTCTACTCATTCATTAAAGCAAAATTTGGCAAAAATGCTTCTTTACTGTATACCGACACAGATTCGTTAATATTAAAAGTTTACACCGACAATTTTTATCGCATAGTTGCAGAAAATCCGGATAAATTCGATACATCCAATTATACCGAAGGAAATATTTTTAACATAAAAAAAAGTCAGTCAGTAGTAGGTAGAATGAAGGATGAATTTCCAGGTGATCCAATAATAAGTTTTTATGGTACCGGAGCCAGAGCTTATTACATAAACTCAATCAGTAGCGAAATTAAAAAAGCGAAAGGTATAAAAAAACGTGTAATTGAAAAACAGCTTCACCTGGAAGATTATCGGAATATCGTAGAACGTGGTGGTCAGATGTTTCGAAAAATGAAAACCTTTCGAAGTTATAAACACGACGTTTATACCGAAATAATTAATAAAGTTGCTTTATCTCACCACGACGATAAACGTTATATTATACCATCAACAACAAAAACTCTACCTTGGGGGCACCCAGACATAAAGTTTTACGAAACAAACCCTGAAGATAACCTAAATATGTTAATACAAGCTATGCAAAGTTTTTTACCAGAAAATATTAGTTATAATTAGAAAAAATGTTGGAAAGTCTATGTTTTAGAAAAATAAAAAAATATTAACTCCAATGTCACGTAGTTTTATTAACCACTATAGTAATAGTAATAGTTGAAATTTTGTAACGCAGGACAGTAAAATACATAGATAATTGTTTCAATAATATGTTGTTTTATTTTACAATATAGTAATAAAGTTACAAAAATAAAAATTAATTAATGTCTGGCTTATAAACTTCTCGTAGCATCCATTGTCTTCTCAACATATCAGATCTGTTAATCGGCCCTCGTCGACACATCAGCGTTCCACAGTAATGACACTTAACAATCCTTACTCTCAACAATTCAATGTAACTGTAAGATTGCATGTGGTCAGTCCAAATATATACTTCTCTTTTACAATTATAGCAAACAGCAGAAATTATTATTTGTGCTCCTGAAAAAGTCTCAGCTGAAAGACTATTATCTTGATCTGCGGGCAACATTATTGTTTCTGATAATAGTCATCGAAGGCAAGAGAGTGCCTATAAATAGGAATTGTCTGGATCATATAACCTTGAGAACACAAACAATAACAGAAGTAAGGACACACGATTACCTTGAAAATATGTCCTTGAATCGCTGTTTAGCCGTAGAACGCAATTTCGAGGTTGAATTAACTTGTTTGGCCTCCAAAGCATCAACCGTCAGATAGAGTGGGGGAGTTTATGGTGGGGTGATAAGTATAAATTTGGTTTGCTAGGCAGAGCATTTCATAGTTCGCTAGAACAGTTCACCGAGTAAGTACAGTTGTCAGTTAAGTGCAGTTAGTAAGTGAAAATGAATTCCGAGAATGTATCGCTGTTAAGTGCATTCAATTTGGATGGGAGTACCCAAGCTGAGCTGATGGAGCAGGAAGTTCTCGACCTGCTGACCCCGGGAGTATTCGAAGAGTGGCAAGATGCCGAAGTTTTAAATACGGCGTTTGTGGAAGAAGTGAATGTGGGTGAAAAAAAAGTATCTTCGGCGGTTGATTACGTCAACAATTGGACTGAGAAGGACGGCGGGCGCATTAACATAATTAGTGATGTGGTGGTAAAGAAGGCGAGGCGGCAACCCACTACCAAGCTAGAAAAGCTGTTGAACTTGCCAAAGACAGCCGGCAGCAGTAAAAGTCAATTTTATGCACCTATGGAGGGTGAACAGAAGAAGAAATTCGTATTCAAGCGACCAACAGTGCCAGTTCAATACCCCGATTTTTTGCAGACGTCACAGCCACCGAAGCCTCTGTCACCGGTCGTCATCATTAATGAAGGCCCAAACACGATAACGCCCGAGCCGCCGAAGTCCATGCCTCCGATTGTGTTGGTGGCCGACGCTGACGAAAAATCGCCGATCGCGAGTGCGCCGATATCGCCAACAGTTGGGCGTGGAATGTACCGCAAACCATTAAAGAAGCGGTGCAAGCGGCTATTCGAGGCGGTTAGTCAACCCCGTCAACCTGCTGCTGCTTCTTCTGCAGAAGTGCCGATACCGGACTGGATGGAAGAGTTTTCTCTAAGCCAGAAGTGTGCCTTCTCCGTGGCTTTTAGTGCGAGGCAAAAACTAGTGGATGAACTAAAAAAGAATGATAGTGATGTGGCGCAATACGAGAGACAGATTAAGGAACTGCAGGCGAAAATTGAACAGTGTAAAAGTGAAGGGGAAGTGTGTAGAAAAAGACTTAAGGTATTGGACAATTTTCCATATAATTAATTTTAGAATTTTATTGTAAATATAGAGTTAAGTTATTTTTGTAATAGTGTTGTATATATAAGTAAAATAAAATGTTTTTGTATATATGATAATAAAAAAGTTAAATGAAACAATATTTTTTATTTCTAAAATAAGTATGCGAAAGTTACACAAAATAAAATAAAAATGCAAAATAGAAAAAAGAATAGACGAAAAAATGTAGGGCCGTAACTTTAGGTGTGTAATCATTAGATGCACAACTTAAGTATGCGATAAAGTGTTATGTCTGTGAAGAGAGGCTACCCGTTACAATGCCTGAGAACATGCATCTTATTTGTAATAAAATGTGAATTTTACTACAAGTAAGATAATAGACCAAACTCTCGGCATTTTCGTAGAGAACTTACTAGAAATTTAGCTAGTTCTAACGTATGGTAAGAACGTACATGTCTTTATAGAGTAACACAATATTTTCCAAAAGAAATTAATTCTTGAGAAATATCATGTTACTTGGGATGTGACATGAATCAACTACAAACTACGATCAAATATTTTGTAGCCCTGAAAAGGGCTGATTTTGTCGGGGTAGGTCGGGGAGGGCATGGTTCCGGGATCAGTTGGTGGAATCAGCTGGACCATCTTCATCCTGATGGTACGTGATCCACCAAGTGGATGAATCGGCCGGACCGTCATGATCTTCCGGCGGCGGTGGTGGCACCCAATCAGTGCTGGAGTCTGGCTCCATGTCTTCAGCCGACAACTCCCCATTTTGCCAATCCATGTTTGGCAATTCCAGACCCACATCTGCTTCTTCGACCGCCCGCTCATCTTCCCAGGCATTAAACATATCTTCTGCCTCGATGTCTAGAAGTCGTTCGATGTCCAAGAGTAGGTCATCCATATCGACATCATTCATGTCAACGGTATCATCGCTAAAAACCGATGAACCGCGACTCAATGGTCTTTCGAAATCCATAGTTATATCTTCGTACTTTAAGATTTAAAAATGAAGTGATTCTGTGACCCGCTCGCAACCGTTTAAATAGAGATAATCCACCCCCTCCACCACTCCATCCCCACCTTTTCACCGCCAACAAACTAGAGTTTATTATACAAATGCCCTCCATCCAAAAATGATACTGTCGAAAACTGCTTTTAGTTCTCAAAAATGGTGTAATTGTGTTGTGGAAATGTGACCGACAAAGAAACTTATACTCGATCCGTCTGGACTTACATAATTTCTATCTAATGTCACAGATGCCGTGGCATTAGATAAATACAAGTAAGATCAAAATATTCTGTCATCCTGAAAAGGACGGATTTTGCAAAGAAAATTATACTCGATCCGACTGGACTTATATAATTTTCTACCTAACACCACATGTACTATGGCATTAGGTAACTAAAACTACGATGAAACATTCTGTGGCCCTGAATAGGACCGTTTTTCAAGGTATAATATCTTATTTGTAATCAGGCTCGATTACAAATAAGGCACGCACTCTGTACGTAGAGTACCAAGAGCTACCCCACAAGCTTTGCAGTTCGGTATGTGCGGGCGAGTACCGAACTCCACCGTGATATGAAAGCTGGTGAATTGATCACCAGCCGACTTATCTTCAAAGCCTTCGTAGCATTCCATACACCACTTGTCGTCATCGTCCCCCACCTCCACCAGGTTTAAGGTCATACACACCCGTTCGGATCGACCGGGGAAAACAATCCTCCGTCTTATTACCCAATTCTCCGCATCCGCAGGTACATACACATCGCTTGAGTATCCGTCATCTGCTGATGCCATGTTGAGATGAGCGAATGTAATGAAGTAAGCAGTCTACTCGAGCTGCTTTTAAATACCTCAGCTTCCCCCACCCTTGCTAAAAGTACAGGAGGGGATGATGGTGCGAATCTGTGACGACTACCAAGATATGATAGAACCCTTAGGAGATGACAAACTTAAACGCGGAAGGGTGTTTTACGCGCAAATATATAAGAAAAACAAATATATAAAATTCAGTTTTGGAAGGTCTAAAATTGCACCAAAGACCCCCAAAAACCTCGAAAAACCCCGGGGTGGCCACTTCGTGTGCGGCGGAGGTTAGGTCGCTTCGCGACCTAACGAGGCGGCTGCGCCGCTAACGCCGCCCCCGCCCCCCCCCCCCCCCGGCCGCCCCCACCGCCCACCCGCTGGCCCGCCTCCGTTGCGCAAAAACCAAACGGGGTCCAGGGGCGGTAGCCCCTGGCGGGGGTTTGGGGGCGTCGCCCCCGAACCCCGGAATAACAGTCAAGTTGTACAATTCACATTAGTTTGGACCTGACTATCTTTTCATAGTTCCCTGTTTTCCCTAAAATACATACCTACTCTCTAGGTCTTTTTTGACCGACCTCTTATTACTTTTAATGACTCAAATCACTCGGGTCTTATTTAAAAACGATTATGCCACCCATCCCTCATGCCTTCGCCCTATTCCCCACAGCTTCCCTATACTACCCCTTTGAATTAATTAGAAATCTGAAAAATGTCTTTCAATTTTTCCAAATTAAATATTGAAAAGTCATTTCCCATCACAAAAAGTTTACTCTAAAATATTTTCCTATAACTTTTTTCGATCTGAGCTACACTTCTCCCGTTATTCATGAGCAAACCTGATCAAACCGCATAATTCTTGAAATTTTGATTAGTCTGATCATTTTGATCATAAAAAGTTTTATGTCAAATGTTCTGAAATGTCCTTGAACTATCAAATAATAATAATAATATTAATAACAAAATTCTTATTATTTGTATTGGCTAAACAAACCCAAGCAAACCTGAGCAAACCCACAAGTTATGTGCTTGTTGTCATTGCTTTGATCCGAAATAAAAATATTTTTGTTATATAAGGGTTAATGTGGTTGCTTTTTTTGTTAAAAATATACAAAAATAAAAATCTTAGTGGGTCGACAAATATCGATTTTTAGTTCCAAAAATATACGTCTCGGAAATAACTAAATGGATACAATTTTTAAGTTAGAAAAATAACAATTTTAACGGATCTTGGACCTTTAACTTAAAATAAGTTTTAGACACTTCTAGGTAAATTATCGAAAAGAGTTATGCAAAAATGTCAACGTCTATTTTTAAACGTCCTGAAAATGTCATCCTTGGTCATCTTTGCATTTTTTCACCGATTCAGTGTCAAACACAAAGCGACTAAGAATATCTAAACTACGATCAAATCTTTTGTGGCCCTGAAAAGGGCCGTTTTCGCGGTGGGTTGGAGAGGGAAACCTAGAGTGGTTGTTCCCCTCTCGCGATCTGCACCGATCGCGGTGCAGCTCGCCGTCTTCGCACCTCCAGCCGAGTGCTGCGACGGCTCCGGCGACGAGCCGTTAGCTCTTCTAAGAGAGCCGCCCTTTCTTCAGGACCCAGCAGCATCTGTGGTCCTTCCACCACTTCCACGGGCTCTGTTGGAGCCGGCTCCGGTGGTGGTTGCGGTCTTGGGATCGGCTGTACGATAGCCGTTGGCTTATTTGCGTTTTTTAAACGCCAAGCCTCCCAATAGTCGCTAATTTTGGACTCCCTTGTCGTCCTTAACATCAGCCTGTCCCACTTCATGGCTGGTTGAGAAATGAAAATTGTGATGGCTGCTCCCGCTTTTAAAAGCATTTAGGATGGTGGGGGGTGAGAGTGGGGCTAAACAGTTCTAACATATCCTTTCAGAGTAACAAAATATTTCCTATAGAATAGATTTCTTGTTCGAAATATTTTGTTACACTGAAAGGATACGTCTGTTTTTGTCATACTTAAGAGCAGGTTTGCCAACGTTCTATGTGAAACGACAAAAATTCTGATGTATCTTTTTGAGCGTATCAACCCAGAGTGAATTTATTTTTTAAAATATGTTTCTTGATAGAAAGTTATGTCACTTTGAATAACTAGAGGCATATGCGTTCTTATCATACATAAAAACTACAAGCTAAATCTTGCAAATGCTCTTTCTCTCGCTATCTATGTATGATTTAAACACATAATGCATCTCTCACCCAAAGTAACACAATTTTTCCTTCGAGAAATATCTTCCTTAGGAAACATAGTGTTTAACTACAAACTACGATCAAATATTCTGTAGTCCTGAAAAGGACTGATTTTGTCAGGGGGCAGGCAGGGTTGTTATTTGAGGGTCCTTATTTGTAATAGGAATTTAAGTCCTATTGCAAATAAGGTATGAGCGCCGGTGAGCGACGGAAAACAGTCTATCCCGACACCGACGACACCTCGAGTGGTTCCGCAGACATTCACTTCGTGCCCCGACTGTATAATGGCCCGATATGAACCTCGCACCTATCTGTCGCCTAAATCCTGTGTAGCAGTATATACACAAGGGGGAGAAGGGACCACATTTTACGTAGTTGAACAAGATGCAATATCTAGGTCTCAACCTACGCATGCGGCGTACACCCCTATGTTGCGCATTATGTACCACTGCCTGGTCGTCATCGCTGGAATAACCATTGTCTGAACTTGACGACATCTTGGCTTCGAGTGAATTCCATTTTCGACATCACGTCTTATATACTTTCTTTTCCCCACCCCTCTCCTAAATTTCTCTCTATTTTTCGCCTCATAACCTTATTTACCAAAGCCCCACATTTCAAGTATTAAAATAAGCCAATCGTAAAAATAAAACGCAAATATGTCCTTTATAAGTTTATTTTCAATATGTAAAATACATAATTTGGAGAATTACATAACTTCAAACTAATGTATTGATTTGTTAGTAACAGAACCATTAAGTATATTGTAGCTAAAAAATGCATCGTGAATAACTAACGCGTACACTTTAATGTCTTTAGGAAATTTACTTTTGCGTGTTTCGAACTCCAATTTCACGTCCACTGTGGACGTCCTGACGGCTTCTGGTTGGTGACTGCAATCTATTACGAATAACGGATTTTTAAGATAGTCGGCAAAACTCATCATAGGATCGCTCAGTTCTCGCTGGTAGTAGCTAGCTTGAAAATTCTCATAATTATAATAGGCTGCGGCATACAGTTTCTTTGAAAAATCTAAATTCCATCTTTCGTAGGGAAATACGGCAGAGTTCAGATAGAGCCTAATATCACTTATATCGGCCGTTGTAAGTTGTGTGCTATCTTTTGCTCTGTTGTCGGTAAAGCTAGTTGTCTGAAAACCTATAATCAAATATCTCGGTTTTTCGAGACTCGTGCTAGTTCTTAAGGCCCATACGTCTGACGATGTTTCTCTCAAAGAAGGTAGCTCGTAAAGATCCCATTTACGGTAAGCCATTGGAACGTTTGCGTTACTGCCACCTTTATTCATGCGTGATAATATCTTTATGTCGATCGTCTGGAATAATGTGACGAATTTTCCATTCAATTTTTTCAATTGAAATGTCTGCATCTACTTCCCCGATATAGCAATTGTTGAAAGTGCGGGCGATAATTAAAATCAACTCTTGCTTGACGTTAAAAATACCCTTTGAATAATCCTCTGCGAAACCCATGAGATATTTTAGAGGAAGCTTGCCGGAGAACACGTTACTTGTGGAATCTAGTATACCTTGATTTGCTTCGTCTAGACCCCATCCACATGCCATGAGAGCTCTATTTTGTGCGGCACCCAATGACACCATAGTTTTCATCGTTGTAGTAATTCCGGGTTTCCGAACGACGGCAACTTGGTCCCCTCCCATTTCATAACGACATTCGTCGAATAGAAAGGCGATGGCATTATTTGATAGATAACATTTTTTAGTAACGTCTTTGGGTTTGAATGTTCCTTCGATGTAAATGTAACTAACCGATATATCCAAAATGATATCTTGAAAATGTACAGGTATACGAATTTCATCGGAATTGCGGAATGTTGGAGAACCGTAAGGTTTATATGTTTGTTCTTGAAAACTAATAATGGAGTTATCAAAAATGGGTTCGGTAAAAACTTCGATTTTGTCACTGCTAGCGGCCATCATTTTCTAATTTTTCTCACTTTCAAACCGATCGATTGTAGAAATTTGCAATCTTTCACGGAGAGCTGGCGATTGCTGTGCGGATGTGTTTTCGATCGTCCGTCTGACTTGCGAATGAACCTTGACTGTGTTGTCTGCTTACTTTTATGTCGTTTAACTGAATCTTGAATTGTTGACAGCTTATGCAGTTGACGGTTAAAGCAAAAACCCATTATCCGATTTTTTTCAACTCTAGTTTAACTATAATTTTCTCACCTCGAAAATCGATCAAATCACCGCTATCGTCCAAGATGCGTAGAGTAATGTTGTCGATAAACTGACGACCATCCGGCATTATCGGCATATAAATATTATTTTGCGGTTCTTTGGAGATTTTGTAACCGGGTTCGACGTCAATATCAAATTCAAATAACGTATGACTTTCCAAAGAATTCAGGTATGCTCCGGAAATTATATTACAATCCACACGTACGATGCGCACTTTCATTATGTCCACGATGGTACTTGATTCGTGTCTTTGTCCACCTTGCAGCAATACAGAGCCAAATCCTAGCACTTTGCCGATACTGTTACTACCTCGAAAATCGATGCTATATTTTGACTTTAGCTCACATTTTAACGTATTATTATTGGCTGTTAATGAAAATAAATCGGTACCAACTTCATTGCATGACTCTTTTAAAGCGGTGTACATGGCTTTTGCTATTTCATTAATTTCGTAAGCTCCTGGTGGAATCCTTAAATGCTTTGGTATCACTGATTTCAAATGGCTGAATGAATTATTGCTTTCGTCGATATTAAAAATCGAATTATATGTGTAAAATCCCAGTAGTGCAACTCCATATTTGCTTGTTGTATTTAACTCGATGGGTGGGTAAAAATCCGCACTTAAGACACTTGAATGTCCTGTTAGAGTGAATGTGTAAGACATGACTGACGACGAAACTATTTGTGTAGCTATTTTATTGCTGTTTGCAACAGTTAAATGGATTTAAGCTGAAGCGTTGCTTTATTCCTTTGGGCGTTTTTAAACTGTTTTCTGCCTTTATATTCACATCGTTAATTTTGCAATAACAACAAAATATTTTTTTTGGTATCGGTCCATCGCCCTCATCCGAATCTGAATTATTGCTATTATAATGTTCGAAACAGTATTGATATTTCAATATATCGACGTCACTTTTTAGGTGATTAGGTAACCTATCCCAAACTAGTGCTATTTCATTTGGAGCTAATGCGATCAACACTTCTTTGGGCGTATTTTCTAACTGTTCAGCTGTCATTTTTTGTAATCCTCCGACTTCACGATATGCTTTAAGTGATAGCAACATTTTGGTGTAGTTGTCACGTTCCATTTGGGGTGTCAAAGACATACTTTTTACGATTGTAAAAGAAACTTCAAACACAAATGTCCACACCAGACTGTTCCAAATTCTTGTTGACGGTCGTATGTATAGTAAATTTTCTTCGTCGCTTCGGAACCCATCTGCAGATATCGTACCAATTCCATAGGTGGGGGTAAATCACCGAAACTATCGTAGTATGTTACATCAGAATTGCTTTTTCTATATGCTACCCAATGAGTCCCTACACCCGACATACTATCCAAATTTATAATGGCGGCCTCATAACGTTTGGGACCGCGTACAGGTAATGAATCTCTCATATATACGCCTCGAAAGTGTGGTATTTTCATTTTTAAGGCGTACCTTTCTACAGGGTGTTCCGGTGATCATGTTACAAACTTCTAGGGTAGATAAAACACACGAAAATAAGAAAAAAAGTTCATGTGAACATGGGTCCGGAAACGCTTCTTCAGGGAGCTAGGGCCCTTCGAAGATGACCTTCAAAAACTACTCTTCGTTTTATAGCTTCGGTACTACTGCAGCTATCGCCACCAATTTTGGGACATGAAATCTACTTGGTAGGTTCATCAATTTGAGCCTTCCGGATTTTGTCACCTTTAACCAGGGGCGTACAAACCAGGGGGGTATTTGGGTAAATTAGACCCTACTCCTCTTAGGCTTTAATTTCTTAACATTTTTATATCTGATTATGATTTTCCAATGCCTTTTACATAAAAAAGGTACTCTTAGTAAAAGTCGCTATCTGTCACCGTTTCCTCGGAAAATGGTTAAATCCAATCAATAATAAATTATTGGTCTTAAACCAATTATTACCTTGAAATATGAAAATGAGGTTCAGTACAGATAGTTGTCAAAAATCTGTCAATAAAATATTGTGTCGCCAGTGAATCATGGATTATACTTTCGCCGAATATGCCGATATGCTATTAATTTATGGCGAAGTTCATTGCAATGGAAGAGCCGCTTCAAGATTGTATCAGGAGCGGTTTCCTGAGAGGCGTGTACCTGCTCACACGCTGTTCGAGAGGGTAAATCAGCGCATAAGGGAAACTGGCTCCGTAAAAATAACGAGGCCAGATAATGGCGCTCAAAGAACTGTACGAACTCCAGAATTTGAGGAAGAGGTACTCCGACAATTCGAGGAAAATCCTGGTGTACCCGAGCTGTTGCAGAATCCATGAATGTAAGTCATGTACGTGTATGGGAGATTGTTAACGAACAACTTCTTCATCCTTACCATCGCCAAAAAGTACAGGAATTGAGACCAAATGATTATGCACCCCGCGTAGAGTTTTGCGAGTGGTTTCTTCAACAGTGTACGCAAGAACCCCAATTTCCGAAATTTGTGCTTTTCTCTGATGAGGCTGTTTTTACGAGAGAAGGTATTTTTAATTCACGGAATAGCCATGTGTGGGCGGAGGAAAACCCTCATGCTCTTCAAATAAGAGGGTACCAACATCGATTCTCGGTGAACATGTGGGCTGGAATTGTTGGAGAACGTCTAATTGGACCAATCATGTTGCCTCCTCGACTAACGGGGACGGTGTACCTCAATTTTTTAAGATACACCTTACCTGAGTTATTGGATGAGCTGCCCCTCGACATACGTCGGAATCTGTGGTTCCAGCATGATGGAGCACCCGCTCATTTTTCACATGTCGTACGTGAGCACCTCGATGATCGTTTTAGAATACGTTGGATTGGACGTGGAAGCGATGTCAACTGGCCAGCCCGGTCCCCAGATTTAACTCCTATGGATTTCTTTCTTTGGGGACATATGAAAAGCCTTGTATATGAAACTCCAGTTCAGTCGGAGGAAGATTTGGTGGCTAGGATTTCTGTTGCGGCTGAAATGATCCAAACCATGCCTGATGTTTTCACTGACGTCAATTTAAATATGCTACGTAGGTGCAATAAATGTATTGAACGTGGTGGCAGGCATTTTCAGCAATTGTTATTTTGAATTTATTTTGGTACGTACAGGGTCAGTCAACGACAGCGTTAGTAAATTCATCTTCAAGACAAAAATTTACTCTGCCTTCTCCTTGACTCACTCGTTAAACCTGTTTGTGTTACTTGTTTATTTTGTATTTTTGAAATTTCTAAACTTTAAGTTTTTCATTGGTGCTCGTGAATGATTTATTGCAAATTTATTATTAGTTTTGCTTGTGTAGGTTTAATTTTTTTTTTTGGAATATTTTGTATACCCTTTTACTTTTTATACCCTCAATTTCGAAAAGGCAATAAATCTCTCTAATCTAATTTATTTTCATTAAAAAAGAAGATTTGACTAACTTTTAATGCTCACTATCTGTACTGAACCTCATTTTCATATTTCAAGGTAATAATTGGTTTAAGACCAATAATTTATTATTGATTGAATTTAACCATTTTCCGAGGAAACGGTGACAGATAGCGACTTTTACTAAGAGTACCTTTTTTATGTAAAAGGCATTGGAAAATCATAATCAGATATAAAAATGGTAAGAAATTAAAGCCTAAGAGGAGTAGGGTCAAATTTACCCAAATACCCCCCTGGTTTGTACGCCCCTGGTCAAAGGTGACAAAATCCGGAAGGCTCAAATTGATGAACCTACCAAGTAGATTTCATGTCCCAAAATTGGTGGCGATAGCTGCAGTAGTACCGAAGCTATAAAACGAAGAGTAGTTTTTGAAGGTCATCTTCGAAGGGCCCTAGCTCCCTGAAGAAGCGTTTCCGGACCCATGTTCACATGAACTTTTTTTTCTTATTTTCGTGTGTTTTATCTACCCTAGAAGTTTGTAACATGATCACCGGAACACCCTGTATATCAATATTGGATAGTGGTCTTTGAGGTAGGGATTCTATTAGTTTTTTGATTTCTTATTTTTGCCGTTGTTTATATATAATCCCAAACCTGTGCGATATGGTTTCAAATATAATCCATTTCCTCTTGAACTTAGATGTAAGCCGGTACCTATTTTTTCTGCAGTCGACTTTTTTACTGCTTTTACGGCACGCACGATGCCAGCAACACCACCAGCTAATGAACCTAAGGCCGATAGTCCTGCAAATATTGGTATTAACGGTAATATCCCCCCAGTCTTTGGAATTGGAATGATTCTAGGCGTGCGAATTTTTCGTTTACCACCAGCCATTCTTAGGGATTTACGTGCAGCTACTGCAGCTATTTTCGATGCTTTCATGATATTTTTCTCGATAAGTTTTTTCCCACCAGCTTTTAACAATTCTGATCGAACGGGTCGTCTAATAGATGATCCAAAAGCTACTTTGTGTACTCGCTTATGTTTACCAACGCCTTTACCTTTAGTGTGGCGGCGGCGGCGCTGGAAGCGACGTTTACCTCTAGTGGATGCTTTTCTCGATTTTGATGATGATGATACACTCATACCAAAACGTTGTTTCGCTTTCATAATGTTGGTTACCAACCAAGCTGCAGCTTTTTCACTAGCGCTAGAGTCTTTAGATTTTACTCTTTTCCACGCGCTTTGCTCGAGCTCGTGATCTGCTTGGTGGCGAGCACTTAAATTTTCACTATTACGCAAATAGGCTAAATCGTGTTTTTTGCATGCGACATCCAGAGAATTAATTCCTTGATCTCCTCTTGCCACACGTTTTACTACTTTCGTCCCGGGCCCACAATACTGATAGCCAGGAATGTGTAACTCGAACGGTAGCCTATTAATTACTGAATTAACAATACCGCTTCCAGTCTTACTTGATAAACGAGACCGTCTACTTCGTCTGATGAGCGACATCTGAATGATAGTTTACGTGAAAGTTCAGTATAAAATATAGATTTTGTTAAGATGCGTATCGTCAATCTTAAACAAAAACTTCCCGTCGATAATCTCGATGTAAAGGTCGGATCTGGACTAGAACAAAAATTATTTAAAAGACATGGTCCTTTGCTACCGTCATCTATTCGTGGATTATTAATAGGACCTTCAAACTGTGGAAAAACAAATGTTATGATTTCGCTGCTTACTCACCCCTCGGGACTGCGTTTCGAAAATGTTTATATCTACTCAAAGTCGCTCTATCAACCAAAATATGAATATTTAAAGAAAATTTTATCACCAATCAAAGGTCTTGGCTACTACGCTTTTAGCGACGCAAATAACATTGTGGAACCGTCGGATGCTAAACCTAATTCAATATTTATTTTTGATGACGTTATGTGTGAGAAACAGGACGTTATAAGGTAGTATTTTAGCATGGGATGTCACAAAAATGTGGATGCCTTTTACTTGGCGCAAACGTATTCTTGTGTTCCTAAGCAGCTCGTCCGGGATAATGCCAACTTCATTATTATGTTTAAACAAGATGAGATGAATATGAAACATATATTTTCCGATCACGTTTCACCCGACCTGACGTTTACACAATTTCAAGAGATGTGTGCTAAATGTTGGGATAATAAATATGGTTTTTTAGTTATTGACAAGGATAGTGATGTAAATTCGGGCAGATACCGCAAGGGATTCGATAGTTATATATTCCTATAATAATAACTTGGATAATCATTTCATCGTTGAACGGTGCTTTGAAAGCATCATGAATGAAGAAATCGAATTAAAACGAAAGCTACTGGAAACTACAAATGCGGTTAGAAAAAAATTTAAACAAATTAAAGCAGCTAAAGTGCAGAATGAACATGATTTGGAAAAGTTTTATGAACCAGTTTCTAAACCACTAGAATCTATATCTAAAGCCGTAAAGCAGCAGCAGCAACAGTACGCAACTAAAAAATCAAGTACTACGACTAAACCACAAAGTCGGAGTAGCAGCAGCAGCTCGGTGGGAATAGAGAAAATGTTTGAAGAACATCCAACAGAAGCGGATTTTGAAACATCTACACCGATTTCGCAAAAAACACAAATTCCTACACCAAAACGTGGAAATCGTGAGTCACTGTTCGAAACCCCTTCCCCATCAACGATAACATCATCTTACACATCACCACACACATCAAGTGGTAGCAGTTCAACCGCAAAAACTATTCAAGATTATTTAAATGGATTAAAATTGGAGCCATCTCATTATGATACCGTGTATGGTGTACGCTTTGGTAAAAAAGAAAATAAATCAACAAAATATATTGGCAACTTGGTGGTTCGTTTTCTAACAAACGGAAAGATGGTGTTATACAAGAACAAAACAAACGTTGCTGAATTCGATGGAACGGCTGAGCTTTACGATTTGATTTTTCTAAAAAATCCACCAGTCCTAGATAATGAAGACGAAATTAGTCTAGGTGTACTTCAAAAATTCAAAACCATTTTGAAATTGACAGATGCGGCATACGACGGTTATGACAAGAAACGTGGTTTAAGGGAAATCCGATGGAGAAAATATTTACGAATCATAAAATCGCTAATTATGGGAACCAAACTGGGTGGTGGTGGTGTAGGAAGAAAAAAAGGCGACAACAAAATCCAACTACCAGTAAAAAAGCTCCTATCGTCGAAATCATCTCAATATGTTTATTGGAATAAACCTAAGGAGTTAGTGGATAGATTACGATTATTGTGGGGGTCAAAAGTAGCTGGACATACCGGACATGATAATGAGATTATGTCAATTATGGAAGAGCTTCGAGAAGAAGGAATAATATTAAATTTTGCACGTAGTTACCATCCTCAGTATAAGACGTGGAACCTTATAATATGGATCCTAGCCGAGAAAAAATTAAAGTCGTAAATGAATTACATAGGACAGCAAGAAAAAATTTTGTTAGAAGACGTACAGTCATAAAAGGATATCGAGATTTGTGGCAAATTGATTTGGCGGAAATGCGGCAATATGCTACTGACAATGATGGTTACCGTTACATTGTTGTATGTATAAACTGTTACTCCAAATTCGTGTACACCAAAGCGGTTAAGAATAAGACTGGTGTTGAAGTTACGAATGCCATGAAAAGCATCATTGAAGAAGCATCATATGCACCAAACAATTTACAGAGTGATCAAGGAAAGGAATTTTATAATAGCACCTTTCAAACACTCATGAAAAAATATAATATAAACCATTATTCCACATATAGCACGAAAAAAGCGGCAATTGTTGAGCGTGTTATAAGAACTTTGAAAAATAAGTTATATAAACAATTCTCGGCTAGAGGTTCTTACAGATGGTTACAAATATTACCAGCTATAACGAAGACCTATAATAACACTAAACACCGCACCATTGGAATGAAGCCTAACAGTGTAAAAGAGGATACCCCTATTAAAGCATATGACTATTTGAAAATTGTTCCGAAGAAAAAAAATTTCATTTGGGTGACATTGTTCGCATTAGCAAGTACAAAGGTGTATTTGACAAAGGATATACGCCTTCTTGGTCAACGGAACTGTTTGAAATAGCAAAAGTTAATATTACAAATCCACCTACCTACTTGCTGCAATCATTGGAAGGTCAACCTATTAAAGGATGTTTTTACGAAGCAGAACTGCAAAAGACAGCTAGCCCTGGTGTTTATTTAGTTGAGAAAATTCTTAGGAAACGCAAGAAAAATCAAAACGATCAATGGTTTGTAAAATGGTTAGGTTTTCCAAATCAATTTAATTCTTGGATAGACAAATCAGATATTGTATAAATATTATCAAATAGGTTTTACGTTACGTATGTATGCATTATAAATAATAATAATAAACATTGCTTTTCATAATTATGCGTTTTATTGTTAGTTTATTACATGTAACAGTATAATTATGTTTTCAAAAGAACTTCATCTAGGTTGGTTTCCATTTTGGTTATATATTACCAGCTATAACGAAGACCTATAATTACACTAAACACCGCACCATTGGAATGAAGCCTAACAGTGTAAAAGAGGATACCCCTATTAAAGCATATGACTATTTGAAAATTGTTCCGAAGAAAAAAAATTTCATTTGGGTGACATTGTTCGCATTAGCAAGTACAAAGGTGTATTTGACAAAGGATATACGCCTTCTTGGTCAACGGAACTGTTTGAAATAGCAAAAGTTAATATTACAAATCCACCTACCTACTTGCTGCAATCATTGGAAGGTCAACCTATTAAAGGATGTTTTTACGAAGCAGAACTGCAAAAGACAGCTAGCCCTGGTGTTTATTTAGTTGAGAAAATTCTTAGGAAACGCAAGAAAAATCAAAACGATCAATGGTTTGTAAAATGGTTAGGTTTTCCAAATCAATTTAATTCTTGGATAGACAAATCAGATATTGTATAAATATTATCAAATAGGTTTTACGTTACGTATGTATGCATTATAAATAATAATAATAAACATTGCTTTTCATAATTATGCGTTTTATTGTTAGTTTATTACATGTAACAGTATAATTATGTTTTCAAAAGAACTTCATCTAGGTTGGTTTCCATTTTGGTTTTTTTGGATCCTTTATCTTCGCTGTGGTGTGCCGTGCAGCATGTGGGTGAATTTGATGAATTGATATATTTTTTCCTTAAGGTACGTAATTTTGTCCTCATCATCTTCAAACATTTTTTGAAAAACTGGTACTAGCACATTACTAAATATGGTATTTATCTGCGAACCAAGTTGATGAACTTCCATAAGGACATATTCTTTGGTAGCAGCATCATTCTCATTTATCGGTTGGGCAACATTCCTTAATATCTTTCCCTCTATATCAAAATGTCCATCTGAAGTAAGTTTAAATCCGATTCCGGGCAACCCTCGCGATATGTTGTTACAAACAAGAGTTTTCTGTCGACCAAATTTATCAATTGTGTTGTTAACACGACCCATTTTAAAGTAAAACTAATTCACTCTCTTTATGATCGGCCTATATATAAATAACATAACTAATAAAAATTCATTTTACAATACACCATGAAGCAAGTAAGATTTGACGAAGAAAGAAATATTATCCACCGTATGTCTGTTTGGTGTTTCGCATATAGACAAGCCCGACAAAGTAATTTTCAGCAACTAATACTTGATAGATATCGTTTTCAAAGGAGAATTGGAAAAATGGATGCAATGCTAGCAAGGTTTTTAGAACGGAACCACAGAAATAATATATATCAAGAGCGATTTGTTAATTTAAATGTATGGTGAATAATAAACATATTTAGTACAAGAATATTTTTATTATTTCATAAACAAACTAAAAAATATATAAAATTAAATTTATGTGCTATATCCAAATTGTATAAGTTCGCTTCTCCTTAAACATATGGCGCGAAAACCTTGTTCTGCATCATATTCATCTTCATCATCATCACCACTTATTTCGCGCATATACTCTTCATCAGAAGAGTCGAATGGGGCATCCGGTAGCGACGTTCTACCTGGTGACCACTCTGACGGTAATGACGATGACGATGGCGATGATGAACCATCTCCGTTGACTTCTTCTTCTTCTGTAAAAGAGTTGAAATTTTGCTGTCGCTGCTGCTCTAACAAATCTCCTCCCCCGCTTAAAGTGATTGGGGTTTGAGTGGGTTGGGTGATATGCGATGATGATAATTGTTCTTCTTGCTGTTTTCTGTGCTCATTTTAACACCATTCACAGAAACCCATTTGTCCCACTAGCAATTCCCAATGTTCACAATTGGCACACATCTGATGACCATTAATGGAAAATGGCGAAACCATTGCAGTTGGACGTTCTTCTTTCGACTGCATTTTAAAAAATATATTGTAGTAAACTCAAGACCAAATAATACAACTGAACTGAATTTTAAAATTTTCGAGAGAAGTTTTATACCCAAGAGTCGACCGTCACACACCGACATAACCTTGGCATCCCCACCCCTATCTTAACTTCGTTTTAGGTTTGCCTTGGCTTTTTTTTTTGACCTTCCAAATTGCTAATTCGTTTCTCAAGGTCCCATAGAAAGCGTGGCTTATATCTCCAAGGCTGGTGATCTTCTCATTAAGTGAATATACCTCCGTATTAATTTTAGATAATATTTGTGTATGAATTTTATGAAGTTCATTCAGGACGTACTCACTGGTTGCCGCATCGTGACTTTTTATCGGATTTGCAACATTGGACAAAGATTTGCCTTCAATGTCATATTGTCCATCATGGGTTAGTTTGAAACCAACTCCAGGTGGACCACGTAATAACTGAACTTGTACATTGGTCCCATGACGACCAAATTTATCAATTGTGTTGTTAACACGACCCATTTTGAACTTAAACTGAAGTAATTTTGCAAGTTCACCAATTTATAAGAAATATTAAGACTAGTTAAAGCAAAAATAAAACAATAAATTAGGTACATAATGATTTATTTAACATCGCATATTACATTATACAATGAATAGAAATTTAGAAATTTTCTTCATCTTTTTGAACACACTCATCGCTAACAATAGCACACGCTTCCCCATCAACTTCATCGGTGTTGACTGCTTCACTCCCAAGGCCATCAACAAGGGTGTTATCATTTGTGGGAGCCAAACCATATTTTCTAGCTAATTCATTGGGTAAATGAGGCACTTCGAATAGGTAGCTTCCCAATTCTTCATTTATCATTCCAGCGCAAAATTCGTCCAGATCAATGGTCCCATATAGGTATTTCTCGCACATATGTGCTCCAGCCGTGAAATTTACAGCGTCTTTCATATACTTCCTATACTGACTTTCACTAAAATCCACATCGGATTTACCATAATTTGCAAAGTGTAGTATTTCTTCAGCCAGCTCTCTTAATTTACATGATAACCAATTAACGTACATATCTCGATTTTCAATGACAGTGGGGCAGTCACACATCTTAAATAGAAAATAATGGACATGTGATTGTGTGTGACTGTGTGTTTTTCGATATATACTTAACAAGAACTATTTTATTACATTTTAAATCAACATTAAAATAGCCTAATCAACAAATATTACAAGCAACCAAAATTTAACAACGCTCTAGTATTACCTCCAGAGAATACATGTGAGCTTTGCCCCAAATAAGTTAAGGTGTACTGATCACCGGAGTTATTCATCATTTCAATAGTATCCTCTGTCAGAATTTCAGCTACGCGTGATGGTAAAAATGTTTCAAATGTTGCTTTATGTGTTGGATCAAACAATTTGACGACAATAGCTTTTCCAAAACGTGAAGTCAAAGAATTAATTTTTTTTATCATATAAATTTTGCCCACCGTTAATGTAGAGAATTTTCTACGTTCCAGAAATTGCATATCTTGGTTTATCATATTGTTAATTTCGGCTATGGTCTGCTTTGAAATGCTCATGATTTAAAATGCAATAAAAACAATTAATGTCAAGTACCTTGAATAAACACTTGTAGAACACACCACAAACACAATACTTTATATGTCAAAGCAACAGTTAACGCATACGATGTATGTGTGACTATGAAAGCTATTTTCGAAATGAGCCATATTTATAAGAAAATAATCCAAAATCAAGTATTTATTTAGGGTGGGGGGAATACATCCGGCGACCTCGAAAATATGCACCGCAAATGTAACCTTGAAATAAGCGTCGTACACTTGGTCATCACCAAACAAAGAACACCACAAATGTATCCTTGAAATAAGCGTCGTACACCTGGTCATCACCAAACAAAGAAACAGCTGCTCGCATTCATTGAAAATATGCACCGCAAATGTAACCTTGAAATAAGCATCGTCCACCTGGTCATCACCAAACAAAGAAACATCTGCTCGCGTTCAAGGCCAAGTGTTTGACCTTGACCTTGGAATAACACCTGCGCATATCAAGGCCAAATAACAATAGCACACCTGGGCGTTCAAGGTTGACCCTACTGCGCATGCGGAAACTCAGGAAGCATCCTACACCTCTACTTGTATGTGTGTAGCTACACGGTTACGAAGGGCGGTCTATTCTACATCATCAGTCCGAAGGAGTGTGATATCTTCCTTAATACATGCTCTAGAAACACGAAACTTTCAGGGCGTGACAATGATATTACCGACATTATGGAGCCCCCTTTCAGTTCATGGCAATGATGATATTACCGACCTTATAGAGCCCCCTCGGGGGGCGATTAGGCGGTCTACACAATCTAGTTAGAGACCGCCTTTCAGGCCGGTCTCTATACCTAGCCGTGAGTGAGAAAAATGTTCGTTGGTTGTCGAATTCGGTTTTTTCCCATTCTCAATTTTTTTTCTCGTAAACGGTTAGAGGGGGAGCAATCAAATTTTCTGGGTTAATAGAGGGATAGTGCATCTAGCTTGGATAAAAAATTCAGTTATACAGGGTGTTCCGTTTCGGAGTTATTAAACGTCAAAGTCGAAATTTCCGCGATTTCGTATGATACACGATACAGGTCGCAAAAGTTAATTAAATCGATTTAAATTTTTGGAGGTTGTAGAAGACCGGTGTCTTCCGAACCCTATTGAAACTGGCGGTATTCGGAAAGTGGGAAGTAATTCTTTTGAATTTTTTTATGTCGAAAAATGCCGTTTGCAGACCCCTCTTTGGCACTAAATAACTCGGTCGCCGGAACGCCGGACAGAAAATCGGATTTGAACATAAATCTAAAGAATCTCAAATACTTTCTTTTTGCAATACATTTACCTATACCTAAAACGACTGGAAATTTGAAAAATTAGGGAAAAACTGGAAATTACTATTTTTCATGCAGATTGTTGACGGTTTTTAATTTTTTTCGGGATTCAAATCGAAATCCCATGTGCCTTATCGGAAAGAGCTCGCCGAAAACAGCTCTTTTTTGGTTTATTTTCATCCCTCATCATCTGAGAACACTGCTAACTGATTAAAACTCCATATTTTTGCGTTAAAGTTATAAATAAATAGGTTTTTTCCATCGGTGCAGGAACAATTTTAAGAACTGCGAATTTTAAACCATGCCATGGAAAAAAACAATTGAACTGAGGACGATTTACATCGAAGTTAAATATGAGCTGTCAAAATATCCAGTTTTTTTAACGATATTTTAATGATCCTGAGCCAGTTTCGGCTTGGAATATACATGAAAGCGATAGAATGGACGTTTTTTATGGATTCCGGACCATTTCGTAGCACGAGATGGGCATTAAATATCATTTTTATGAAATTTTTGTTGACCCTACAGGAAGCAGCCGAAAAGCTCCAGTCCAATCTTTAGCTGGTCGTACTTCTCTCGAATGTCTCCCACCAACTTGATGAATTTTTGTTTTAGATGTAGTAGATAATCCTTTACGTTGGTGGGATCATGACTTGAAGTAAGTCGGTACGTAGCAATTCGGCTCCTGAATGATGTTTTTACCAACTCCACACCTTCCTCCTCCTGCACCACGCAGCATTTCTCCCGATGCCCTAGGGTCCTTAGATGTCCACCCCATCGGTTAGTAGGAACATCTAGTTGGCATGCTGTACAATACTGGGTGGATGATGTTGGTTCTGGAAATAGGAATACATAATTAGTACCTGAGTTATATAAAGACAAATTTATTATTTAGACCACCAGAAATTTAAATTTTAAATACTCACCATCTGTCGAAACGAGTCTTGATCTTTTCGCCATGGATATCTACATGGTATTAGCTGGTCTTTTGGGAGCTGGGTATTTCTCCTTCTGGTGACGAAGAAGAGCCCCCTCCGACTTGAGAATTCCACTGCAGACATCGCAGATCTTGACCGATATGCGGCAATCTGAATGACGCTTGAACTTGTCTTTCCTGGTAAATGTGCGGCTACAGAATTGACCAACATTTTCTGTAAAAAATGGAAGATTTTGATTTATGAGATGTTCTAGAATTCTGTTGGGTGTACTACTACTACTTACTATGTGACTCCGAGATGTTAGTGGAAATGCGAACATACATCAGCTTTCCCTACTAGCTTTTTAATTCATTTTTCTCTTTCCCTAAATTTACAGTTTTTAGCATAATTTAAAGCAAAACTACAGTTAATGAATACCCGATAGAGATATTATTTTTTACAACAATGTTACATATATAATCATCGGGTTATTGTAGTTTAAAAATAAAAAGGGTTTAAGACAAACATACTGACAGGCTCTTTTATCCCTAGATCCAGGTACGAATATTACTGCAAATAACTAAATATTTCCATGTTGTTACTTAGACGGAAATTTAAAATAATAATTTTATGCAATAAGGTCGTAAGACAAACACATCGATAGACTATTTTGTTTTTCCTGACAAAGCGGCACTAATATTCTTGTAAATATTAAACATTTAATTTTTTTGCTAATACGTGAATACTACAAAACTTTAAGCCAATATAAATCGGTACTTACCCAAAATTTAACAGTAAACGCCTTCTGATACCGCCCCGAACATGTGACATATGTCAGTTTTTCAATTTTCACCTTTGACAAGTGACATGTGACCTGCTGGAACCAAAGAACCGATTACCTTACTTTTCTTTAAACGATGTCTGACGTCATCCTGAACACGTGACCCATGTCAGTTTTCAATTTTGACATTTGACAAGTGACAGGTGACATTTGACATATGACATTTATATTGCCGACGTAAGCCCCACTGACGTACACTTCGATGACGTGCTTGACATTGACTCATGCGCAATGATGACCGAGATATGACGTCATAGAACACCACATGTATCAGACATGATTAAAATGTTACATTAGCGACAACAAAGCCTGCTGAAATCTGCAGGATTTGCGCGAATAACGTCTTTTTCTAGCTTTTTTGGTTATGAGCCTAGTTTGGAATTTACAGTTTTTATCGAAAAGGAAACCTCTCAGCACTAAAATTTTGGTTTGCTTTGGTTAAGCTTGAACAAACTACGAAGAACCCGATGTTATCGATGAATATTTAAAATTTGCAAAAACTTTTTATGATGCAGAAGATTTTCTAATTATACCCACATGTTTTTTCAATACCTCCAGAGGCTTGACTGATACCGACATGAACGACTTCCTAATGATGCAATTTTATGCTAATTTATTATGTTAAAAATAAGCACTTTTATTAGGTTTACTTTGTTACACTATTAATTTGACGCGTTATCCCGCAATTCTCCGCGCGTCAAATTTGTATTTTTTCGCCACACTTATTTATTAGTAACCTATGTCAATCATAAATACGACTTTCACACCACTGATTTTTCCGTTGCGCTGTTTAACGATAGGCGGACTACAGGCGGACTTCAAAATACCATTTATAGAACACATACATTTATTGCTAATTTAATTCAAATATTATTTTAGTTAACACAATACTTACCACCTGGCGTGATAAAAAGAGAAAGAAAATCGAGTATGACCAGTGGCAAGAACGGAACAGTACAAAACACAGAATCAAGAAAGAGGCAATCCATGGAATCGGCAGACGGGGAAACGTCAGTTAAGAAGAGTAGGATGTCAAATGAGCTTAATTCTGTGAGTGTAAGTAACGAATACAGCTGGTCAACAACGTTATTTAAATTTTCCTTTACTACGGGAAAAGACGACTATGACTTTAGATTTCTTTCTTAGCTATTGTTTCTAAAAAATACATATAGTCGAAGAAGAATGAAGTATGTACAAAAATACAGAAATGTTATAAAAATTATATTATAGTAATTTTTAAAAAGAGTTTTTCCTAGTACATGCCACATGATTTTTTAAACCAACAATTTTGCCCTCGACTTTCTTTGCAGTTCGACGACAGCTCCAATAATTCTGTTAACAACGACGACTCGTGCAGCAGTATTGGAGTTGATACAACGACATCGTCTGACCCTAGTCCTATTAAAATGGATTCCATACATAAGGTAAGACTGGCAAAATAACATTAACAATATTTATTAAGAAATTTATACCTCCCAAGTAGCATTTTTAGACACATTTTGGTAAATGTATCGAAACCATTGTTTCTGTTTCCGACACAAATTGGAAACTGTTGGCAACAAATATGGAAATACGTACGTTTCGAAACGTACCTATACATTTTAAATGGCGCATTTGCACGTGTTTCCAAGTGATTGGTCTAGAGATGATCAATAAAAAGCGAACTGCGAAATATTCACTGCGAATAAAAATTCGTAATCGCAATCTTCTAACTATTATAAAATAAACTTCGAATGGCGATTGGCAATACCAAACCTGCATTCAACGAATCAAATGATCCAACTCGCTGGAAATTTTCGCAATGTTGCATTGATTAGCGTTGTGGCCGATCGCTACCAGACAACATGTAAGATTGAAGTAAATCGAGGCGCAGTGGTTGGAGCCCGCGGTAACTATGCGCAATACTTCGCTTTGTCTTTACATCATTAAAAAGAGACATAATAAGACCAATAAGTCGCCATTCCGTTCGATTAGTACGTGTTAAAAAAAAAACAAAAGTTTTAGCACAACACATATTAGATATTATTTATTGGCAACAAATTATTTTAGCATCAGTTTTTTCGTGTGTTTGCATTTAAGGTTAGGAAATAATTTAGTTGTAATAGATAATTATTCATTAGTGAGTAGTTAGTAAAGGTGCAAATTATGTTTTTTAGGTTTATTTTCACCTAAAACGGAATTTTATTTGTATGCTGTTCGCAGTTAGCAATCGCAGTTTATATTCACAGTGAATGAAAAATCGCATTCGCAATCACAACTGCGAATGAAAATTCGCGCCTTAGCTCATCTCTAGTTGGTACTAGCTGTGACTTTGGCTGTTTCGACATACGATCGAAACTTGTATCGAAAATGTTTCCGAAATATTTCGAAATTCTATTCTATTCAAGAGTGACAAGTGACAGTTCAACATCTTATAGAGGGCGCTGTACTGTTGGAGCATGGGCAAAACCAGCGCAAACTTTTTGGTAAAATTGTTTCCAAGTGTGGCTGATATTTGTATTTGAATATGTCAGAATAGACAAAATAAGGAATCAACAATATGAAGACAAAATAATTTCGCCATCATGAATTTGTCACAAGTGTATTTTCTATAAGTTATGGTAGATTTATTTCATAGTTATTGCAAAAGAGAACCAAAAATCATTGTTGAAATAAATTTTATTGTGCAATTTAGTAATTTAGCTTTATATATTTAACGCGCTCTCCATTTATTTGCATTGGCAGAAAAAATAATTCTTTGTAATTAAAGTTAATTTAAAATATTTTTGAAATTTTACTTTTTTCTTTTTTAAATTGAATTAGCTAGTAAAATGAAACTAACGTAACAGCTTTTTGGCTTTTCGAAAGATGCAGGAATTTAATTAAAACCAATTTTAACAAGATAAACATTCATTGGTCAAAATGGCTTCCAGAAATCGAAAAATTATTCTGGCCTAAAACGGAGCCAACACACATTTTCTAGTATTTGGTTTCTATAATGTTTCATACAACATGTAGCTATAACAGCTTCGATAATGTATCGAAAATGTGTGGAACAAACGCAGCTAAAGTAAAACCGACTAATTGTTACGGTACCGTCACGTTAGACTCTGCCAAATCATAACCTAAAACCAAAACCTACAGAAATAGTCGAGATCATTAATATTTTCTTTTAAATAAAAAGAACGGAAAATAGAAATGTACTCTGTTGTTGAAACCAAGGAAAACAATCTATTGGTCTTTACAGATGTCGATGGGACATCACTAATAACACTGTTCTGCACGAAAATCCTCTCCGCCAAACAAATACGTTATTTCGAGAAGCCCTACCTATTTAACTCTTACACCGACCTTTAAATTGTCGTATCACGTAACAGAGTCCAGAGAGTGCCAACAACATGCTTTAAGCAGGTGTAAGAATGTACCTGTGCGATATTTATCTTTCTATAGCCTAATGGGGTACAACGTTGCCAAGTCTACGTTTTCTCTCAGTCTAGGGAAATTGTGCCCAATCGGGCAACATCGCATGGGGGGTGTCTGGAGATGTTCCCCATCTACGAAGTCTCAACCCCCTAGGGCTTCAAATAAAGGAGATACCCATTAAACCCCATGTAATTCCAGAGTTCATCGTACCCCATAGTCGTCGGAGGGACAGCTACTTATTGAAGGGCCCCTGTATACAAAAATCGTTTTCGGTACTCTTCATTCCCGCTGTTTCTAGAAAATACCAGATGTCCGAAACGGGTATATAAGCAGCCAACCGCTTTCGGAGGATCAGTATTACAGTATTCAGTAGTGGATATACAAGCGAAGCGATGCCGTTGCGATCCTGTGTGAACCATCCGAACAGTTTCTGTTATATATATGGTGAGGTGACACTGAAAGCTCAACGAAAGACCTTGAGCCCACTTGTAAGAAAAGCCTACGAGTTATATTTCGGGTTCAAAGTTGGCGATCAACACAAAACTTTGGCTCCCAAAAAATGCTGCCGCACTTGCTCAAGAACCTTAGCAGGATGACTACGGGGTACTCACACATCTATGAAGTTTGGCGTGCAATGCTTTGGAGGGAGCCTAAGAATCATGTTGATGATTGTTACTTTTGCTTAACAAAAATTCTGGGATTTTCTAGTAAAAGCAAGCACCTCATGACGCTTCTAGCATACCTGTTCCTAAGCCTCCAGAGAAATATGAACCAGATAAGTATGATGACCATAGAGCGGAAATTTGGATGCGCTAACAGAATCGGACTGCCGGCGTACCTTATACTACTAGACATTTTCAGTCGCGTAAAACACAATATTTTAAGGTATTTTATTTTTATTGGCTTTTCATTCAATACAGAATATTAAATTACATCAGTTATTATGTGAATAATAACCAAGGGTATAAAAAAAATTTGTTTTTGGGTACTTTAAATAATGATATTTTGTGCCACGCCCGAAGCGACTAGACTATAGCTCGCACTGTTAGAGCTCATGAACGTTAGGTGTTTACACCAGAGTATTTAGTTGAAATTTGAAACTAAGTTGAAATTATGGCATTATACCAGTATATTCTTAAATTATGGATTCCTAATAATTATATTTATACATCAGTCGATTAAAACTATTAAAATACCGTTAAATAACATCACCTAACATTGTGTTGAAATTAGAAGAAATATGAGATCCGATGGTGTAAACGCTTAAGTTGCATTGCTATAGAAGAGTCAACCAAGCATGAGTGTAGAATTGTAGATAAGGGAAAATAAACTTAAAATTTCAATTAAAACATTTGTTATATTAAAAAGCTTAACAAGGTTATATTAAAAACACGTTCTTAAATCTTGTGTGCAAAATAAATTACTAAATTTGTTTATCAATTTCTTAGCAATAGTTTATTTCTTTTCGTTTTAAAAATCCACTTATTGAACGATCTTTCTATTTCTACCGAAGTTATAGATTTTACAGGTTAAAAATTGTCCCTTTGATTGAAACAGATGTTTTTCTTGCACAAGACTCACATCATGAGTGGTTTCACAATGTTTCATGAATTTTGGCCGAAAACATACCTTACAATTATATAAAGAACAATTTTTGTCTTTTATTCTGGAGCCTGAATCGGTTGCACCATGGACTCTTTTTTGTGCGCCCTAAAGTTTCTTTCTGCAGTAAACTTTTTCCCACATACACAATTAAACTTACAATTGTTAGGATTTTTATATACTATAGCTTTAGAGTTGTCCATTTTTAGCCTCCTGAGCACAAATAGAGCTCAAAATAGATAGAATATGCGATCTCTTTGGTTTGAAAGGAAAACCTAGCTTAGGGATTTTCTTCTATTTGAATATCAAAGGCAAAAAATAAATCAAAATTTTGTGTGCCTACATACCTTTTCATACAAAATAAACTCAAACATTTGTTTGTGCTAAGGTACCCGCTTATGGATCGGATCAGTTGGTAGTGGATTCAGTGCCGGGCCCGACTGGTCTTTTGTTTTAAATTCTTGTAAAATTCATACTAAATGAGACTCCACGCTGGCGCTTCGAAGCTCCCGAGTTAATGTGTCAGGGATATTTTTAATGGCTTATACGGGCCGAGCGTAGCAAGGTCCGTATCACTACGTCAAATGTGCATGTGCGGACATAAATGAAATTTTAATTAAATTAAATAGTCCCGCCGGACTTAGAAGCCGAGAAGCGCAACAAGCTTATCGCAAAATGTGTATGCAGGCAGCAGCAGCCAAAGTACAGTTGGTATGGCTAGCCGCTTGTTATAGTGAGCTGTCGCGCGGGGCCGGGCGTTGGACCGTCGCGGTTTTTTAATAATGTGCCTAGTTTCGCCAAGAAATTATTTACCTACAAATAAACATCGCAAAAAAATGAAATAGATACTATAGTATATTAAACATTGCTACTCTAGATGTTTATGACTTTTAGTTTAATATTGCTTTTCTATGTTATTTTAACGTCTAAGATTGTTAGCCGCTTCCCGTTTTGATACGTCTCCTCAATAGATGTCGCGCCTTGTACTAAAAGTATGATTATTCGTAATGTGTTAGAATAAATAGGCAATACAAGGAATCAAGGAATGTACTGTACCATGAACCATTTTCGTTAAACATGTATTTTTAGTGATTTACAATAAATCTAAGTTTTTCTACAGCTTATCCGCTTCATTATTTGATCCGACTATGCTACAGGGTACTAAAACTGCATTTTTGCTGTAACTTGACCGAAATATCAAATAATACCCAAACACATATTGATTACACAATGAAATAGGAAAGCTAGCCGAAACACCGTTTTCTTTAATAAATACAATACACATACAATGCGCATATTAGTTAATTAGTTTTTCTTTGTCAAACCCAAGTGTTTTTTAAATAGTATATTTCACGGGGCGGTTCGAGTGTATTGCAGCAAACCCAACCGGGACCGGCATATTGATATCTTTCGACGATGGCTTGGCTTGATTCTTTCTTGAGGAACTTGCATTTTTGTAAAAGGAACGTTTGGTTTTACATAATAAATTATTAAGTTGGTCATTATATATATATATATATATATATATATATATATATATATATATATATATATATATATATATATATATATAATTAAATACAATTTTTATACTAGGTGTATATATAAAAAATAACGTTATATTTAGCTACAACTATTTTAATTTATGATTTCTGCGAAAGAACAGTACTTGCAACCATGCAAAACCCATGCAACTCCAAGCGTTGTTTATCAGAAAGGAATATATGTATATATTCTACTGTAAAATCTGTTTAGTATTTGGAAACAATTAATAACTTAATAACATGTAAAATAGCTTTTGTCCTGAGTGCGACCCTGTTGTCGCATCGTGATTCCGCTCACTGATGATGACACAGAGGAGCCAGAAGCCGGTCCAAGTTTTGAAGAGGAAGTCTTTTTCGAATGTAGTAGCAGCAAACAGCCACATTTTATATCTCAGGAAGAGCTCAATGATCTAGTTCGTGATTTAGATCTTCCCAAAACAAAGGCACAACTGCTCGGATCTCGTTTGCAGCAGTGGAACCTTTTACAAAAAGGTGTGAAAATTTCCACGTTTCGGAATAGGCAGTCTATGCTGACCATATTTTTCTCAAAGGAAAATGACTTAGTTTACTGTCATGATATTCCAGGTTTAATGAATGAACTTGGCATTTCCTATGTACCTACCGAGTGGCGACTATTTATTGACTCTTCGAATACAAGTCTAAAGGCAGTTTTGTTGTTCAATGGAAACGAACGGCCATCAGTTCCCGTTGGTCATGCCGGAAATATGAAAGAAACATACCAAAACATGTGCATATTACTCCAATGCATAAATACGAAGATCATAAGTGGAATATCTGTGCCGATCTCAAAGTTGTTGCACTGCTCACAGGACTACAGAGTGGCTTCACAAAATATTGTTGTTTTTTATGCGAATGGGACAGCAGAGCCAAAAACCAACATTATTTAGTTAAAGATTGGCCGTTACGTGAAAACATTGTGCCCGGCCAGAAAAACGTCCTTAATGAACCTTTAAGTAGATCAGCAAAAAGTGTATTTACCTCCTCTGCACATAAAACTGGGGCTTATAAAATTTTTTGTTAAAGCCTTAGATAGAGAAGGAAATGCGTTCCTTTATTTGAGACGGAAATTCCCGCGTATAAGTGAAGCAAAGCTTAAAGAAGGAATCTTCGTTGGACCTCAAATACGGGAACTTTTTAAGGATCAAAATTTTACAACTACACTTTTGAGAAGGGGAAAAAGGGCATGGGATACCTTCAAAAATGTATGTAGCAACTTCCTAGGCAACAGAAAGTCGGACAACTACAAAGATCTAGTTGAAGAACTTCTCCAATCTTATAAAGCCTTGGGTTGCAATATGTCCCTTAAGCTGCTTTTCTTCACTCCCATTTAGACTTCTTCCCTGCCAATTTGGGTGCAGTTTCAGACGAGCACGGCGAGAGATTTCACCAGCAAATCGCTTAGATGGAGAAGCGTTACAGTACAAAATGGACCCCAAATATGCTAGCGCCCTAGCGGACTACTGTTGGACCCTTAAACATGAAACCGCTTCTGGCGAATACAAGCGAAAAAAGACAACCAAATAAATTTTTGATTGGATGTATCTTTTTTTTTTGATAGAATACAAAGTATATTTTGTAAAAAAAGTTGTTTTGTTTTTTTTTACTTTTTCGAACTTCACCACTAGATTGCTTATAAATTGGGAGTTTCATATTATATATTCTTCCTTCTCTAAAAACTTGTGGGTGATAGGGAGAAACCGAGTGCATATTAGAATTCAGTACACACGCAAAAAACCCAAAAAAAATTCGGAGAGCGACAAAAAGTTTCAAAATGCAGAACAGTGTAATTATACTTAGAAAATCAGGCTGTGGTTTTATTTTTCAATTTCAAATTCTTTCTTTTTTCTTTTTAGTGTCTTGTAAAATATTGAGGAATGTTTATGCTGTTGTTTTCTTCAAATATTTAAAAAAAACGTAAAGTGCTTAACTAGGTGATCCAAAAAACCAAAGTAAACAAAATGTAAAAATTATAGGTTATGATAATTTGTTCCGAAGAGGTCGTAGGTCGTAGTGTGTATGATTCTGGAAGTTTCGAAGATTATTTTCTTCACAAGTTTCGTAAATGCATGGATACCTTTGTTTGGTAAATATTTCGAAACAGAAAAATACCAATTTGTTTTGATTAACTTAATTCACATCACTTAATTCACAACTTCATAATTATATCTAAAAATGTTTCGAAAAATATTCATCCGGGCGACGGCGTGTCGAAAATGTATCGATACTGTGGTTTGTAAAATATTTCGAAACAAACAGTTCTTAAGCGTTTCTAGTTACTAAATTCGAAAATGTATCGCAAAAGTTTCGGAACAAATGTGTCTCGACACAATTTTATAATTTGAATCGAAAATGTTTTGAAACGTTTCGCAGCGAAGAATTTGTGCCCAATTTGTGTCTAAATATGATACGTGGGCTTAATATGAAGTAAATCCGTAACGAATTTTTGGAAGATTGTACCATCGTGTGACAAATTAATGTCGGGCGCCCAAGGTCCAAATTATCAATAGGGTGTTAATTTTGTCCAAAGGTTTATTTATATAAAAAAGGTATTGTTTTAGGCACCAACAGCGGGAGCACAGGAAGGAGTATGTACATGAAAATGGCTCCCCTGGCCGGCTTGGCCAAACCAGAATAGGAAGTAAAGTATCAACCACATAATTTTGAGAATATGAGAATTCAGTGAAATTTTAAGATATATTTATGTGTTTGCTCAGGTTTGTCGTCCAACCAAAGTACTACTTATCAATGGAAATGAATATTAACTGTTAAAATTGCCACCAGTATAGTAGTTCATATTATAAATGTCCAAATAACTATTTCTTATCATTATTTTATTGTACATATCTCGCAGATACTCATAATATGTCGATTTGTATTATGCTGCTAAATAGCGATAAAGAGTTTTTGTTGCACTTTTTCTGTATCAGGTACATTTGACCAGATTATAAAATAACAAAAAAAAATTGGAAACGCCAACCAAAAAGTGTATCAGGGTATTAGAGGGGCGGGGTAAGGCAAAATGTCCTAATTTTTTTTTATTCAAGGCATTTTTCACATCATTTTTAAGACATAGTAGTAGTAGTAGCTGGTGCTTTTGTATGTAGGTATGCTATACCAGAGTTTTTTGACATTTATGCCTGAGTGGATGTTTTATTTGACATTATGTTTTAATTTAAATTAGTAAAGTTGCGTAAAATTAGGTATAGAGGAAGTAGACAAATAAAATATTAAACAATTTTAATATAATGTCTCGCGTAATATTTAGGGCGTATTTGGGTGGTTTTGGTTATGGTTGCGGTTGTCAGTTAAACAATTGATTAAACTTGATTTGTTTAGTGACACTGAAGTTTAATCCATTGTTTAACTGTCCACCACAACTATAACCATCGCCAACTGAAAACATCTTTAGTAATTATTTTTTGAAGTTTAAATTTTCTTGTTACTTTTTGGATACTCACGCACAAATCGTAACTAGTTGAGGTTGTGCTATATTTTGTTACTAAATTAAAAGTTAAAACTTATCTAGCGCTTGAATGCCCTTAGAGCAGAAAAATTGAGTGTAAACAGTATTTTTTAATTTAAAAAATTAAAATTCTGCTTCGATTGGTTTATGAGACTTGTAATTCGATCTAATTGCAAAGCCAAATCTAACAGCAAAAAAAGTTCTAATTAAAATTGTGGAAAAAGTTAGGGTCAATTTTTCAACTTTTGAGGAAATTGTTTTTACAATGATGGAAAGCTTCATAACCGATTGTTAAAATTTTATTAGAGTACAATACTAAAAAATGATAATTAAGAATTGCTCGGAGAGCATGAAACTGGTAGATTCAGTGGATTTTTGTACAATATTTTTTTGGACTCAGATTTTCATATTGCCAGAATATTATTTAGCTTCTGTAAAAAAAATTTTTTCGTGTTTTTTCAGTCTGTCTTGATGGAAACTCCCTGACACATGTTAAAGAAATTTTTTTGGACTCAGATTTTCATATTGCCAGAATATTTTTTAGCTTCTGTAAAAAAAATTTTTTCGTGTTTTTTCAGTCTGTCTTGATGGAAACTCCCTGACACATGTTAAAGAAATGTTTTATATTAAACATGTAGTTGATATAACCAATGCTTATTACGTTTTGTGTAAATTCTTAGTCGAATTATATATTGTGACAATTTAGCCTACTCGTATCAATAAAAATACAAGCCCTAGGTATTTTAATACTGACCATAATACTTGAAAATATCAGTTTAATGTCGTTGCACAAACGATTTAATCAAGAATTAAACTAATTGGAAACTTCTGATGTGACAACACTCGTGTTAATGTCATTGCTAAAGATGACCCTAAACTCCTAAACGTTAATTAAACGTATTACTTGGTTAAAAGTTTGAGGCAACAGGCTGTCAGAGTATTAAAATGCTTTTTTTCTGTTTGGTTTATAGTCGTGTAAGCTTCGGAGATGTTCCATTTAAGATGAAGAATGTGACTGCACAATCTGTCTTTGATTTTCACGTATGTATATTGAACGTTATCTCCTGATAAAAAGAAACTTCTATTGTAAAATATTATCGCAATCGTGCAATTTCTTCTTTTAAACTTAGTGTATTTGCGTGTCTGTGCCCTGTGTGTGAGTGTTAAGAATTTTTTGTATATATTTACTTAATATATTTGAAGAACAATTAAACATTGTTTTGTTTCTTGTACGATTTTATATAAAAACGTTAATTTTTTAACTTTTACAGTAATTACTTTGATTTACAAATAAAATGTAAAATAAAAGAGAAAACTGAGAATATTACTGTGTTGCGGTAATATTTTACTTTGTGTAAATATTTTTTATTTTAAATATAGTCCGTTAAGTACTCAATAGTGACATTCAAAACGAATTTTAAGCAGTGATTAAAATTAATTAAATGAAAATACAAGTTTTATTTTTGATACTTTTCTTTTTCATATTGACTTTGTTGCGCAAGTGAATATTTACCTTTGATTAAGTTTATTATCGATTGTTGTATTTTGTTTCTTTTTTACCTTATAAAACGGGGAAAATATTAGCTGTTTAAAGTTCATTTTGACGAAGAAACAAAATATATTTATTTTTTCATAGGATAAGTTTATTGGTAGAACTTGACATTCTATATTGGTAGTAAGTGTCACGTGTAGCTCATATTATGAAAATAAAAATATTTTCCCCCCAGTGTTGATTTTTACACCCTTTTAAAATCCACGTTTATTATAATGTTTACCAACACTATCTAGTTATAGTTAAAATTAGCATTTTATTCTGGTATGTATTAAACAGAAAAGGTGAAAATAAGCTTTAACCAAAAAAAAAAAAAAATGTGGTAGGTATAGGTAGATTTATTTAACAGTAATTTTCTAAACTGGTTCTGGCTTGCCTACGCTGAGTTGGCCATCTTGCTCAGGTTTAGAAAAGTCCAGTGATTCACTTTCCACTTGATAGGGAAATCGGGAATCATCTAGGAACGAAAACTTCTTATTAGATACTTTTCCTATAACCTGTTATATTGGTTGGTTTAATTTAATTAAAATATCAAATTGTTGGTCCAAAACCCACTATGTAAAATGATTATTGAAACGCCATACATAAATTCATACTCTCTGAATGGACTTTTTAACTAAAATTCAATTTTGGTGCAAGTATTACGTACCTATATAGATCAAGGAAAAACAAAATTTTCGATGATCTTAGTTTTTAATTTTGGAAGAATTCTGAGAAAGTAAAGAAAATCGTAGAACTTCACCTACGTCACAATACTATGGCCTAGACAAAAGGGGATATATAAAACAATCAACAACTGGGTTGTGTTCGGTACCCTTACAGCCGTGGCCAAAAAACTAATTTCACAGGATGCGTTAGCCAATCAGCTGCCCTTCCGCGAGAAAATAGACGAAAACCGTCACTCATTAGCAGTAAGCATCCGACGTAATTTTCTACGTTTTTTTTTTAAATTACAAAGTTATTACACCTCGGGATTCTTTTTATTATCGTAAAGCGCATATATCGTGCATCTAAGATGTTAGTATTAAAATGGCAAAATTCCGGTTTAGTGAAAAGCCCATTGCCGCTGCCATACGGGTCTACTTCACATGATCCAACCCCGACACTACGGTTTAATGCAGTTTTTGAGTTGCTTTTGTAACAAGAAAAAAATTAAATTAAACGAAGAATTTTCTAAATAGTTTTGATTATTTATTTCTGGTTCTAAAAAATGTCTTAAGTATATCGAAGCAAAAATAAATGTCTCAAGTCGTAACTTGGTAGTTATGTCAGTGTAGGTAGGTATTTATGAAATTACTCATTTGCTTACAGTTGCTGTTTATTAGAAAAGGATTTGACTGGAACACTTTCTTGTTGAAGAAGAGAGTTAATATTTAAAATAGTAAAATCATTTACAATACTTCGTCAGTTTTCAGTACGACAATTTTTTCATAAGGTTTTAAAGAACTGGATACATAATTTAGGTAATATAATAATAAGTAATTGCACTACTGTCATTATCGGTGGGATTTTGGACATATTTGATATTACGTTTTCACTGAAAAAGATGTATTGTAAATATCTTTTAGTAGCTAAATTAATATACTGACGCATTAAGTCAATAATATAATAACAATAAATTTGATGAGTATCGTTTTTCCTTCATTATAAGCAAAATTAATTTGACCAGTTGGATGATGATCTTCATTTTGATGAGTATCGATACGATGCTTATAATCTTGATGGGTATGGTTTATTTTTCATTATAAGCATATTAATTTAATCAATTGAACGATCCTTATCAGAAAGAAACTAAGCGTCAAATTTAAAATAGTAAAAAGTAACGCTGCATATATTTTTATGTGTATTAGTGTTTGGTTCACCTGTATATTTTAAGAGTAATTTAATGATCAAATAAAAGAAAAAAATTCCCAATCTTCGACACTACCTTTTTATCAACTTAATCTCTCAAAGATAAAGGCAGTACCCGAAATCATAATTAAACCTCAACAACTTTTAAACTGGGTTTTTATTGCTTTTCCCAGTAAAGCTCTATAAATAAACTTTAAGCAACTGTAATTTTTAAAGCTCTTCAAGCAACTTGTTGAAAAAACACTCTCTCATTGGCTCTGCAAGTTATCACGATAAGAGCCGCCACTATGCACCAGCGCGTCAAATGGGTACCAAGGGCTAACACCAGCCCCGGCCGCACTCCGGCTGCCTTGCAGCGTTGGACCTCCCCAGATGGGGGTTGTGACGCGTGCCTCTGCAAAACTGTAATTAGTTTAAGCCTTGAATTTGGAAAAGGTAAAGAACGCCGAATAGAGTGTTTTCATCTAGTTGCCAAAAGTGGTCTGAAGATGCCGCAGTTTTTCTAAAAATATAATATTTTAAATTCGCGGTCAACTAGCTGTGTAAATAAATAGGTAGCGCAGCCACGAATTTCCAAGTCGTGTCACACGACGCGACGGGGAATCTCCTCCACTTGGCTTTCCAACCCGATAGCTCATCTTGTTAATTTTACATTTTATACAAATCCTTCATTTTTCGGTGCATTTGCATCATATCTGGTTTACTATCAGCGGTATTAAAATGCGTTATGGCTGGTAATACATTTTATTTAAACCGGTTTTCCTATAGAAGAAGATAGACAGGGAGTGAATTATGAATAGTGGTATGCTTTATACAACTTTGTAAATAAAAAACTTAATTTATTATGTATACAGCGTGTTCCAAGACGTTGTAGAGAAATGGGAAATGTTCACCTTCCCAAAAAAAATTCCAAATCTTGAATTTTTGAAATTTGACTTGTTAAAATATGTACATATGTAAAATAAAAATACGTCTCACCCTTAGTAAAGAAAATAAGTGGTTTTCCGAAAACAGATTGTTTTAGGAAAATCACCACAAACTATTTGTTCATACAGGAAAAACTTTTGATTTCCTCTTTTTCTTTAATAAAGGCGAGGCGAGATTCATTGAAATTACATTTTAAAAGCTTTAGATATTTTTGCACATCGTTTACTGCACATAATTTTTGGATGTCAATTATTAATTTCTAAGCAAAGCAGGACTTTTTATGCGCGTATGTTTTTGATAAAACAAACAACACACCCTGTTCCACTTATCGCCAACCGTATATGTATTAATCAGTACTTAGTTTATTTTATTTCTAGAGAGAACAACTGATAGAATGATAAAGATTTTGTTAAAAATATACCGGTTATTAATTTACCAATTTTTCGTTGTTCAGACTAAAATCTGACGTTTTCTTGTTTAAATACGGTTATAAAATCAGCTTATATGTATAGTACGTATTATTTTTATTTTTATAAAAATACTATAGATTGTTTAACAGTTACCTATGCAACTGATACAAAAAATTAACATGAATGGCACATAAAAGACGTTGAATTCAATAGCAAGTGCGATAAAGATACTTTTTGCACAGTATTTTTTTTTTGATCATGTTTGGTTTTAAAAATTACAACTTTTCAAATGATCCGAGGTCAAGTTATTAGAAGCTACTTATACAAAATTTACACCAAAGACAAAACATATGTTTTGTCCTGACAGATAGATACATCATAACATTTAACTAAAAACTTAAATTGCATTTGTTATAGAAATTATCTGAACATAAGATGTAAATAGGGATAGTTATGTTTGTGATCATGCCTCTTACCACAGTTAGATTTCAGGAAGTTGGTAACCGTTTTATGTATCGTTAACAATACCTAAACGCTATTAATAGATACTATGAATATAAGTTTATCTATACACAGGGTGCTACAAATTCGATATGTTAGTATATCACTATCTCATTAACAATAAGAGATACAGAGTTGGTTAAATTGGGCAAAACTATTTATTGGTGAATCATAATCTACTGAGAAATTAAAAGTATTCCACATAATATCGGAGACATCCGAAAAATCGAAATTTCTGATTTTTGTTTCTATTTCTTTGTGCCCTTTTGAAATTATAGAAAACAGATCGTTATCAAGTCTGATTTTGTTAAATATGCACCAGTATTTTCTATTTCATTTTTTGAAAGCCCTTAAGGTTCTGAATGCCACTATGTATCACATTTAAAATTATATTAATGTAATAACCTTCATAGCGGAAAAATAAACATTTAATTTTTATGTATACATATCTCCGTTTTACTCATTATGTTTTAAGGAAAATTATTTATTTCCTTTTAATATTAATACATGATTGTTTTCAGGAGTCAAAATGGTTTCAAAAAATGAAATAAAAAATACAGATGCATTAGTAAAAAATTAGAGCTGATCACGAGCTGTAAAAATGATACGTCTCTCTATCTCTTATATAAACTGCTGGCCAATTCAAGCGGGACAAACTAAATTTTTGATAAAATTTAGAGTGGAATATTTTCGAAACGAAAAAAGATTTTGATTTAACTTTTTCAGTATGTAATTGAATAGTTCTTCTAGTTTTTATACTTCAAGGCACTATTGCTAGCAGTCGCTGCAACTCTATTTTACAGGGTGTTAAGTGAAACCCTGACTTTTTTGGAAAAGTTTTCCAGTTCCGAGAATCTAGGAAGAATTTTTTTTGAATTTTCTTTTCATACTAAAATGATCCATGGTCAAATACAAAAAAACAATTTCTCCGGATTTTCTCTATTTTCATTTGTTTTCCGTATACAGGGGTTAGTCGAAATTATCGACTTCTTCTTACAAAGGAACCCCTAATTTGGCCGTTTATTCACAAAAAGCGAAAGACCAAGTAAATTTGTAGTTTGAAGTAGTCCAGCTAACAAAATTAATACAAATTTTTGTACAGGGTGTAGCAAGTTTGGATCACGGGCTAGTAAATTATTATTTTTTAATTTCTACTACTTTTTCCTAAGTTAACTATTAATTATCACGTGCTACGTTAAAGGGTTAAAATTTGTTAGGTCCGATAACAGTACTGGTTAGAAAGATCCTTTTTGCCCAAACGGGTTTTTCATTTTTTGTCTAGTCCCATTTTTAGTGATTAAACGGCTCGCATTTTGAACCTAACTTTTTGCAATTGCATCCATGAACGATTGAAGTGAGAGTGCTTTTTTGGTGGTACATAATGAATGTTTTATCCAACCAAAAAACATGTAGTGGCCAAACAGCTAATGATGCTTATTCGAAGAATTTTTTAGCATTATACAGGGTTGCAAAAAATATACCACCTATACTTTATATGGAAGTCATGTGATTTTCAAATTAATTGAATATAGTCCCAATTTTCTTGGAACTTTTTGCCGAAACTGTTTTTGAATTTTTTTGTCTGGTCCCATTTTTAGTGATACAAATGGCTTGCGTTTAAAACTTAACTTTTTGCGATTGCATTCATGAACTATTGAAGTGGACATCGTTTATTGGTTTAACCAACCAATAAAAAAGTGTCGTGGCCATAGAGCTAAAGATGCTTATTCGCTGCTTTTGTCCGCGTTTGCCCAAAACATATCACCTACATTTTATATGAAAATCATGTGATTTTAGAGTCCTTTAGGTATTCATAAAGTTCCTTTTTGCTATATTAATAATTATTAAAGAAAATGTCCTACTTATTATTAATAAAATCTAGTAACGATACAGATAAAAAGAATAATATTCATTCGGAACTTTTTCACATTATACAGGATTGTGCAGAAGTTACTACTTATAATAGAAGCCACGTGTTTCTCGATATCTTTGGATTTTCGTAAACTTCGATTATTCATTATAAAAGAAAAATATTTTACCACTGCTCTAAAAAGTCAGTACATGGCATTGAGAAATTTTAATTAATAAGAAGTGTCTTAAATTAATAGTCACGGAGTACATTTTTCTTGTCAAAAATTGGAGATGGATAGTGAATTCAACTGAACAAGTTATAAAATTCTGTATAGCGTAGTTTTTAGAAGGTATAGAAATTTCAGAAGATTTAATTACTTTTGAAAGTACTCGAAAAGATACGTAATTTTCAAATTTAGTAGTTATTTTTCCCGGCATTACTTTAGGAGATCCAAAATGTAAATTTTGGTTGTTACTTTTATAGGTAAACAGAAAACGTTTTAAATTATAGAACATTTTTTTTACTTGAAGGTATTATAAAAACTTGCAACTAACGAAAACAAAACAAATCTTAATACCTAGTAGGACCTCCCCTTACATTTATTATCTCTTGGCATCTTCGAGGCATGCTTATTACCAAATTATTGACAAATTCTTGCTGAATATTTTCCCACTCCTGAACAATGGCGTCTGCAAGTTGTTCTAGAGTCTGAGGAGGATCTTCCCTAGAACTTACCAATAATTTCAATTTAGACCAGACGTGTTCGATAATATTCATGTCTGGTGATTTTGCAGGCCAGACCATCCTGGTAATATTATTAGCTTCCAAAAACTCTTGCACAATGCGTGCTCTATGAGGTCTGGCGTTATCGTCAATTAGCACAAAATCGTTCCCAAAATTGTTTGCAAATGGTAGAACGATATTGCTTAAAATTTCGTCCCTATATACCTGACCCTTAATGGGCTCCAATGTTAAAAAAAGTTCCGTTTTGCCATTAAACATTACACCACCCCAAACAGTAACGCCTCCACCACCAAAAGGTTCCTGAGGAGCCATATTCTCCTCCATATACCGTTCGCCACGTTCACGCCAAACTAATATTCTGCCGTCCGAGTGAATTAAATTAAATCTTGACTCGTCTACAAACATGCAGTTTTCCCAGTTATCTAATGGCCAATTGCGATGTTCATATGCCCACTGGAGACGTCTTCGCCTATGCTGTGGTAGAAGTCGCACACATTTAGCACGTCGCCGAGCTCTAAAATTAAAATTTTGGCTTAAAAATCTGTAGTATAGGTGTAGGGAATGAACCAATAAATAAGCCAACAGTAGCTTTTATTATACTAAAATGCAAAATTAGGTCAATTTTCATAACGTTAGTTCTAGGGAAGAACTAAGGAACATTACGCTGCAAGCACAAATAATGTGTTTAGGGTCGCCTATCAAAACTTTAATTTATGAACAACTTAGTTCGTTTACATTTATAATATCGGTGCGCAAAATCCTAGATTCACGCCTCAGCTGACGTCGATATTATAATAGCCGACTTACTAAAATGAAACACTAAAAATATTGGTACAAAAAATAAGATCTCATTTGAAGTAACTCACCTTAAGTTATTATTGTTTAAAGTTCTTCTAATGGTCCTATTGCTCACACGAATGTGTGTTCTTGCTCTGAACTCCTGGTTAATTTTCTCTGATGAAATTTTTCGCCTTCGACGAGCCTCTCTAACCAACCATCTTTCATCTGCAATGCCGACTTTCTTTTGGCGACCTCCCCCATAACGATAGTTTGCACTTCCCGTTTCGTGGAAGCGTTGACGCAGTCGAGATATTGTACTTCGCCCAACCCCGTACATATCCGCAATAATACTAATTTTTACCCCATCTTGTAGTAAACGCAAACAATTAGCTTGTTCTTTTGCACTTAATCGAGCCATTATAAAGGATAATAACGCACCAATTCAAAGAAGAATACTTTGTTGCCTTGGTAACTGTCAATAGCAAAGAAAATGTTTTATTTTTTGGCCTACTAGATCTTTTGACTAAGAAATAGAAACGCCGCTAAATTAACAGAAATCCACCTGCAAAGTATAGGTGGTATATTTTTTGCAACCCTGTATAATGCTAAAAAATTCTTCGAATAAGCATCATTAGCTGTTTGGCCACTACATGTTTTTTGGTTGGATAAAACATTCATTATGTACCACCAAAAAAGCACTCTCACTTCAATCGTTCATGGATGCAATTGCAAAAAGTTAGGTTCAAAATGCGAGCCGTTTAATCACTAAAAATGGGACTAGACAAAAAATGAAAAACCCGTTTGGGCAAAAAGGATCTTTCTAACCAGTACTGTTATCGGACCTAACAAATTTTAACCCTTTAACGTAGCACGTGATAATTAATAGTTAACTTAGGAAAAAGTAGTAGAAATTAAAAAATAATAATTTACTAGCCCGTGATCCAAACTTGCTACACCCTGTACAAAAATTTGTATTAATTTTGTTAGCTGGACTACTTCAAACTACAAATTTACTTGGTCTTTCGCTTTTTGTGAATAAACGGCCAAATTAGGGGTTCCTTTGTAAGAAGAAGTCGATAATTTCGACTAACCCCTGTATACGGAAAACAAATGAAAATAGAGAAAATCCGGAGAAATTGTTTTTTTGTATTTGACCATGGATCATTTTAGTATGAAAAGAAAATTCAAAAAAAATTCTTCCTAGATTCTCGGAACTGGAAAACTTTTCCAAAAAAGTCAGGGTTTCACTTAACACCCTGTAAAATAGAGTTGCAGCGACTGCTAGCAATAGTGCCTTGAAGTATAAAAACTAGAAGAACTATTCAATTACATACTGAAAAAGTTAAATCAAAATCTTTTTTCGTTTCGAAAATATTCCACTCTAAATTTTATCAAAAATTTAGTTTGTCCCGCTTGAATTGGCCAGCAGTTTAGTTACCGAGATGCCAATGCTAACGTATCAGATTTGTAACAACCTGTATATGTCCAGATCCTATGAAGTATATCTCTAAAATATATAGGATAGGCAATAAAAAATATAAACGAACACAGTCAAGACAGTTAAGTGTACCTCATCTTTGAACACAATGTGCGAATTCCCGCAGTATATTTAGAAATTATAGCCATAGAAATCAATGCTTCAATGCTTCATAGGATGGGGGGTTGTAAATTTTGGCAGTACTGGGGCACTAGGCACTCCCAAGCCCCCCACACCCTTAACTACGCCTATGCTGGCCAAGTCTAATAATAACTATCTACGTGTTATACAAATATACAGGGTAATTCAAGCGCGGATCCAGATCATGACCCCCACAAAATCATCAATAATACGTCATATAACTATTAAAATTGAAAATATAAATATAAAAAGTTAGAAATATATTACTGTTCCCTAAATGACACCCCCCCCCCCCCCCCACCCCAAACGAAGTTCTGGATCCGCGCTTGGGGTAATTCCTAAGAAAATACTTGATTTTTAACTGGACTGTACCGGTAAAACAGATTTCTCAAATAACTTTTTTTAAGTTACTCCATAATCAGGGGGATATAAGTTTTAATTTTGTTTTTTACAATTATTTTATGTCCGATCCTATGCCACATTATTTATTATGTAAGCCCAAAGGAAAAATTAAAAGAAAACGTTTTGTAACCCGCTGAAAAATTTGTAAAACTTCGATCACTTTCTTTATTGATTTTTTTCTAGTACATGCATCAACAGTAAAAAAACAACAAAAAAGTACACTATTTAGACAGGACCGTATTGCATGCGCTTTCTAATGGCACAAAATTAAGCCTGATTTTAAAAATTTTTTAAAACAAAATCTTATCTTCTGTTACACAGGAAAACCATCTTCTGTTACACAGGAAAACCATATATTAAAAAAGTATCAACTTAGGAATCACCCTGCATACATATAATATACTTGGTTTTTAGTTTATTTTGCTACGCCTATTTTCTTTGTACTCGTATTATGTCATTTGAATTTCGTATTTCATTCTAAGTAAACTTTTTAAAAGGCTACATTTCAAATAATAATTTGAACTGAGAATAAATACAAACTAATATTGAAATAAAATCTTGTAAAAAATACTTTTTAAAAACAAGCTTTTATTATTTAGATGTACTAAAACGAAAAAAATAAGTAATGTGGCAATGCTGAATGCTATTTATAAGTGGACGTAGTTCGCGTGGGTGGATCCTAATAAAAGTAGTATCAAAGTTATCACTGAAACGGATATAATATATTATGTTAAATTTTTTATCTTAAAAGCTCGTCGCGCGCGAAAAGTTCATGCAGGTATTAATTTTGTTTGGCAGAAATTGTAAGTAGATACCTAAGTATCATAAGTATGTATTTTTTTCTTTTCGATTTACGCGACAAGCTTTTAAGACAATAAATTTAACATAATATAGGTATTATATCTGTTTTAGTGATAACTTTGATACTACTTTTTTTAGGATCCACCCACGCGAACTACGTCCACTTATAAATAGCATTCAGCATTGCCGTAATGAAACCACTATACTTATTTTTGTCGTTTTAGTACATCTAAATAATCAAAACCTGTTTTTAAAAAGTGTTTTTTACAAGATTTTATTTTTAAACTTTTAGATACGTCTTAACCTATGCATTTCTGATAATACATCATTCTTACAAGACATTTTACCTGTTATCGTATTCTACTCGTCAAACCCTTTCATTTGATACCCATATCAAGGGGATTGTGTAGAAAACGGTAATCCGCCATCTTGTGGCGTCCGCCATATTGGGTTTAGAATGACGTCACACAGCTTATCGTATTCTACTTGTCAAACCCTTTTATTTGATACAAATGTCAAGGGGGTTGTAAAGCAAAATGTAATCCGCCATCTTGTGGCGTCCGCCATATTGGCTGTGACGTGACTTCACATAGATTATTTATCGTATTTTACGCGTCTAACCCTTTCATTTAATGCCCATATCAAGGAGATTGTGAAGAAAAAGTAACCCACAATCTTGCGGAGTCCGCCATATTGGGTTAGAATGCCGTCACATAGCTTATCGTAGTCTAGTCGTTAAACCCTTTCATTTGATACCCATGTCAAGGGGGATGTGAAAAAAAGGTAATCCGCCATCTTGTGGCGTCCGCCATATTGGGTTTAGAATGACGTTACATAGCTTATCGTATTCTACTCGTCGGCCCATTTCATTTCATACCCATATTAAGGGGATTGTAAAGAAAAAAGGTAATCCGCCATCTTGGGGCCTCCGCCATATTGGATTTAGAACAATATTAAATATTATAATATATTGCATTGTCACCGGACTTATACACGTGTGCAAAATTTAAAAGCTCTAGCTTAATTAAAACTAGTTGAAATTTTGATTGCAATATTTGACCTAAACGTACTAACCAATATACCTATATGTACAGTACATACAGACATACGTACATACAAGCAAACTAACAGGTTAAGTCAGGCGCGGCCCGTGAAATTTCAAAGTTGCATATCTCTGTTGCTACTTATGGGACCCATACCAAATTCAGGTTTTTTAATAGTGAGCCTACTAGGAATGTTTTGGTAAAGAAAAAAAATATTTTGCAATTTGCGAAAAAAAGTTGATTTTTTGAATTGACCCACCTGGGTAAAAAATTAACACGCTTAGATATTTTATTTATTATTTTTTCTAAACAAATTTTACATCATTTGGTCGACAATTCTTAAATTTTAAGAGAAAAAAATGTGTTAGTAGAAAGTTATAGTCATTTGAATTTTTTGCAACCGAAAATTTAAATTATTTTTCGGTTGAAAAAATTCAAATGACTATAACTTTCTACCAATACATTTTTTTCTCTTAAAATTTAAGAATTGTCGACAAAATGATGTAAAATTTGTTTAGAAAAAATAATAAATAAAATATCTAAGCGTGTTAATTTTTTACCGTGGTGGGTCAATTCGAAAAATCAACTTTTTTTCGCAAATTGCAAAATATTTTTTTTCTTTACCAAAACATTCCTAATAGGCTCACTATTAAAAAACCTGAATTTGGTATGGGTCCCATAAGTAGCAACAGAGATATGCAACTTTGAAATTTCACGGGCCGCGCCTGGGTTAAGTTAAATAAAAGTTTGTAAAAAAGTCGCGAAGAACACCCTTTTCGAATCTACTTGCTTCTAGACGAGCGACAGACCATTAAAGCTGCCGCTTACACACTGTCCACATTGAGCAATCGCCATACTCAGGCAAAATTTGCGTTTTTACTAACCTTACGATCAGAATCGTGTAAATATAAAGTTAAATAAGATAAATGTTCAACTATAAAAGTTCAATTATGGGTTTTCTTATGCTTGTGTTGAAATTAGAAGGAAAATAACTTGTTGTAGAATCTCTTTAGGAAAAAAAACTACTAAATACGATAAATAATACATAATTTTTTCATGTAAATAATGACTAAGTAGAACCTGCGGCAACACTGTGAGGGAATTGGTCAGCCGTTAGCGACCTCTGAAACGGGAAGCCTTCATAAGAATATATAGATTTACGATCGTCTCCAAATGGCGGCCAAACCAACTCCAATCGGTGTTGTCAATTCTGCTGCCTTATTCGGCGTTCTTTACCTATATCCAAATTTAATGGTTTAAGTAACCAATTGATGATGAAAATAGCTATACATAATAAATATGTTTGAAAATGAATTAAACCTCAATAAACCAATACTTCAAATACGAGTATAATTAAGTCAGACTTCTTTGATCTTAATAAAGTGTGGAGAAACTATGAGCATATTTTTACCGCCGGCTCGCTATTATAAAATTTTTTAAAAACTCGACAATTTAGACTGCCAAATGAAGCGTCCGTTTATAAAGCAGAATTATGGGCTATCCTGCAGTGGGACTCCGCAAGGTCGTAGAATTCTATTTGTAGAAACAAAGTTATCGTTTCGTAGTTGATTATGTGGCAGGCATATTGTCGTCTTGAAACGACATCGCCAACGCTGTAGTTACCGGTTTTGTGAGGTTAGGAATCGAGTTGTTTACATATTTTTGGATCAGCGGGACCCGGTTCGGTGAACGAAGGCTTAAAAGTGATAGTTTAAACTATTGCTTTTTGTGTTTAAGATTATACCTAGTGATTCTCAAAATTTTGAATTTAAACTATTGCTTTTTGTGTTTAAGATTATACCTAGTGATTTTCAAAATTTTGAACATTTTCACTCTGCAAGAAAATATATTTTAATATATCTAACTAGTACGGGTAGACCGCCTAATCGCCCCCCGAGGGGGCTCTATAATGTCGGTAATATCATCATTGTCACGCCCTAAAAATTTCGTGTTGCTAGGCCATGTATTAAGGAAGATATCACACTCCTTCGGACTGATGATGGAGAATAGACCGCCCTTCGTAACCGTATCGCTACATACATACGAACACCTACACGTAGAATCTACTTTTGTCAACAAAAAGACTTTTCGGACGCCCTGTATACATACATACACACATAAACACATATTAATACAAATATATTCGATTTGCTTGAAATACGACCTAATAAAGTTTATCTAAGTACTAATAGGAGTATTTGCCCATACCAAGACTTTTTGGACACCCTGTATACATTCACACTAACACTCGCACGTCTAAATAGGAATATAGTCTTGAGAACCGACTCAATTAAGTTTGTCTTTATACTAATGACAAATATATTTGCGCATACAAAGACTTTTTGGACATTCTGTATACATACAAACATATAAACAACCACACAAAGCAGTACACAATTTACGATTTCCTTGAAATAAGTCTCAATTAAGTTTATCTTCGTTCTAATGACGAAGATATTTGCGCATACAAAGACTTTTCGGTCACCCTGTAGACATATATACAATCACCCACATCATGCCGAAAGGTATAAAATGTATTTTCGAATCGTTCTAGTTACTTTAAAACATTAATAACAAATGTAAGCAAAATTTAAATCAGACCAGTCATTGTGACATACCCCGTATATATAACCTTACTTTGATGCTTTGCCGCGTCATCGAAAAATTGTTAAAATTGGTATTTAATTACTACTTCTTCAAATTATGTCTTCCGGAATCCACACGGGAAGGTCTATAGAGGCGTTGCCACTGATATCTCAATGAAAAAAAATTGTGCATACATATTATGAACGTAGCTTCTTTCAATCTAAGAAGCCGTTCGCGAGTTGTAAGTTGTTAACTTTATCCCTAATCGTTGCTATGGCAATCATCAAAATTGAAAACTGCAAAAATATTTTTCAATGACTGACCGAATTCTACTTAGATTCGATATTTCTACTCTGCAACTCAATAAATGTCGGAGAAATCAAATTGATCGTCGTCATGACTACCAAAAATCGAAATTATTTTCAAATAAAAACGTGTACTTACATCCCTTTCGATAGCCACCTCACTCGTTCCAACCGCAGAAGGCGTACGCGAGTTATTAATTGTCAACTTTATCCTTAATCGTAGCTATGCCAACCATGGGAATCGATTTTTCCAGATATATTTTTGAATGATTTACCTAATTCTTTCCAGATATCAAATTTCAGCTCTCCAACTCAATAAATACCGGGAATAGCAAATTGTTCGTCGTCACGGCAACGAAATGTCAAAATTATTTCCACATAAAAAAGGAGCTTACTTCCTTGCCTTTCGATTGCCACCTCACTCGTTTCAATCAGATAAGCCGTTCGCGAGTTAAAAATGATCAACTTTATACTCAATCGTTGCTATGGTAATCATCGGAATCAAAATTTATAAAAATATTTTTGAATGATTGACCGAATTCTACCCAGATATCAAATTTCAACTCTCCAACTCAATAAATAATGGAAATAGCAAACTGTTCGTGGTCATGGCAACGAAATTTCAAAATTATTTTCACATAAAAAAGTAGCTTACTTCTTTCCCTTTCGATTGCCACCTCACTCGTTTCAATCAGATCAGCCGTGCGTGAGTTAGAAATTGTCAACTTTATCCTTAATCGTTGCTATAGAAACCACGCGAATCAAAATTTTACATGTATAATTTTGAATGATTGACCGAATTCTTCCCATATATCAAATTTCAACTCTCCAACTCAATAAATGTCGGAAATAGCAAATTTTTCGTCGTCATGCCAACGAAATGTCGAAATTATTTTCAAATAAGGAAATTGCTTACCTCCTCCACTTTCGATTGTCACATCAATCGTTTCAATCGAATAAGCCGTTCTCAATTAATAACACATCTAAGCAAAATTTAAATCAGACCCGTCATTGTGATATACCCCGTATAGTACCTAATGGAATAAAATCTTTATATGATGCTTTGAAGCGTCATCGAAAAATTGTTAAAATTGGTATTTAATGTGTAATTCTTCAAATTACATGTTCCGGAATTCACACGGGAAGGTCTATAGAGGCCTTGCCCTGTATTTTTCAAGCCGAAAACGGTTCAGAAACCCGAAAATCTCTCAAGAAATCTGGCATTTTCGACCCTTCATATTTTAATACATTTCTCCGTATAAACTGATTTTGAAATCCATTTGCAGGGTCTCAGAAAGATAAAAAAATTGGTATTTAATGCTTAAATCGTCCAACGAAATGCATTCTGTCTTTTCCATGTATATTCCAAGCCGAAATGGGCCCAGGAACTTTCCAAAATCACTACAAATACTGACATTTTTGCATAATTCTGACAGGTCATATTTTAATTTAGACGTAAAGATAGGCTGTTTCAACTGATTTTCCAAGGCAGACTATTAAAATATGCATTGTTTAAAATTTTTCCTGCACCGATGCTAAAATTGCTATTTATTTATAACTTTAACGAAAAAATATGGAATTTTAATTAGTTAGGAGTGTTCTCAGATGATGGGGGAAGGAAATAATCCAAAAAAGAGCTGTTAAATAAGCGAGATAAAATATAATAATGTCATTTAAAGATGAATTTTGGTTGAAAAAATAGAAAAAATGAGTTTTTACCTCCTAAATCCGGTCCTGGATCACCCGTTCGGGATTCATTTTAAAGCCTGATTATATCCCCAAGGGATAGCGTTGAAAAAGTTGGAAGAAATTATATAGGAAAAGATTTCGAATGTAGAGATGTCATGAAAAAAAAATGTTTAAAAAACGAAATTTAATTATCGATTGCTCCTTTCCTATTAAGAATAAAGGAACTAAAAAATATGTTCGTAACGTAGTTCGGCGAGCTCTTTCCGATAAGGTACATGGGATTTCGATTTGAATCCATTTTGACCCCCCAAAAAAATAAGATTTGCATGAAAATTCGTAATTTCCAGTTTTTCCCAAATTTTTCCAATTTCCAGTCGTTTTAGGTATAGGTAAATGTATTGCAAAAAGAAAGTATTTGAGATTATTTAGTTTTATGTTCAAATCCGTTTTTCTGACCGACGTTCCGGCGACCGAGTTATTTGGTGCCAAAGAGGGGTCTGCAAACTGCATTTTTCGACCTAAAAAATTCAAAAGAATTACTTCCCATCTTCCGAACACCGCCAGTTTCAATAGGGTTCTGAAGCTCCCGGTCCTCTACAACCTCCGAAAATTTAAATCGATTTAATTAAGTTTTGCGACCTGTAATCGATTTCATACGATATCGCGGAAATTTCGACTTTGACGTTTAATAACTCCGAAACGATACGCCCTGTGTAACTGAATTTTTTATCGAAGCTAGATGCACTCTCCCTCTATTAACCCAGAAAATTTGAACGTTCCACTTGCAACCATCTCGGAGAAAAAAAATTGAGATTGTCGAAAAACACGATTTGTCAACCGACATACATTTTCCTCACGGACAGCTAGGTATATAAACCGGCCTGAAAGGCGGTCTATAACTAGTACGGGTAGACCGCCTAATCGCCCCCTGAGGGGGCTCTATAAGGTCGGTAATATCATCATTGTCATGCCCTGAAAAGTTCGTTTTTCTAGGCCATGTATTAAGGAAGATATCACACTCCTACGGACTGATGTTGCAGAATAGACCGCCCTTCATAACCATGTCGCTACACACATACAAACACCACACATAGAATCTACTTTTGCCAAAAAAAACTTTTCGGACACCCTGTATACATACATACAAACATAAAAACATATTAATACAAATGTATTCGATTTGCGTGAAATCCGACCTAATAAAGTTTATCTAAGTAATAATAGGAGTATTTGCCCATACCAAGACTTTTTGGACACCCTGTATACATTCAAACTAACACCCACACGTTTAAATAGGAATATAGTCGATTTACTTAAAATCCGGATTAAGTAGGTTTATCTCGGTACTAGTACAAGGATTTGCCCATATCAAGACTTTTCGGACACCCTGTATACACACATACAAACATAAACACATATTAATACAAATATATTCGATTGGCGTGAAATCCGACCTAATAAAGTTCATCTAAGTAATAATAGGAGTATTTGCTCATACCAAGACTTTTTGGACACCCTGTATACATTCAAACTAACACCCACACGTTTAAATAGGAATATAGTCGATTTACTTAAAATCCGAATTAATTAGGTTTATCTCGGTTGTAGTAGAAGTATTTGCCCATACCAAGACTTTTCGGACACCCTGTATACGTATATACAACACATAAAAACAAATATAATCGATTTGCATGAAATCCGGTTTAATTACATTTATCCTGGTACTACTAGGAGTACTTGCTCAAACCAACACTTATTGGACAGCCTGTATACAGACATATATTTCCGTACACATAGAAATGCAAATATATACGATTTGCTTTAAATCCCACAATCAAGTTTATAGTTGTACAAATAGCAAAGGAATTTGTCCATACAAAGACTTTTCGGACATCCTGTACTGTACATACATACAAACACAACAAACACGACACAGTAATTTAAATATTTTATATTTTTATATTTTTGCGGTTGTAGTAGAAGTATTTGCCCATACCAAGACTTTTCGGACACCCTGTATACGTATATACAACACATATAAAAACAAATATAATCGATTTGCATGAAATCCGGTTTAATTACATTTATCCTGGTACTACTAGGAGTATTTGCTCAAACCAACACTTATTGGACAGCCTGTATACAGACATATATTTCCGTACACATAGAAATGCAAATATATACGATTTGCTTTAAATCCCACAATTAAGTTTATAGTTGTACAAATAGCAAAGGAATTTGTCCATACAAAGACTTTTCGGACATCCTGTACTGTACATACATACAAACACAACAAACACGACACAGTAATTTAAATATTTTATATTTTTATATTTTTGCGATTGAAAACCGGCTCAATTACGTTTATATTCGTACTAATTGCAAAGATGTTTGCGCACACAAAGACATTTTGGACATTCTGTATACATACCAACATATAAACAGCCACACAAAGGAATAAAAAATTTACGTTTTCCTTGAAATAAGACTCATTTAAGTTTTTCTTCGTTCTAGTGACAAAGATATTTGCGCATACAAAGACTTTTTGGACATTCTGTATACATACAAACATAAACAACCACACAAAGGAATAAAAAATTTACGATTTCCTTGAAATAAGGCTCAATTATTCTTCTATTGCTAATGACAAAGATAATTGCGCATACAAATACTTTTCGGACACCCTGTAGACATATGTACAACCATTCACATGCCCGAAAGGTATAAAATGTGTTTTCGAATCGTTCTGGTTACTTTAAAACGATCGGAATCAAGTCATTTCCCTAAAATTAAATTAAAATGATTCAATAATAATTAATATATTGTCCCAAAGGTATACACGCTCATGGTTAGAAAATAAAATGCATATTTCTGGATTTTTTCGAAGCCACTGAGCTCCATATTAGAATCTTCAATGATGCTTTGTAGCGTCATAGGAAAATCGATTAAAATGGTATTTAATCGGTATATTATGAAATGAAATGTCTTTCTACTGAAAGTATAAGGTCCCTAATTCCCTTGCCCGGTAAATTTCAAGCCGAAGTTGGTCCAGACTGTTTCCAATCTCCCAAGAAAAACTGGCATTTTTGCGACATTTAGACACATACTTTAATACGTTTTTCCGTATAAAACTGATTTTGACATGCATTTGCATGGTCTGAGAAAAATTAAAAAAATTCGTATTTAATGCTTATATCGTCCAATGAAATGTATTGTAACTAAAAATATAAAGTCCGTTTTACCTTTGCCATGTATATTTCAAGCCGAAAAGGGTTCAGGAAGCTTCCAATATCGCTACAAAAACTGATATTTTCATGACATTTTGACAGGTCATATTTTAATTTCGATGTTCAATTGTTTTTTCAAGGCAAGGCTTGTAATATATGTACGTTTTAAAATTTTTCCTGCAGCGATGCGAAAAAAGGTATTTATTTATAACTTTAACGAAAAAATATGGAATTTTAATTAGTTAGAAGTGTTCTGAGATGATAAGGTATGAAAATAAACCAAAAAAGAATCGTTAAATAAGAGAAATAATATATAATAATGCCTTTTAAAGATGAATTTTGATGGAAAAAAACAGAAAAAATGAGTTTTTACCCCCTAAATCCGGCCCTAGATCGCCCATTCGGGATTCATTTTAAAGCCTGATTATATCCCCAAGGGATAGCGTTGAAAAAGTTGGAAGAAATTATATAGGAAAAGATACAGAGTGATTCGAATGTAGAGATGTCATGAAAAAAAATTGTCAAAAACCGAAATTTAATTATCAATTGCTCCTTTCCTATTAGGAATAAAGGAGCTAAAAAATACGTTAGTAACGTATTTCGGCGAGGTCTTTCCGATAGGGCACATGGAATTTCGATTTGAATAAATTTTGACCCCCCAAAAATTAAATTCCGTCAAAAAATTTCACGAAAAAACGTAATTTCCAGTTTTTCCCAAATTTCTCCAATTTCCAGTCGTTTTAGGTATAGGTAAATGTATTGCAAAAAGAAAGTATTTGAGATTCTTTAGTTTTATGTTCAAATACGTTTTTCTGTCCGATGTTCCGGTTTCGACTTATTCAGTGCCAAAGTGGGGTCTACAAAGGGCATTTTTCGACAAAAAATTCAAAAGAATTACTTCCCATGTTCCGAATACCGCCAGTTTCAATAGGGTTCTGAAGCTCCCGGTCCTCCACAACCTCCGAAAATTTAAATCGATTTAATTAAGTTTTGCGACCTGTACCCGATTTCAACGGAAATCGCTGAAATTTCGACTTTGACGTTTTATATCTCCGAAACGGAACACCCTGTATAACTGAATTTTTTACCGAAGCTAGTCGCACTATCCCTCTATTAACCCAGAAAATTTGGTTGCTCTCCCTCTAACTGTTTTCGAGAAAAAAAATTGAAAAAGTGAAAATGTCGAAACGGACGACAACATACATACGCACATACATCCGCACATACATACACACATTTTCCTGACCAAGCAGGGGGTATAGAGACCGAGCCTGAAAGGCGGTCTCTAACTAGCATGCGTAGAGCGCCTAATCGCCCCCCGATGGGGCTCTATAAGGTCGGTAATATCATCATTGTCAAGTCCTGAAAGTTTCGTGTTTCTAAGCCATGTATTAAGGAAGATATCACACTCCTACGGACTGATGATGCAGAATAGAGCGCCCTTCGGAACCGTATCGCTACATACATACAAACACCTATTACATATCATTACAATATATACGATTTCGCTGAAACCCTACTAAATTAAGCTTGTCATCTTTCGATTGGCTTGGAACCATACATTTGATAACATCATCTTCCTGAAATGGTCGAGCTGGATGAAGATTGGTGGCGAGCCCTTCGGGCACGCCACTGATGTCTCAATGGAAAAAAATTGTGCATACATATTATGAACGTCGCTTCTTTCAATCTAAGAAGCCGTTCGCGAGTTGGAAGTTGTTAACTTTACCCCTAATCGTTGCTATGGCAATCATTAAAATTGAAAATTGCAAAAATATTTTTCAATGATTGACCGAATTCTACTTAGATGTGAAATTTCTACTCTGCAACTCAATAAATAACGGAGAAATCAAATTGATCGTCGTCATGACTACCAAAAATCGAAATTATTTTCAAATAAAAAAGTAGTTTCCCTCCATCCCTTTCGATAGCCACCTCACTCGTTCCAATCGCAGAAGGCGTCGGCGAGTTATAAATTGTCAACTTTATCCTTAATCGTTGCTATGCCAACCATGAGAATCGATTTTTCCAGATATATTTTTGAATGATTGACCGAATTCTTCCGAGATAGCAGCTTTCAACTTTCCAACTCAATAAATAACGAAAATAGCAAATTGTTCATCGTCCCGGCAACGAAATGTCAAAATTATTTTCACATAAAAAGTAGTGTACTTTCTAACATTTCGATCGTCACTTTACTCGTTTCAATCAGATAAGCCGTTCGCGAGTTAAAAATGATCAACTTTATACTCAATCGTTGCTATGGTAATCATCGGAATCAGAATTTATAAAAATATTTTTGAATGATTGACCGAATTCTACCCAGATATCAAATTTCAACTCTCCAACTCAATAAATAATGGAAATAGCAAACTGTTCGTCGTCATGGCAACGAAATGTCAAAATTATTTTCACATAAAAAAGTAGCTTACTTCGTTCCCTTTCGATTGCCACCTCACTCGTTTCAATCAGATCAGTCGTACGTGAGTTAGAAATTCTCAACTTTATCCTTAATCGTTGCTATAGAAACCATGCGAATCAAAATTTACACATATAATTTTGAATGATTGACCGAATTCTTCCCATTATATCAAATTTCAACTCTCTAACTCAATAAATATCGGAAATAGCAAATTTTTCGTCGTCATGCCAACGAAATGTCGAAATTATTTTCAAATAAAATAGCTTACTTCCTCCCCTTTCGATTGCCACATCACTCTTTTCAATCGACTAAGCCGTTCTCAATTAATAACAAATCTACGCAAAATTTAAATCAGACCCGTCATTGTGATTTACCCCCGTATAGTACCTAATGGAATAACTTTTCTATGATGCTTCGCCGCGTCATCGAAAAATTGTTAAAATTGGTATTTAATGACTAATTCTTCAAATTATATGTTCCGAAATCCACACGGGAAGGTCTATAGAGGCGTTGCCCGGTATTATACAAGCCGAAAACGGTTCAGGAACCCTAAAAACTCGCAAGAAAAACGGGCATTTTTGCGACATTTTGACACTTCATATTTTAATACATTTCTCCGTATAAACCTGATTTTGCAATGCATTTGCAGGGCCTTAGCAATATCAATGAAATTGGTATTTAATGCTTAAATCGTCCAATGAAATGTACCCTAATTAAAAATATAAAGTTCGTTTTACCTTTGCCATGTATATTCCAAGCCGAAATCGGTCCAGGAACCTTCCAATATTGCAACAAAAACTGGTATTTTCATGACATTTTGACAGGTCATATTTTAACTTCGATGTAAAGAGAGTCCGTTCAATTGTTTTTTCAAGGCAAGGCCTTTAATATATGTACTTTTTAAAATTTTTCCTGCACCGATATAAAAAAATCTATTTATTTATAACTTTAACGTAAAAATATGCAATTTTACTTAGTGTGAAGTGTTCTCGGATGATGAGGAAAAAAAATAAACCAAAAAAGAACTCTTAGATAATAGAAATAATATATAATAATGCCTTTTAAAGATGAGTTTTGGTTGAAAAAATATGAGTTTTTACCCCCTAAATCCGGTCCTACATCACCCGTTCGGGATTTATTTATGAAGCCTGATTATATCCCCAAGGGATAGCGTTGAAAAAGTTGGAAGAAATTAGATAGGAAAAGATACCGAGTAATTCGAATGTAGAGATGTCATGAAAAAAAACGGTTAAAAATCGAAATTTAATTATCGATTGCTCCTTTCCTATTAAGAATAAAGGAACCAAAAAATATGTTTATTACGTAGTTCGGCGAGGTCTTTCCGATAAGGTACATGGGATTTCGATTTGAATCCATTTTGACCCCCAAAAAAATAGACAACCGTCAAAAATTTGCATGAAAAATCGTAATGTCCGGTTTTTCCCAAATTCTTCCAATTTCCAGTCGTTTTAGGTATAGGTAAATGTATTGCAAAAAGAAAGTATTTGAGATTCTTTAGTTTTAAGTTCAAATCCGTTTTTCTGTCCGACGCTGCGTTTTCGAGCAATGTTGAATTGAATATGGGTCTGCAAGTGTCATTTTTCGACATAAAAAAATTCAAAAGAATTGCTTCCCATTTTCCGAATACCGCCAATTTCAATAGGGTTCTGAAGCTCCCGGTCCTCTACAACCTATAAAAATTTAAATCGATTTAATTAACTTTTGCGACCTGTAATCGATATCATAGGAAATCGCGGAAATTTCGACTTTGACGTTTAATAACTCCGAAGCGCGACACCCTGTATAACTGAATTTTTTATCGAAGCTAGATGCACTATCCCTCTATTAACCCAGAAAATTTGAACGTTTCACTAGAAACCATCTCGGAGAAAAAAATGGAGATTGTCGAAAAACAGAATTGGACAACACACGAACATCTTTCTGAGTGACGGGGCGTTACATAGAGCGCCTTTGGCGCTCTATAACTAGTACGGGTAGACCGCCTAATCGCCCCCCGAGGGGCTCTATGAGGTCGGTAATATCATCATTGTCATGCCTTGAAAATTTCGTGTTTCTAGGCCATGTATTAAGGAAGATATCACACTCCTACGGACTGATGATGCAGAATAGACCGCCCTTCGTAACCGTGTCGCTACACACATACAAACACCACACGTAGGAACTATTTTTGCCAACAAAAATTTTTTCGGACACCCTGTATACATACATACAAACATAAACACATATTAATACAAATGTATTCGATTTGCGTGAAATCCGACCTAATAAAGTTTATCTAAGTAATAATAGGAGTATTTGCCCATACCAAGACTTTTTGGACACCCTGTACACATTCAAACTAACACCCACACGTTTAAATAGGAATATAGTCGATTTACTTAAAATCCGAATTAAGTAGGTTTATCTCGGTACTAGTAGAAGTATTTGCTCATACCAAGACTTTTCGGACACCCTGTATACATACATACAAACATAAACACATATTAATACAAATATATTCGATTTGCTTCAAATTCGACCTAATAAAGTTTATCTAAGTACTAATAGGAGTATTTGCCCATTCCAAGACTTTTTGGACACCCTGTATACATTCACACTAACACTAACACGTTTAAATAGGAATATAGTCGATGTACTTAAAATCTTAATTAGTTAAGTGTATATTGGTACTAGTAGAAGTATTTGTCCATACTAAGACTTTTAGGACACCCTGTATACAAACATATAAATCCGTACACATAGAAATGCAAATATATACCTACGATTTGCTTTAGATCCGACAATTGAGTTACTATTTGTACAAAAGGCAAAGGTATTTGACCATTCAAAGACTTTTCGGACACCCTGTATACATACATAAAAACATAACACAACACGACACATAGTAATTTAAATATTTTCGATTTTCTTGAAAACCGGCTCAATTATTTTATCTTCGTACTAATGGCAAAGATATTTCCGCATACAAAGACTTTTTGGACACCCTGTAGACATATATACAATCATGCATATGCCGCAAGGTATAAAATGTATTTTCGAATCGTTCTGGTTACTTTAAAACGATCCGAATCAAGTCATTTCCCTAAAATTAAATTAAAATTATTCATTAATAATTAATATATTGCCCCAAAGGTATACACGCTCATGGTTAGAAAATAAAATGCATATTTTTGGATTTTTTCGATGCCACTGAGCTTCATATTAGAATCTTCAATGATGCTTTGTAGCGTCATCGGAAAACCGATAAAATTGATATTTAAAGCCAAATTTATCAAATGAAATGTCTTTCTACCGAAAGAATAAGGTCCCTAAATCCCTTGCCCGGTAAATTTGAAGCCGAAGTTGGCCCAGAGTCCTTAATATCTCGCATCAAAATTCTGACATTTTAGCCAAATTGTGACATTTCATACATTATAATTAAATTAATACATATCCCCGTATAGAAATTGATTTTTATAATGCAATGCAGGGCCTCAGCAAAACCGATGAAATATGTATTTAAAGCTTAAATCGTCCAATGAAATGTACCGTAAATAAAAATATAAAGTCCGTTTTACCTTTGCCATGTATATTTCAAGCCGAAATCGGTCCAGGAAGCTTCCAATATCGCTACAAAAACTGTTATTTTCATGACATTTTGACAGGTCATATTTTAATTTCAATGTAAAGAGAGTCCGTTTCATTTGTTTCTCCAAGGCAAGCCATTTAAAATATGTACTTTTTAAAATTTTTCCTGCACCGATGCAAACAAAGCTCTTTATTTATAACTTTAACGAAAAAATATGCGATTTTACTTAGTGTAGAGTGTTCTCAGATGATAAGGGAGGAAAATAAACCAAAAAAGAACTGTTAAATCGGAGAAATAATATATAATAATGCCATTTAAAGATGAATTTTGATGGAAAAAAACAGAAAAAATGAGTTTTTACCCCCTAAATCCGGTCCTGAATCACCCGTTCGGGATTTGTTTTAAAGCCTGATTATATCCCCAAGGGATAGCGTTGAAAAAGTTGGAAGAAATTAAATAGGAAAAGATACAGAGTGATTCAAATGTAGAGATGTCATGAAAAAAAATCGTCAAAAATCGAAATTTAATCGTCGTTTGCTCCTTTCCTATTAAGAACGAAGGAACCAAAAAATATGGAAACTACGTATTTCGGCGAGCTCTTTCCGATAAGGCACATGAATCCATTTTGACCCCCCAAAAATTAAAAACCGTCAAACGTTTGCATGAAAATTCGTAATTTCCAGTTTTTCCCAAATTTTTCCAATTTCCAGTAGTTTTAGGTATAGGTAAATGTATTGCAAAAAGAAAGTATTTGAGATTCTTCAGTTTTATGTTCAAATACGTTTTTCTGTCCGAAGTTCCGGTTTCGACTTATTCAGTGCCAAAGTGGGGTCTACAAAGGGCATTTTTCGACATAAAAAATTCAAAAGAATTACTTCCCATTTTCCGAATACCGCCAGTTTCAATAGGGTTCGGAACACCCCGGTCTTCTACAACCTCTGAAAATTTAAATCGATTTAATTCACTTTTGCGACCTGTAATCGATTTCAACGGAAATCGCTGAAATTTCGGCTTTGACGTTTAATAACTCCGAAACGGAACACCCTGTATAACTGAATTTTTTACCGAAGCTAGTCGCACTACCCCTCTATTAACCCAGAAAATGTGAACGTTTCACTTGCAAGTCTCGGAGAAAAAAAATTGAAAAGGTGAAAATGTCGAAACGGACGACAACATACATACATACGGCCATACATACACACATTTTTCTGGCCAACGGCTCGGTATAGAGACCGAGCCTGAAAGGCGGTCTCTAACTAGCACGCGTAGAGCGCCTAATTGCCCCCCGAGGGGGCTCTATAAGGTCGGTAATATCATCATTGTCATGCCCTGAAAGTTTCGTGTTTCTAGGCCATGTATTAAGGAAGATATCACACTCCTACGGACTGATGATGCAGAATAGAGCGCCCTTCGTAACCATGTCGCTACACACATACAAACACCACAAGTAGAAACTATTTTTGCCAACAAAAAACTTTTCGGACACCCTGTATACATACATACAAACATAAACACATATTAACTCAAATGTATTCGATTTGCGTGAAATCCGACCAAATAAAGTTTATCTAAGTAATAATAGGAGTATTTGCCCATACCAAGATTTTTTGGACACCCTGTATACGTTCAAACTAACACCGACACGTTTAAATAGGAATATAGTCGATTTACTTAAAATCCGGATTAAGTAATTTTATCTCGGTATTAATAGAATTATTTGCCCATACCAAGACTTTTCGGACACCCTGTATACATACATACAAACATAAACACATTAATACAAATATATTCGATTTGCGTGAAATCCGACCTAATAAAGTTTATCTAAGTAATAATAGGAGTCCCATACCAAGACTTTTCGGACTCCCTGTATACATTCAAACTAACACCCACATGTTTAAATAGGAATATAGTCGATTTAATTAAAATCCAATTTAATTAGGTTTATCTCGGTACTAGTAGAAGTATTTGCCCATACCAAGGCTTTTCGGACACCCTGTATACATATATACAACACATATAAAAACAGATATAATCGCTTTGCATGAAATCCGGTTTAATTATTTATCCTGGTACTACTAGGAGTATTTGCTCCAACCAAGACTTTTTGGACAGCCTGTATACAAACATAATATATCTCCGTACACATAGAAATGCAAATATATACGATTTGCTTTAAATCCGACAATTAAGTTTATCTTTGTACAAATAGCAAAGTTATTTGTCTATACAAAGACTTTTCGGATACCCTGTACTATACATACATACAAACACAACAAACACGACACATAGTAATTTAAATATTTTCGATTTTCTTGAAAACCTGCTCAATAAGTTTATATTCGTACGAATGGCAACGATATTTCCGTATACAAAGACTTTTTGGACATTCTGTATACATACCAACATAAAAACAACAACACAAAGTGTAAAATGTATTTTCGAATCGTTCTGGTTACTTTAAAACGATCCGAATCAAGTCATTTCCCTAAAATTAAATTCAAATTATTCAATAATAACTAATATATTGCCCCAACGCTCATGGTTAGAAAATAAAATGCATATTTTTTTGGATTTTTTCGATGCCACTGAGCTCCATATTAGAATCTTCAATGATGCTTTGTAGCGTCATAGGAAAATCGATTAAAATGGTAGTTAATCGGTATATTATGAAATGAAATGTCTTTCTACTGAAAGTATAAGGTCCCTAAATCCCTTGCCCGGTAAATTTCAAGCCAAACTTGGTCCAGATTGGTCCAGATCTCGCAACAAAATGCTGACATTTTAGCCAAATTGTGACATTTCATACATTATAATTAAATTAATACATTTTCCCGTATAGAAATTGATTTTCATAATGCAATGTAGGGTCAACAAAAATTTCAAAAAAATGATATTTAATGCCCATCTCGTGCTACGAAATGGTCAGTATTAGATAAAAAAACGTCCATTCTATCAATTCCATGTATATTCCAAGCCGAAACTGGCTCAGGATCTTTAAAATATCGCTAGAAAAACTGGATATTTTGACAGCTCATGTAAAGCGTCACCAGTTCAATTGTTTTTTGTCATGGCATGGTATAAAATTCGCAGTTTTTAAAATTTTTCCTGCACCGAAGGAAGAAAACCTATTTATTTATAACTTTAACGCAAAAATATGGAGTTTTAATTAGTTAGCAGTGTTCTCAGATGATAAGGGATGAAAATAAACCAAAAAAGAGCTGTTAAATAAGAGAAATAATACATAATAATGCCATTTAAGGATGAATTTTGATGGAAAAGAACAGAAGAAATGTGTTTTTACCCTCTAAATCCGGCCCTGGATCACCCATTCGGGATTCATTTTAGAGCCTGATTATATCCCCACGGGATGGCGTTGAAAAAGTTGCAAGAAATTAGAGAAGAAAAGATACAGAGTGATTCAAATGTAGAGATGTCATGAAAAAAAATCGTAAAAAATCTAAATTTAATTATCGATTGCTCCTTTCCTATTAAGAATGAAGGAACCAAAAAATACGTTTATAACGTAGTTCGGCGAGATCTTTCCGATAAGGTACATGAGATTTCGATTTGAATCTATTTTGACCCCCCAAAAATTCAAAACCGTCAAACATTTGCATGAAAAATCGTAATTTCCAGATTTTCCCACATTTTTCCAATTTCCAGTCGTTTTAGGTATAGGTAAATGAATTGCAAAAAGAAAGTATTTGAGATTCTTTAGTTTTATGTTCAAATACGTTTTTCTGTCCGATGTTCCGGCATCGACTTATTAAGCGCCAAAGAGGGGTCTACAAAGGGCATTTTTCGACATAAAAAATTCAAAAGAATTACTTCCCATTTTCCGAATACCGACAGTTTCAATAGGGTTCTGAAGCTCCCGGTCCTCCACAACCTCCGAAAATTTAAATCGATTTAATTAAGTTTTGCGACCTGTAATCGATTTCATAGGAATTCGCGGAAATTTCGACTTTGACGTTTAATAACTCCGAAACGGAACACCCTGTATACCTGAATTTTTTACCAAAGCTAGTCCCACTATTAACCCAGAAAATTTGAACGTTCCACCTGCAACCATCTCGGAGAAAAAAAAATGAGATTGTCGAAAAACACGATTACTACAACACACGGACATTTTTCTGAGTGACGGGGCGTTATATAGAGCGGCCTGAAAGGCGCTCTATAACTAGATTGGATAGACCGCCTAGTCGCCCCCCGAGGGGGCTCTATAAGGTCGGTAATATCATCATTGTCATGCCCTGAAAGTTTCGTGTTTCTAGGCCATGTATTAAGGAAGATATCACACTCCTACGGACTGATGATGCAGAATAGAGCGCCCTTCGTAACCGTATCGCTACATACATACAAACACCTATTACATATAAATACAATATATACGATTTCGCGGAAACCCTACTAAATTAAGCTTGTCATCTTTCGATCGGCTTGGAACCATACATTTGATAACATCATCTTCCTGAAATGGTCGAGCTGGACGAAGATTGGTGGCGAGCCCTTCGGACACGCCACTGATGTCTCAATGAAAAAAAAATGTGCATACATATTATGAACGTAGCTTCTGTCAATCTAAGAAGCCGTTCGCGGGTTGTAAGTTGTTAACTTTACTCCTAATCGTTGCTATGGCAATCATCAAAATTGAAAGTTGCAAAAATATTTTTCCATGATTGACCGAATTCTACTTAGATGCGAAATTTCTACTCTGCAACTCAATAAATAACGGAGAAATCAAATTGATCGTCGTCATGACTACCAAAAATCGAAATTATTTTCAAATAAAAAAGTAGTTTCCCTCCATCCCTTTCGTTAGCCACCTCACTCGTTCCAATCGCAGAAGGCGTCCGCGAGTTATAAATTGTCAACTTTATCCTTAATCGTTGCTATGCCAACCATGGGAATCGATTTTTCCAGATATATTTTTGAATTGTTCCCAGTATCAGTTTTCAACTTTCCAACTCAATAAATAACGAAAATAGCAAATTGTTCATCGTCACGGCAACGAAATATCAAAATTATTTTCACATAAAAAAGTAGTGTACTTTCTTACATTTCGATCGTCACTTTACTCGTTTCAATCAGATAAGCCGTTCGCCAGTTAAAAATGATCAACTTTATACTCAATCGTTGCTATGGTAATCATCAGAATCAAAATTTATAAAAATATTTTTGAATGATTGACCGAAAACCACCCAGATATCAAATTTCAACTCTCCAACTCAAGAAATAATGGAAATAGCAAACTGTTCGTCGTCATGGCAACGAAATGTCAAAATTATTTTCACATAATAGTTCGGTCGGGATGTTGGCGAGATTGACTGGTGTTCTATTTATCATGCTTCGAGCTTGGATGCGAAGGTTCAGTTATTTACTACATTTCTTCTTGACTTATTCGACAAGCACGCACCGGTTGTTAACATCACTGTAGGTCCCAATAAGCGTTCGCAACCGTGGTTTACAGATAATCTGAGGAGGTTAAAGCGGCTTAAGCAACGAGCGTGGTGTAAATATAAGAAAACGGGGGGACCTAGTAACAGACGATATTTTTGCGATTTAAGGAATTTGTACAATTCCGCAATTCTCTCTGAAAAAAAGGCCTTTTTTAACACCACTTTCAGAAATTGCAGGGGAAATGCCAAGTTGCTTTGGGAGAGCGTGAAGAAACTTGAGATTCATAAACCGATTGAGCACTTTGTTCTGCCAGACTGTTTGCTTGATGCCGATAGAGCGAATGATTATTTTGTTGAATCAGCCAAGTGTAGAACAACTAATGCCACATACGTGGATACATTTCTTAATTCTAACTTTTCTGATGCACTTTTTGAATACAGGCCGGTCACGTTGGAGATCGTGAGGGGGAAATTTTGAAACAGAAACCTTATCTAATGGGTTATGACCAGATTTCAGCCAGAATGTTGCAACTTTCTATCCCTCATGTTGTCGCTCCCCTCACACATATTATCAATTCCTCTTTGGAGTTAGTTAAACCCATTCCCAAGAAACTCAAGAATCAGATAACTTCTGTGGATGAATTGAGGCCGATCAGCCTGCTATCTGTTCCTCTCAAGATTGCTGAATCTGTCTTGTATGATCAGACTATCGTATTCCTTGAGGAAAATCAAATAATCCCTGATGTTCAGTCTGCCTATCGAAAGGGGTACAGTGCCAGTTCTACACTTTGTTGTGTGGTCGATGATTGTTTAAGGGCGATTGACTCAGGACGTGTAACGTCGTTGACCCTTCTCGACATGTCTAAGGCATTCGACTCTTTGAATTTTGATTGCCTTTTGGCTAAGCTGCACTACTATGGATTTAGAGGTGTAATTCACGACTGGTTTCGGAGTTATCTAACTCACAGATCTCAGAGAACAATTATTGAGGCTCCTCAGTCGGTTTTGTCCTCCTCTTTTAGGTCTCTGAGTTCTGGCGTCCCTCAGGGGTCGATTCTCGGTCCCCTGCTCTTTTTGCTCGGTATAGCGGATCTTTGCAATGTTGTGAGGTTTTGCAGCCTTCAGTTGTACGCTGATGATATTCAATTGCTACTTGAGTTTGATGCGGGTGATGGGCGGGACGCGTGCAACAAGATTAATAGTGATCTAGAACAAATTAGGACGTGGGCAGATCAGAATAGTCTTCTTTTGAATCCTTCAAAATGTGAACATATGTTGGTTGGTACCATTAAGAATAAGAAAAATATTGGCTCATTTGAAATCAAAATAGATCAACAGCTAATTGTGGAAGCCGACTGTGTTAAAAATTTGGGCCTTTATATGGATGATCAATTAAAATTCAACAGCCATGTTAATCAAATCTGTAAAAAGGTCTATCTTAGTCTGAAAAAACTTTTTCCATTTAAAAGGTTTCTGGACACGAACACAAAGAAAACTTTAGCTGTATCCCTTGTCTTGTCTCATTTCAACTATATGGATGTCGTGTATGGCCCTTGTTTAACTGTGGAAAATAAGAATCGCCTTCAAAAAATGCAAAACCAAGCTGTCCGTTTTATCACGGATGTTCCACGCTTCTCACATATCACTCCTTTCATCCGTGATCTGAATATGTTGAAGCTCATAGAAAGTAGATTTATACACTTTGTATGTTTTACTAAGCAAATTCTTGCTAACAAGTCACCTAAATATCTATACGACAAATTAACTCCAAGAGCGTGTATTCATCAGAGGGACCTGAGAGACATACTGAGAAGATTTGAGGTGCTTAAGTATCGCACCAGCTCTTTTAGGTCCAGCTTCTCATATCTTGCACCGCTCATAGCCAACAGCCTTCTTGCTAAATATCCTGACTCGCGCGTTAATCTCAAAGACAGGATAGGTCGTGCAATGTCGGATGATACTTTTTCACTTTTCGCTGGAGGCATCGATTTAGGGCTTTTTAGGATTTTTTCTTGAGTATCTAATTTAATCTAGAGTCAGTTTGGTGTATTTATACTTATTTATACTTTATAGTTAGTTTTGTTTATACTATATTTTTCTTTTTACAACACTGTAATTATATTTTAGGGCAAAATTTTTAATAGCACATCAGTGTATTTTGTCCTTTTGTGAAATATGACACAATAAAATTATTATTATTGTTATTATTATTATAAAAAGTAGATTACTTCCTTGCCAATCGATTGCCACCTCACTCGTTTCAATCAGATCAGCCGTGCGTGAGTGAGAAATTGTCAACTTTATCCTTAATCGTTGCTATAGAAACCACGCGAATCAAAATTTTACATATATAATTTTGAATGATTGACCGAATTCTTCCCATATATCAAATTTCAACTCTCCAACTCAATAAATATCGGAAATAGCAAATTTTTCGTCGTCATGCCAACGAAATGTCGAAATTATTTTCAAATAAGAAAATAGCTTACTTCCTCCCCTTTCGATTGCCGCATCACTCTTTTCAATAGAATAAGCCGTTCTCAATGAATAACAAATCCAAGCAAAATTTAAATCAGACCCGTCATTGTGATATACCCCGTATAGTACCTAATGGAACAAAACCTTTATATGATGCTTTGTAGCGTCATCGAAAAATTGTTAAAACTGGTATTTAATGTGTAATTCTTCAAATTACATGTTCCGGAATTCACACGGGAGGGTCTATAGAGGCCTTGCCCTGTATTTTGCAAGCCGGAAACGGTTCAGAAACCCTAAAATCTCGCAAGAAAAACTGGCATTTAGCGACATTTTTACCCTTCATATTTTAATTCATTTCTCCATATAAAACTGATTTTGAAAAGCATTTGCATGGCCTCAGCAAAATTAGTAAAATTGGTATTTAATGCTTAAATCGTCCAATGAAATGTACCGTAATTAAAAATATAAAGTCCGTTTTACCTTTGCCATGTATATTTCAAGCCGAAATCGGTTCAGGAAGCTTCCAATATCGCTACAGAAACTGGTATTTTCATGACATTTTGACAGGTCATATTTTAATTTCGATGTAAAGAGAGTCCGTTTCATTTGTTTCTCCAAGGCAAGGCATTTAAAATATGTACTTTTTAAAATTTTTCCTGCAGCGATACGAAAAAAGGTATTTATTTATAACTTTAACGAAAAAATATGGAATTTTAATTAGTTAGAAGTGTTCTCAGATGATAAGGTATGAAAATAAACTAAAAAAGAATCGTTAAATAAGAGAAATAATATACAGGGTGTCTAAAATAGGTGATACCACTATTGCTATCTCCGAAATGGTAAAAGATACGAGGTCGGTTAAATTAGAGAAAATGTGCCATTTCTAGTCCCTATTCATATTCCGTTTACGGAGTTGCCAAATTCTCTATAGTTTCTTATCTACAGGGGATTTTGTAAAATTAGTCAAAAATTTAATTCTTAAATATCTCGAAAACTATTATAGTTAGAAAAAAGTTGTTTTTACAAAAATCACACGATATTTTACCTTCTCTAAAGTATCGTTATTGTTTTCTTTATACCATTTGTTTTTACTAAGTTACTGATACTAAGTTGTTTTTTTCAAATACGGACCTGGATTTTTTGCTGCATTTTTTGAAAGAATACTTCATACCCTTTACAACTATGTATCGCTTGATTATGATTTTCGACGTTTTGATCAGGAATAACATCATCAGGATTTTCTATCGATACGGACCTGGAATTTTCCATGTTAAGGCACAATTTCACAACCTATCCCTGTGGTTTAAATTATTCAACTGATTAATTTTAAACTATGTTCATGATTACTAACCAGAACCCTTTGGTCATTAAAGTTTGTCAAATTGCACTTAAGCCTATGAGTTATTGAAAGCAAAAGTTTAGCAGACTCAGATTAGATATAATTAGCGGCCTTTATTAACAGCACCTAACTAGTGGTTAAGTTTACTACATATTGTAAAAGGCACCCTTGATGATACGTCTTCACTATTTGCGTTTTTAATATTTTCGTATCCAAAAATCACCTTTCAGTTCAGAATATAATACTTAATAAATACTCCTATTTTACCTAATGGTTTCATTTCTGCTGCAACTCATTCTGCTGGTACAGTTGAATTACTATTAACTGGCTTTGAAAACAAACCATATTATCCCAAATTAAAGACCTTTAACTATATTCTAGCATGAAACCATTGTCATATTTTCTGGGTTCGGATTATATGGAATTCGAATCTAAAATCCGTTTTCTGCTTTATTTTTTGACGTTGCGTTGAATTATAACATATCGACGGGCGGACGAACATGTTGATGGACGCGATTGGACTGACCACACGAAGCCAATCACGCCTCTAAGAATTAATTATTAGGCTTTGTTATAATTAAAACGAAGCTTATGGTTTTTGCAGGCGTTGGACCGATTTTACAAACTTGAGGGCCCTGGTTAGTAATCATTATTTTAATTAAAATTTACCAGTTAAAACAATTCAATCCATATTTACTGACTCTGGCCTAATTGTCTCCATAATAGGTCATGAAATGGCGTATTAACTTGAAAAATGCCAGGTCCGTACTGGTAGAATATCCTGATGATGATACTATTCTTCACCAAAACGTCGAAAAACATAATCAAGTGATACACAATTGTAAAGGGTATGAAGTATTCTTTCAAAAAATGCAGTAAAAAATCCAGGTCCGTATTTGAAAAAAACAAGTTAGTATCAGTAACTCAGTAAAAACAAATGGTATAAACAAAACAATAACGTTACTTTAGAGAAGGTAAAAAATCGTGTGATTTTTGTAAAAACAACTTTTTTCTAACTATAATAGTTTTCGAGATATTGTAGAATTAAATTTTTGACTATTTTAAAAAAATTCTCTGTAGATAAGAAACTATAGAGAATTTGGCAACTCCGTAAACGGAATATGAATAGGGAGTAGAAATGGCACATTTTCTCTAATTTAACCGACCTCGTATCTTTTACCATTTCGGAGATAGCAATAGTGGTATCACCTATTTTAGACACCCTGTATAATAATGCCTTTTAAAGATGAATTTTGATGGAAAAAAATATAAAAAATTAGTTTTTACCCCCTAAATCCGGTCCTGGATCACCCATTCGGGATTCATTTTAAAGCCTGATTATATCCCCAAGGGATAGCCTTGAAAAAGTTGGAAGAAATTAGATAGGAAAAGATACAGAGTGATTCAAATCTGAAAAAAATGGTTAAAAATCGAAATTTAATTATCGATTGCTCCTTTCCTATTAAGAATGAAGGAACCAGAAAATATGAAAATTACGTATTTTGGCGAGCTCTTTCCGATAAGGCACATGGGATTTCGATTTGAATCCATTTTGACCCCGAAAAAAGTTAAAACCCGTCAAAGATTTGCATCAAAATCGTAATTTTCAGTTTTTCCCAAATTTTTCCAATTTCCAGTCGTTTTAGGTATAGGTAAATGTATTGCAAAAAGAAAGTATTTGAGATTCTTTAGTTTTATGTTCAAATCCGTTTTTCTGTCCGACGCTTCGTTTTCGAGCAATGTAGAATTGAATATGGGTCTGCAAGTGCCATTTTTCGACCCAAAAAATTCAAAAGAATTACTTCCCATTTTCCGACAACCGCCAATTTCAATAGGGTTCGGAAGACCCCGGTCCTCTACAACCTCCGAAAATGTAAATCGATTTAATTAAGTTTTGCGACCTGTAATCGATATCATAGGAAATCGCGGAAATTTCGAATTTAACGTTTAATAACTCCGAAACGAAACACCCTATATAACTGAATCTTGTATCGAAGCTAGACGCACTATCCCTCTATTAACCCAGAAAATTTGAACGTTTCTCTAGTAACCATCTCGGTGAAAAAAAATTGAGATTGCCGAAAAACAGAATCTGACAACCGACGAACATTTTTCTGAGTGACGGGGCGTTATATAGAGCGGCCTGAAAGGCGCTCTATAACTAGTACGGGTAGACCGCCTAATCGCCCCCCGAGGGGGCTCTATAAGGTCGGTAATATCATCATTGTCATGTCCTGAAAATTTCGTGTTTCTAGGCCATGTATTAAGGAAGAAATCACACTCCTACGGACTGATGATGCAGAATAGACCGCCCTTCGTAACCATGTCGCTACACACATACAAACACCACACAGGCACTACTTTTGCCAACAAAAAACTTTTCGGACACCCTGTATACATACATACAAACATAAACACATATTAATACAAATGTATTCGATTTGCGTGAAATCCGACCTAATAAAGTTTGTCTAAGTAATAATAGGAGTATTTGCCCATACAAAGACTTTTTGGACACCCTGTATAGATTCAATCTAACACCCACACGTTTAAATAGGAATATAGTCGATTTACTTAAAATCCGAATTAAGTAGGTTTATCTCAGTACTAGTAGAAGTATTTGCTCATACCAAGACTTTTCGGACACCCTGTATACATACATACAAACATAAACACATATTAATACAAATATATTTGATTTGCGTGAAATCCGACCTAATAAAGTTTATCTAAGTAATAATAGGAGTCCCATACCAAGACTTTTCGGACACCCTGTATACATTCAAACTAACACCCACACGTTTAAATAGGAATATAGTCGATTTAATTAATATCCGAATTAATTAAATTTATCTTGGTACTAGTAGAAGTAGTTGCCCATACTAAGACTTTTCGGACACCCTGTATACGTATATACAACACATATAAAAACAAATATAATCGATTTGCATGAAATCCGGTTTAATTACATTTATCCTGGTATTACGAGGAGTATTTCCTCCAACCAAGACTTTTTGGACAGCCTTTATACAGGCATATAGCTCCGTACACATAGAAATGCAAATATATACGATTTGCTTTAAATCCTACAATTAAGTTTATATTTGTACAAATAGCAAAGGTCCATACAAAGACTTTTCGGATACCCTGTATACATACATACCAACACAACACAACACGACACATAGTAATTTAAATATTTTCGATTTTCTTGAAAACTCAGTTAAGTTTATCTTCGTACGAATGGCAAAGATACAGAGCATACAAAGACTTTTTGGACAATTTGTGTACAGGGTCTTTGATTATATTTACGTGGCTATCTGGAGCCTTTATTTTTGAAGATAGAAAAAAATGTTTTATATAAAAATTGTAGTTTTTTTCCATATTACCTTTTGAAATTATCAGTAAAAAAATATCGCATTAAAAAAATGGAAAAATATAGGCAACTTCAATTTTTTTAAATGGAACACCCTGTATATTATGCGCTACAACGAAAGATCTTTTTATTCTGATTTCAAATATATATATATATATATATATATATATATATATATATATATATATATATATTGATGATATTTGGGTGCACCATTTTTGAGATATTTTAGCTTAAACTATAAATAAATTGCAAAAAAATTTCATATTGGTATCAAGAAAGCCATGGAAACAATCAAATTGTAGAAAATAACTAAACTATAAATTTATAAAACATAACAATTTTATTGTTTCCATGGCTTGATACCAATATGAAATTTTTTTGCAATTTATTTATAGTTTAAGCTAAAATATCTCAAAAATGGTTCACCCAAATATATATATATATATATATATATATATATATATATATATATATATATATGTGAAATCAGAATAAAAAGATCTTTCGTTGTAACGCATAATATACGGGGTGTTCCATTTAAAAAAATTGAAGTTGCCTATATTTTTCCATTTTTTTAATGCGATATTTTTTTACTGATAATTTCAAAAGATAATATGGAAAAAAAACTACAATTTTTATATAAAACATTTTTTTCTATCTTCAAAAATAAAGGCTCCAGATAGCCACGTAAATATAATCAAAGACCCTGTACATACAAAAACAACCACACAAAAGAATAAAAAATTTACGATTTCCTTGAAATAAGACTTATTTAAGTTTTTCTTCGGACACCCTGTAGACATATATACAATCACGCACTTGTGGAAGGGTATAAAATGTATTTTCGAATCGGTCTCTTTACTTTAAAACGATCCGAATCAATTCGTTTCCCTAAAATTAAATTACAATTATGTAATAATAATTAATATAATGGCCCAAAGGTATACACGCTCATGCTTAGGAAATAAAATGCATATTTTTGGATAATATAACAAATTTGTCGATGCCACTGAGCGCAAAATTAGAATCTTCAATGATGTCTTGTAGCGTCATCGGAAAATCGATAAAATTGGTAGTTAAAGCCAAATTTATCAAATGAAATGTCTTTCTACCGACAGTATAAGGTCCCTAATTCCCTAGCCCGGTAAATTCCAAGCCGAAATCGGCCCTGAAACCTTCCAATATCGCTACAAAAACAGGTATTTTCATGACATTTTGACAGGTCATATTTTAATTTCGATGTAAAGAGAGTCCGTTCAATTGTTTTTCCAAGGCCAGACTTTTAAAATTTGTAGTTTTTAAAATTTTTCCTGCCCCGATGCAAAAAGAACTGTTTTTTATAACTTCAACGAAAAAATATGGAGTTTTAAATAGTTAGGAGTGTTCTTAGATGATCAGGGAAGAAAATAAACCAAAAAAGAATCGTTAAATAAGAGAAATAATATAGAATAATGCCTTTTAAAAATGAATTTTGATGGAAAAAAACAGAAAAAATTAGTTTTTTCCCCCTAAATCCGGTCCTGGATCACCCGTTCGGGATTTGTTTTAAAGCCCGATTATATCCCCAACGGATAGCGTTGAAAAGGTTGGAAGAAATTAAATAGGAAAAGATACAGAGTGATTCAAATGTAGAGATGTCATGAAAAAAAGATCGTCAAAAATCGAAATTTAATCGTCGATTGCTCCTTTCCTATTAAGAATGAAGGAACCAAAAAGGTATGGAAAGTACGTATTTCGGCGAGCTCTTTCCGATAAGGCACATGGGATTTCGATTTGAATCCATTTTGACCCCCAAAAAAATTAAAAACCGTCAAGCATTTGCATGAAAAATGGTAATTTCCTGTTTTTCCCAAATTTTTCCAATTTCCAGTCGTTTTAGGTATAGGTAAATGTATTGCAAAAAGAAAGTATTTGAGATTCTTTAGTTTTATGTTCAAATCAGTTTTTCTGTACGACGTTTCGTTTTCGAGTTATTCAGTGCCAAAGTGGGGTCTGCAAACCGCATTTTTCGACAAAAAAATTCAAAAGAATTACTTCCCATTTTCCGAATACCGCCAGTTTCAATAGGGTTCTGAAGCTCCCGGTCCTCCACAACCTCCGAAATTTTAAATCGATTGAATTAAGTTTTGCGACCTGTACCCGATTTCAACGGAAATCGCTGAAATTTCGATTTTGACGTTTAATAACTCCGAAACGGAACACCCTGTATAACCGAATTTTTTTACCGAAGCTAGTCGCACTATCCCTCTATTAACCCAGAAAATTTGGTTGCTCCCCCTCTAACTGTTTTCGAGAAAAAAAATTGAAAAGGTGAAAATGTCGAAACGGACAACATACGGCCATACACACATTTTTCTGACCAACGGCTCGGTATATAGACCGAGCCTGAAAGGCAGTCTATAACTAGCATGCGTAGAGCGCCTAATCGCCCCCGAGGGGCTCTATAAGGTCGGTAATTACATCATCGTCATGCCCTGAAAGTTTCGTGTTTCTAGGTCATGTATTAAGGAAGATATCACACTCCTTCAGACTGATGATGCAGAATAGAGCGCCCTTCGTAACGATATCGCTACATACATACAAACACCTACACGTAGAAACTATTTTTGCTAACAAAAATACGTTTCGGACACCCTGTATACATACATACAAACATAAACACATATTAATACAAATATATTCGATTTGCGTGAAATCCGACCTAATAAAGTTTATCTAAGTAATAATAGGAGTATTTGCCCATACCAAGACTTTTTGGACACCCTGTATACATTGAAACTAACACCCACATAAATAGGAATATAGTCGATTTAATTAAAATCCGAGTTAATTAGGTTTATCTCGGTATTAGTAGAACTATTTGCCCATACCAAGACTTTTCGGACACCCTGTATACATATATACAAACATAAACACATATTAATACAAATATATTCGATTTGCGTGAAATCCGACCTAATAAAGTTTATCTATGTTATAATAGGAGTATTTGCCCATACCAAGACTTTTTGGACACCCTGTATACATTCACACTAATACCCACACGTTTAAATAGGAATATAGTCGATTTACTTCAAATCCGAATTAATTAGGTTTATCTCGGTACTAGTAGAAGTATTTGCCCATACCAAGACTTTTCGGACACCCTGTATAAGTATATACAACACATTTAAAAACAAAAATAATCAATTTGCATGAAATCCGGTTTAATTACATTTATCCTGGTACTACTAGGAGTATTTGCTCCAACCAAGACATTTTGGACAGCCTGTATACAGACATATACATATCTCCGTACACATAGAAATGCAAATATATACGATTTGCTTTAAATCCGACAATGAAGTTTATATTTGTACAAATAGCAAAGGTATTTGCCCATACAAAGACTTTTCGGACACCCTGTATACATACATACCAACACAACACAACACGACACATAGTAATTTAAACATTTTCGATCTTCTTGAAAACCCAGTTAAATTTATCTTCGTACTAATGGCAAAGATACAGAGCATACAAAGACTTTTTGGACAATCTGTATACATACAAACATATAAACAACAACACAAAGGAATAAAAAATTTACGATTTCTTTGAAATAAGACTTATTTAAGTTTGTCTTCGTGTTAATGACAAAGATATTTGCGCATACAAAGACTTTTCGGACACCCTGTAGACATATATACAATCACGCACTTGCCGAAGGGTATAAAATGTATTTTCGGATCATTCTCTTTACCAGTGGCGTGCCGCCGAGGGGGCTAAGGGGGACACGAGCCCCTCCCGCCCTCATCGTAACGGCGCCCTCGCGCCTCCGGAGGTTCACTGATGCCTACTAGGATCACATACTCCCTAATAAAAGGACAGTAATTTACAGCGCCCCCTGGAGATTCACTGCCTACTATAACCACATACTCTCCAATAAAAGGAAAATAATTAGGCGCCCCAAATCATTGTGCTCCCTCCACTCTAAAGGCACGGCACGCCACTGCTCTTTACTTTAAAACGATCCGAATCAATTCCGACAGTATAAGGTCCCTAATTCCCTTGCACGGTAAATTCCAAGCCGAAATCGGCCCTGGAACCTTGGAATATTGCAACAAAAACTGCTATTTACATGACATTTTGACAGCTCATATTTTAATTTCGATGTAAAGAAGACCGCTTCAACTGTTTTTCCAAGGCCGGACTTTTAAAATATGCAGTTTTTAAAATTTTTCATGCCCCGATGCAAAAAGAACTGGTTTTTTTATAACTTTAACGAAAAAATATGGGGTTTTAATTAGTTATGAGTGTTCTTAGATGATCAGGGAAAAAATAAACCAAAAAAGAATCGTTAAATAAGATAAATAATATAGAATAATGCCATTTAAAGATGAATTTTGATGGAAAAAAACAGAAAATTGAGTTTTACCCCCTAAATCCGGTCCTGGATCACCCGTTCGGGATTTGTTTTAAAGCCTGATTATATCCCCAACGGATAGCGTTGAAGAAGTTGTAAGGAATTAGATAGGAAAAGATACAGAGTGATTCGAATATACAGATGTCATGAAAAAAAATCGTAAAAAATCGAAATTTAATCGTCGATTGCTCCTTTCCTATTAAGAATGAAGGAACCAAAAAATATGAAAATTGCGTATTTTGGCGAGCTCTTTCCGGTAAGGTGCATGGGATTTCGATTTGAATCCATTTTGACCCCCAAAAAAAATTACAAACCGTCAAAAATTTGCATGAGAAATCGTAATTTCCAGTTCTTCCCAAATTTTTCCAATTTCCAGTCGTTTTAGGTATAGGTAAATGTATTTCAAAAAGAAAGAATTTGAGATTCTTTAGTTTTATGTTCAAATACGTTTTTCTGTCCTATGTTCCGGCTTCGACTTATTAAGCCCCAAAGAGGGGTCTACAAAGGGCATTTTTCGTCAAAAAAATTCAAAAGAATTACTTCCCATTTTCCGAATACCGCCAGTTTCAATAGGGTTCTGAAGCTCCCGGTCCTCCACAACCTCCGAAAATTTAAATCGTTTTAATTAAGTTTTGCGACCTGTACCCGATTTCAACGGAAATCGCGGAAATTTCGACTTTGGCGTTTAATAACTCCGAAACGGAACACCCTGTATAACTGAATTTTTTACCGAGGCTAGTCGCACTACCCCTCTATTAACCCAGAAAATGTGAACGTTTCACTTGCAATGGTCTCGGAGAAAAAAATTGAAAAGGTGAAAATGTCGAAACGGACCATACATACATACGCACATTTTTCTGACCAAGCAGGGGGTATAGAGACCGAACCTGAAAGGCGCTCTATAACTAGCACGCGTAGAGCGCCTAATAGCCCCCCGAGGGGGCTCTATAAGGTCGGTAATATCATCATTGTCATGCCCTGAAAGTTTCGTGTTTCTAGGCCATGTATTAAGGAAGATATCACACTCCTACGGACTGTGTAGCATTTCAAATGCTACATTGTTTCTGAAATTACTTTTTAGTGCATTTGGTTTTCTTGACAAGATGGTGAAGATGATTTTGTAGAAAATTTTGACATTACTTTAAGGCAAACACTAAATATCTCATAAAATCTTATTTTATTAAATTATTAATTTCTTACACAAATAACAAGCATTTATGTTTTACAAGGATGTAGGTTATGCATTTTGGCATTCCTTTTTTTTTATCCCATACAGTTCAAATCCATGGTACGCAATGTTGTGCGAGTCCAGAATGTCTTAATTTTATTTCTGCACTTGAGTTGATTCACCCTAAAAGATCAATTTACAGTATTGTATTCATTGTTTAATTTAGCATTTCCTAAGAATATTACCTATATCATTGCGTGTACTTTAAGAACTACGTAACAACTGCTCTAAAAAAGAATCCTTTTCTTGTAGCACGTTTGTCCCATTTTAATTGTATATAGTAGTTTTTGATTAGTTGTAAGCTAAAATAAAATACTAATTAATAACTGATTACTAATTCTAATTAACGAAGCGAATACTTCATTTTCTAAGGCTACAGTGTCTGCAAGTCCAGAGAATCTCCCGTTTCTTTTCTTCTTATTTCCTAATATGATTGCCATTTCAAAACATCGTGTTTACATTTGGGAACAACCAAAATATAATTATGTGGAGGCCGAGTTTTGAACGGCGCGCATTCGGGCTGACGTCGAATGCTTTGATTGGTCCAATGTGACACATGGAGTTCCAATTGTGAGGGGCAAGAAAGTGATGTCGTGGGAGGTTTTTGGGGTGAATTTAAGAAAGGACAAGGTGGTTGTGGGGGACAGTCTTGGCCAGTCTTGGCAAGAGAGGGCCGTTAGTTATAACCCTCGTTTTATAGATTGAAGTTAGTTATAGTTTGTGATTGTGACAAAAGTCACAATGGTCGTTTTTTCATTTTGGTAACCCTCCAATAGGGATGAGGTAAGCAAAGCTTTTATTCTCCCCGAATTTCTTAGAGTGATTTGTACTGTTGTATTACAGGGTTTTTTCCGGGTAAAGGAATAATTTTCGACAGTTGAAAGGATGTTTCATGGTGGATGCAACCCCCTGTCCATGGTTTTCTGCCCCTCCCTTTAAAGAAATGTTGTGAGACAGATGCAATTCCCCGTACCTGTTTTTCCCGCTACTCCTTGCGAAGAGATGTCCCGAGATGGATGCAACCCTATGTATGTGGCTTTCCGCCACGCCTTCTCATGAGTTTCCATCTTCGTCAACAGCATAGAGTTTGAAGGGGTACTTACTCCAGGTGGTCCAGCCGCATCACCTCGATACAACCTTGGGACCATGCCGATCCACGTCTAGAAGGGTAGCTTTTCAGAGCTTTCCTCCTCCGTCAGGATAGTCACCCTAAGCACTCAGTTCCGCGTGCTACGGTGGATTGTACTCCATTTTGTCTCTGGGTAAGGCCTGTACGCCGATTTTTGGTTATAATTGCATATATAAAATGTTAATTTATGAATTTATTATTATTACATAATCCCTTTTATTTAAAGCTTAGCAGTATAAAGTCTCCTGTGGACTAGTGTAAATTTTGTAAAAATAAGTATTTAAAGGTAATATTATGACGTAATTACCCCTATTTTAAATCTGCCGTATTATGTTTTTGATTACTGATGAATATAAAATTATATATATATTTTTTTGTACCATGCGGCTTATCAAGTGAATATTGACTTAATAGAGTGTATAAAACTGTTTTGGTAAGTTTTGTATCATTTTCTTTAGGGCGTAGCGAAAAGAATCATGATTTTTTTTGGTATCTACCCTCGTTGCGTTACCTGATGATTTACCTTACCTATTTTTATTAGACTGTTTGTAGCAGGGTGTATATTTAATATTTACTAAACTGTACTTGCCAAAATGGTACTGAAAATATTTGATAACCTTTCATACTGTAATTTAATTTAAGTATCTACTACCCATATGTCCAAGTAGGTAACATATTTTATAACCAAATCCTTTTAGCTGTCGACAAGCTTTTCATAAATAAGAATAAACATATTTTATTTTGGGGAATGGTTTGTTTTATTGCCTGCTAAATCACATGCAAAGAATTTTATAACATTTTTTTTAAAATCAAATATCAGCTTAAGTTCTGAGTTTATTAAGCTGTAAGGGTATGTATTTTTTCTTTAACAAAACTCAGTGGCGCCCTAGTGCCTTGGAAAACCTAAACAAAGAAGAGGAAAAGGGAAAATTAAAAAACCTACGGCCCATAAATGCTCCTGGCGAAAAGCTGCCGCGCACTTGTAGTACTTCTGGGTAGTTAAATTTATCAATTTAACCCCAGAACGCTGCAAGTTAAATAGCGCCCAGTAACGTGAGGCTCCGAATTTTCCATTTTCTAAATTAAGAACGTTAAAATTCTTTAATATCAAACTATTTTTTAATTCCAGGCATTTAAGTAAATTTTATTTTCTCAAGTTGCATGTGTTTGGTAGCATAAACAAACGTATTCTTATCTACGAATGATAACAAAATTCTTGATATTTTTACCTACTCTTTTTAGACTGTATGAAATTCCTTTTTTTGTGGTACACATACATTCCTTTGCGATTTTGACTAGATATTTATGAAATATTTTATTTAGAATACAAATAATATAGTACCGAAAATATTTATAGAAATGGATTACCAATTTTCCCCTAGACATCTTTTGTTACCTGAGATTGATTATGAATTGAATATTCGTGGTGTTAGAAGTAGAAAAGAACGTTCCGAAAAAATTAAAATTTTAGCTAGACTCTTGCAGAAAGAAGCCCAAGGAGCTGATAAAATTGATTTAGATAATTATATAAGTGATTTTGACACAGAACGCGATGCTATTAACGCGACGGTTGTCGATATAACCGGTCTTATCTTAGATTTCGAAGGCAATCCCGAAGATACGCTTCTAGCTAGAATAAAATCACGAATTGCTCATGTTACGAACCGCGTTCTTAGACTTAAAATTCCTACCGAAGGGGATGATATCGAAGACGTAAAACCTTATAAAGAAGAAACGTACGCAACATGCCTTCAATTAGATGCAGATGTACATGCTAGAATAATTATTACCGATACCGCGAACACAAGTAACCAAAGTTTTCCTAGACCATCAATAGTAAATGTTCCACCCCCTATAATATCGTGTCAAAATAAACAGATTTTACTTTCAGATTGGAATGTTAAATTTAACGGGGATCCAAAAGCCGTGTATAATTTTATTGAACGCATAACTGAAGTCGCGGACGCGCGGGGTGTTTCTGAAGACAATTTATTTAAATCGGCTGTTGAATTGTTTGTGGGCGATGCTTTTGTTTGGTACCGTAGCATAAAGAGCTCTGTTTTAAATTGGCCCGATTTATTAGAAAGGTTAAAAAGAGACTTTCTATCGCGGTGTGTAGAAGACGAAATTTGGGAACAAATAAAATCGCGCAAGCAACGCAAAGATGAGTCGGTCATAATTTTTGTAGCTCAGCTAGAAAATCTTTTTTCGAGACTAAGCAGAACCCCATGTGAAACAACTAAAGTTAAAATTTTAAAACAAAACCTTTTAGCCGAACATATTACTCAGCTAGCTTTATGTACTATTGATTCCGTTCAAGAATTGGTAAATTTAGTTAAACGTTTAGAGGAGGCTAATTACATAAAAAATAAAAATCGTTGTTCTGTTTCTCGTTCTTCCTCTCAACTCTGTGAAATTAATACGGATAATAATAATAATTCAGGCAATAGGAATAGACAAAATATTTCAAAATTTCCGTCTCGTGTTTTTGAACGCCACGTTTCGACACAAAATTCCACCTCAGGGAACAGTAAAGTAAAATGTTGGAATTGTAATAAATTAGGTCATGTTTTCTCCAATTGCAAAGCCAAGAGAAATAAATTTTGTTTTGGTTGTGGCGCTGCCAATTTTACTATTAAAACTTGTACCAGGTGTTCAAAAAACTAAATCGTAGCGGCATACGTTACGGCCGAAACTATGTCGCAAATAAACAGGCCAAAATTAAAAATAAAAGCTACCCTACTGTTGAACAAACTAAATATATAGAATTCTTTAAAAACTTTTATTATAACTTAAAATTTCCCGTAGTGAGGAATGAAATTTCTCCAATGTTGGAAAAAAGAAATTTTGACAATAGACCTTATATTTCAGTAAAAATATTTGATACCGAAGTAATTGCTCTTTTCGATTCCGGCGCAACGTCGTCAATTATCGGTGCTAGCGGTCAAAACATGTTAGATCAGTTTAAAATTAAAATAAACCCAGCGAGTGTAAAAAATATTTCCGTTGCAGACGGCTCGCCGCAAAAAGTGATAGGCCTGGTTGATTTACCAGTGGTGATTAGCGATGAATGTCGTGTAGTTAGGGCATTAGTTGTACCTTCAATACGCCATGGGTTTATTTTCGGTAGCGATTTTGCACGCCAATTTTCACTATTATTGGACTTTAGAAATAATACATGGAATACTCAGAATAATTTAACTAGCATATCAAGCACGAATCAAACTAATTTAAATTATTTGGTGACTTTAGATGAACTAGAGTTTGAGCAAAGAGCAGCCGCTCAAAAATGTATCGATTCTTTTCAAGAAATTTCTAGTGAAACGCGTTTGGGGCGTACAGATAAAATTACTATGACAATAGATACTGGCGACGCAAAGCCATTTAAGAAAAAACAATACCTTATGTCACCTTATATGTCAGAAATTTTAAATAAGGAGCTAGACGAGATGTTAAATTTAGATGTTGTCGAACCTTCAAATAGCCCTTATTGTGCACCGGTTTTACTTGTGAAAAAATCAAATGGTTCTCACAGACTGTGCTATGATGGGCGCATGCTTAACGCGCAGACGCGTCACGATTCCTACCCTTTGCCTAGTATCGACCGTATTTTGAATATGTTAAGGGACGCAAAATTTATATCGACTATAGATTTACGCAAGGCGTTTTGGCAAATACCGTTAGACGAAAAGTCACGCGAAAAAACCGCATTTAGTGTCACCGGTCGAGGTCTTTTTCAATTTAAAGTTGTTCCGTTTGGACTTTGTAATGCTGCGCAAGTACAGCAACGTTTAGTTGACAAAATTTTTGGGCCACGTTTCGAGCCTAAAATATTTACCTATCTTGACGATATAATAGTGTTAGGGTCTACTTTTGAAGATCATTTATCTTTATTAAGAGACGTAAAGAATCGTCTTAAAGACGCAAACTTGACTATTAGTATAGAGAAATGTGAATTTTTTAAAACTACCCTTAAATTTCTTGGTTATGTTGTGGGCGCAAACGGGTTACGTACCGATCCTGAGAAAATTTCTAGTATGATAAATTACCCGCGTCCTACGAATAGTACCGAAATTAAACGATTTATTGGACTATGTTCGTGGTACCGTCGTTTTATTAAAGACTTTTCTACTTTGACTTCTCCTATTAACGATTTATTACGTGGTAAGAAAAAAAGGGAGCCTATTAAGTGGACGAATGAAGCAGAGGAGGCTTTTACGAAAATTAAGCAAGCCTTGGTGTCTGCTCCAGTTTTATGTCAACCTGATTTTACTAAGCCTTTTACTGTTCAAAGCGACGCTAGTGATACGGGTTTAGGCGGTGTGCTTACCCAAATTTTAGACGGTGAAGAACGGGTTATCGTGTACGCGAGTCGTTCTCTTACTAGAACTGAGCGTAATTATACTGTAACCGAAAAGGAATGTCTAGCTTTGTTATTTAACTTAGAGCGTTTTCTACCGTGGATAGAGGGTGTTAGGTTTACAGTAATAACCGATCATTACTCTTTACTTTATCTGAATAACCTAAAAAATCCTACGGGAAGACTTGCACGATGGGCGATGAAATTGCGCCAGTACAATTTTGATTTAATTCATAGAAAAGGACGTTTTAATGTAGTCCCCGATGCTTTAAGCAGGATTCCACAAGTATCCTTAATAGACGTTTCCTTAGAACAGCTAGATCCGTGGTATATTACGTTGAAAGAAAAAAATAGTTAAAATCCCCGATTCTTACCCTCATTTTAAGGTAGAAAATAATATAATTTATAAGCTTATTTTGTCTAGATCTAAAGTAAAAACTGATATAAACGAGTGGAAAACTTTAGTTCCAAAGTACTTGCGAAATAAAATAGTTAGTTCTTGTCATGATCCACCTACTTCTGGACATTTTGGTTACTTTAAAACTTTAGGTAGAGTTCAAGATAATTATTATTGGCCGCGAATGCGAAAAGATATTTTGCGGTATGTTAAAGCTTGTAAGGTGTGTTCTTCACAAAAATTAGCTAACAGTCCGCGTATGGGTTTTATGGGTGCTGAGAAATCCGTACAATTTCCTTGGCAAATTATTGCCGTAGATTTAATGGGACCTTTTCCCCGGTCTTCCAAGGGTAATGCTTATTTACTCGTCGTGGGAGACTGGTTTACTAAATATACTCTCCTTCATCCGATTAGACAAGCTACAGCTAAGAGGGTAATAAAATTTATCGAAGAAGAAGTTTTTCTTGAGAGAGGCGTTCCTCAATTTATATTGTGTGACAATGGTTCACAATTTGCCGGTTCGGAGTTTAAAAAGCTTTCTCAGCAATACAATGTTCAAAAAATTTGGTATAGCCCTAAATATTCTCCCCACTGTAATTTCGTCGAGCGAAATAATAAAACTGTCGGAACCGCAATCCGTTGTTACATTGAAGAACATAAAGACTGGGATAAAGAATTACCCAAAATTAGACATGCCATTAATACCGCCAAACACGAAGTGACTGGTTACTCACCAGCGTTTTTAAATTACGGTCGTTATGTACCTATTTCTGGTCGTTACTACGGGGATATAACTTCTACCGAAGGTATAGAGATTACTGCCGGAGATCGCGACGAGTACGTCGGCGATGTTAAAAATTTATCGGATATTTTCGAAGAAGTTCGAAAACGGTTGCACGAAGCGCATAAACGCTATGCCAAGTCTTATAACCTCCGGAAGCGAGATGCTAGTTTTGAACAGGGTGAACGGGTTTGGCGACGCAACAAAGTTTTATCGGACGCAGCAAATAAGTTTTCCGGTAAATTAGCCCCTAAATATGTTCTTTGTACCGTAGAAAAAAGAATCTCTCGTTTAGTCTATGAATTGCGCAACGCAGACGGCACACCTGCTGGTCGTTGGCACGTGAAAGATTTAAAACCATATTTTGGTTCTAATTCAGATGTCTCTGTAAATTAACAGGAATGCAGATCTTACGTAGTTCTAAAAAAAATGTCTAGAATACTGTTGAATAACTTTGAATACCTAGTAACTTGTTGTAAATTTTGTTTTATACGTGCACTAAAGTTTTGGTAGACTTACCGATTAAGACTATAGCCGAATTGTGACTGTACCCGAATTGTGACTTACCAAACTGTGACTCCAATAGGACGTTTTGATACGCGTGAGATATCAGCCCAGAACTTGGTGTACGAGATAAAAAATATGTTAACTGTAGTTAACATATTTTTATTTTTCGAAGGGGGTAGTGTAGCATTTCAAATGCTACATTGTTTCTGAAATTACTTTTTAGTGCATTTGGTTTTCTTGACAAGATGGTGAAGATGATTTTGTAGAAAATTTTGACATTACTTTAAGGCAAACACTAAATATCTCATAAAATCTTATTTTATTAAATTATTAATTTCTTACACAAATAACAAGCATTTATGTTTTACAAGGATGTAGGTTATGCATTTTGGCATTCCTTTTTTTTTATCCCATACAGTTCAAATCCATGGTACGCAATGTTGTGCGAGTCCAGAATGTCTTAATTTTATTTCTGCACTTGAGTTGATTCACCCTAAAAGATCAATTTACAGTATTGTATTCATTGTTTAATTTAGCATTTCCTAAGAATATTACCTATATCATTGCGTGTACTTTAAGAACTACGTAACAACTGCTCTAAAAAACAAATCCTTTTCTTGTAGCACGTTTGTCCCATTTTAATTGTATATAGTAGTTTTTGATTAGTTGTAAGCTAAAATAAAATACTAATTAATAACTGATTACTAATTCTAATTAACGAAGCGAATACTTCGTTTTCTAAGGCTACAGTGTCTGCAAGTCCAGAGAATCTCCCGTTTCTTTTCTTCTTATTTCCTAATATGATTGCCATTTCAAAACATCGTGTTTACATTTGGGAACAACCAAAATATAATTATGTGGAGGCCGAGTTTTGAACGGTGCGCATTCGGGCTGACGTCGAATGCTTTGATTGGTCCAATGTGACACATGGAGTTCCAATTGTGAGGGGCAAGAAAGTGATGTCGTGGGAGGTTTTTGGGGTGAATTTAAGAAAGGACAAGGTGGTTGTGGGGGACAGTCTTGGCCAGTCTTGGCAAGAGAGGGCCGTTAGTTATAACCCTCGTTTTATAGATTGAAGTTAGTTATAGTTTGTGATTGTGACAAAAGTCACAATGGTCGTTTTTTCATTTTGGTAACCCTCCAATAGGGATGAGGTAAGCAAAGCTTTTATTCTCCCCGAATTTCTTAGAGTGATTTGTACTGTTGTATTACAGGGTTTTTTCCGGGTAAAGGAATAATTTTCGACAGTTGAAAGGATGTTTCATGGTGGATGCAACCCCCTGTCCATGGTTTTCTGCCCCTCCCTTTAAAGAAATGTTGTGAGACAGATGCAATTCCCCGTACCTGTTTTTCCCGCTACTCCTTGCGAAGAGATGTCCCGAGATGGATGCAACCCTATGTATGTGGCTTTCCGCCACGCCTTCTCATGAGTTTCCATCTTCGTCAACAGCATAGAGTTTGAAGGGGTACTTACTCCAGGTGGTCCAGCCGCATCACCTCGATACAACCGTGGGACCATGCCGATCCACGTCTAGAAGGGTAGCTTTTCAGAGCTTTCCTCCTCCGTCAGGATAGTCATCCTAAGCACTCAGTTCCGCGTGCTACGGTGGATTGTACTCCATTTTGTCTCTGGGTAAGGCCTGTACGCCGATTTTTGGTTATAATTACATATATAAAATGTTAATTTATGAATTTATTATTATTACATAATCCCTTTTATTTAAAGCTTAGCAGTATAAAGTCTCCTGTGGACTAGTGTAAATTTTGTAAAAATAAGTATTTAAAGGTAATATTATGACGTAATTACCCCTATTTTAAATCTGCCGTATTATATTTTTGATTACTGATGAATATAAAATTATATATATATTTTTTTGTACCATGCGGCTTATCAAGTGAATATTGACTTAATAGAGTGTATAAAACTGTTTTGGTAAGTTTTGTATCATTTTCTTTAGGGCGTAGCGAAAAGAATCATGATTTTTTTTTGGTATCTACCCTCGTTGCGTTACCTGATGATTTACCTTATCTATTTTTATTAGACTGTTTGTAGCAGGGTGTATATTTAATATTTACTAAACTGTACTTGCCAAAATGGTACTGAAAATATTTGATAACCTTTCATACTATAATTTAATTTAAGTATCTATTACCCATATGTCCAAGTAGGTAACATATTTTATAACCAAATCCTTTTAGCTGTCGACAAGCTTTTCATAAATAAGAATAAATATATTTTATTTTGGGGAATGGTTGTTTTATTGCCTGCTAAAACACATGCAAAGAATTTTATAACATTTTTTTTAAAATCAAATATCAGCTTAAGTTCTGAGTTTATTAAGCTGTAAGGGTATTTTTCTTTAACAAAACTCAGTGGCGCCCTAGTGCCTTGGAAAACCTAAACAAAGAAGAGGAAAAGGGAAAATTAAAAAACCTACGGCCCATAAATGCTCCTGGCGAAAAGCTGCCGCGCACTTGTAGCACTTCTGGGTAGTTAAATTTATCAATTTAACCCCAGAACGCTGCAACTGATGATGCAGAATAGAGCGCCCTTCGTAACCGTGTCGCTACACACATACAAACATCACACGTAGAAACTATTTTTGCCAATAAAAAACTTTTCGGACACCCTGTATACATACATACAAACATAAACACATATTAACACAAATGTATTCGATTTGCGTGAAATCCGACCAAATAAAGTTTATCTAAGTAATAATAGGAGTATTTGCCCATACCAAGACTTTTTGGACACCCTGTATACGTTCAAACTAACACCGACACGTTTAAATAGGAATATAGTCGATTTACTTAAAATCCGAATTAAGTAATTTTATCTCGGTATTAATAGAATTATTTGCCCATACCAAGACTTTTCGGACACCTTGTATACATACATACAAACATAAACATATATTAATACAAATATATTCGATTTGCGTGAAATCCGACCTAATAAAGTTTATCCAAGTAATAATAGGAGTCCCATACCAAGACTTTTCGGACTCCCTGTATACATTCAAACTAACACCCACATTAAAGTTTAAATAGGAATATAGTCGATTTAATTAAAATCCGATTTAATTAGGTTTATCTCGGTACTAGTAGAATTATTTGCCCATACCAAGACTTTTCGGACACCCTGTATACATATATACAACACATATAAAAACAAATATAATCGCTTTGCATGAAATCCGGTTTAATTACATTTATCCTGGTACTTATTTGCTCCAACCAAGACTTTTTGGACAGCCTGTATACAAACAATATATCTCCGTACACATAGAAATGCAAATATATACGATTTGCTTTAAATCCGACAATTAAGTTTATCTTTGTACAAATAGCAAAGGTATTTGTCCATACAAAGACTTTTCGGACACCCTGTACTATACATACATACAAACACAACAAACATGACACATAGTAATTTAAATATTTTCGATTTTCTTGAAAACCTGCTCAATAAGTTTATATTCGTACGAATGGCAACGATATTTCCGCATACAAAGACTTTTTGGACATTCTGTATACATACCAACATAAAAACAACAACACAAAGTGTAAAATGTATTTTCGAATCGTTCTGGTTACTTTAAAACGATCCGAATCAAGCAGAGGCGGACCGTGACTTTTGGTTGGGGGGGGTGGGGGGATGTTGTAGGTCACTTTTGGTTTGGGGGGGGGGGGGGGGGGGGGTTGGTAGACAAAACCCTTGTTTTTATATAAATATGTATATGTTACGGTTAATTTGGATACTTGGCTAGTTTACAAACTAACCAGCTAGTTTGCAAACTAACTAAAGACACTGTTATTTTGAAGGAATCAGCCATTTCCCACAAAATAGCAGATGGTTTATAAACTAGCTGGTTAGTATGCAAACTATCGATTTGCTTCAGTTAAGATGAGGATTTTATTGAGGTTACCTTAACCTAAAAATTATGTTTTGTTTGTTGTCCAGAAAATCTAGCGAACGGTGGATCGGAGGGCACCCTAAGGTCGGAACAGGGTTAGCACCTGGTTAGGGGCCCTGACCAGTCTCTTTCCTCGCAGGCGAAGAGGGATCGGTGCGAGAAAATCCACTATTGTTCCTTATGTACAGATTTTTCATTATTGCTTTTATATTAACTAGATATTTTATATAGTTTGTATACTATCCAATTGTCTTTAGTTAATACGATTACTACAACTATCCTAGTTGCCTAAGATAGCTAGTTTACTGGCTAATTTGAACACTACCCCTACCGTACGTTTGCACCTTACCGTATCGTATTTTTTGACACAAGAGTCTAGGGCTAGGGGATGGGTACTACTTTTTATCCCGGGCTTGCGCATGCGCAGAGGAAGGAACAATAGTGGATTTTTTCGCACCGATCCCTCTTCGCCTGCGAGGAAAGAGACTGGTCAGGGCCCCTACCCCGGTGCTAACCCTGTTCCGACCTTAGGGTGCCCTCCGATCCACCGTTCGCTAGATTTTCTGGACAACAAACAAAACATAATTTTTAGGTTAAGGTAACCTCAATAGAATCCTCATCTTAACTGAAGCAAATCGATAGTTTGCATACTAACCAGCTAGTTTATAAACCATCTGCTATTTTGTGGGAAATGGCTGATTCCTTCAAAATAACAGTGTCTTTAGTTAGTTTGCAAACTAGCTGGTTAGTTTGTAAACTAGCGAAGTATCCAAATTAACCGTAACGTATATACTACCGTGCTGTATAATGTTTATAATAACTACTATAAGAGATCAAGGGGGGGTACCCCCCCCCCCCCCCAGCGGTACGCTTCTGGAATCAAGTCATTTCCCTAAAATTAAATTCAAATTATTCAATAATAACTAATATATTGCCCCAAAGGTATACACGCTCATGGTTAGAAAATAAAATGCATATTTTTGGATTTTTTCGATGCCACTGAGCTCCATATTAGAATCTTCAATGATGCTTTGTAGCGTCATAGGAAAATCGATTAAAATGGTATTTAGTCGGTATATTATGAAATGAAATGTCTTTCTACTGAAAGTATAAGGTCCCTAAATCCCTTGCCCGGTAAATTTCAAGCCAAACTTGGTCCAGATTGGTCCAGATCTCGCAACAAAATGCTGACATTTTAGCCAAATTGTGACATTTCATACATTATAATTAAATTAATACATTTTCCCGTATAGAAATTTATTTTTATAATGCAATGTAGGGTCAACAAAAATTTCAAAAAAATTATATTTAATGCCCATCTCGTGCTACGAAATGGTCAGTAATAGATAAAAAACGTCCATTCTATCAATTCCATGTATATTCCAAGCCGAAACTGGCTCAGGATCTTTAAAATATCGCTAGAAAAACTGGAAATTTTGACAGCTCATATTTAACTTCGATGTAAAGCGTCACCAGTTCAATTGTTTTTTGTCATGGCATGGTATAAAATTCGCAGTTTTTAAAAATTTTCCTGCACCGAAGGAAGAAAACCTATTTATTTATAACTTTAACGCAAAAATATGGAGTTTTAATTAGTTAGCAGTGTTCTCAGATGATAAGGGATGAAAATAAACCAAAAAAGAGCTGTTAAATAAGAGAAATAATACATAATAATGTCATTTAAAGATGAATTTTGATGGAAACACAGAAAAAATGTGTTTTTACCCCCTAAATCCGGTCCTGGATCACCCATTCGGGATTCATTTTAGAGCCTGATTATATCCCGTTAGCGTTGAAAAAGTTGCAAGAAATTAGATAGGAAAAGATACAGAGTGATTCAAATGTAGAGATGTCATGAAAAAAAATCGTAAAAAATCTAAATTTAATTATCGATTGCTCTTTTCCTATTAAGAATGAAGGAACTAAAAATTATGAAAAGTACGTATTTTGGCGAGCTCTTTCCGATAAGGCACATGGGATTTCGATTTGAATCCATTGTGACTCCGAAATCATTTAAAAACCGTCAAAGATTTGCATCCAAAATTGTAATTTTCAGTTTTTCCCAAATTTTTCCAATTTCCAGTCGTTTTAGCTATAGGTAAATGTATTGCAAAAAGAAAGTATTTGAGATTCTTTAGTTTTATGTTCAAATACGTTTTTCTGTCCGATGCTTTGTTTTCGGGCAATGTAGAATTGAAAATGGGTCTGCAAGTGGCCTTTTTCGACCTAAAAAAATTCAAAAGAATTACTTCCCATTTTCCGAATACCGCCAGTTTCAATAGGGTTCGGAAGACCCCGGTCCTCTACAACCTATAAAAATTTAAATCGATTTAATTAAGTTTTGCGACCTGTAATCGATCCCATACGAAATCGCGGAAATTTCGACTTTGACGTTTAATAACTCCGAAACGGAACACCCTGTATAAGTGAATTTTTTATCGAATCCCTCTATTAATTCAAAAAATTTGAGTGCTCCCACTCTAACAGTTTTCGAGAAAAAAAATTGAGAATGGGAAAATAGCGGATTCCACGGCAACCAACGAACATTTTCTGAGTGACGGGGAGTTATATAGAGCGCCTTTGGCGCTCTATAACTAGCATGCGTAGAGCGCCTAATCGCCCCCCGAGGGGGCTCTATAAGGTCGGTAATAGCGTCATTGTCATGCCCTGAAAGTTTCGTATTTCTAGGCCATGTATTAAGGAAGATATCACACTCCTACGGACTGATGATGCAGAATAGAGCGCTCTTCGTAATCGTATCGCTACATACATACAAACACCTATTACATATAAATACAATATATACGATTTCGCTGAAACCCTACTAAATTAAGCTTGTCATCTTTCAATCGGCTTGGAACCATACATTTGATAACATCATCTTCCTGAAATGGTCGAGCTGGATGAAGATTGGTGGCGAGCCCTTCGGGCACGCCACTGATGTCTCAATGGAAAAAAATTGTGCATACATATTATGAACCTAGCTTCTTTCCATCTAAGAAGCCGTCCGCGAGTTGTAAGTTGTTAACTTTACCCCTAATCGTTGCTATGGCAATCAACAAAATTGAAAATTGCAAAAATTGTTTTCAATGATTGACCGAATTCTACTTAGATGCGAAATTTCTACTCTGCAACTCAATAAATAACGGAGAAATCAAATTGATCGTCGTCATGACTACCAAAAATCGAAATTATTTTCAAATAAAAAAGTAGTTTACTTCCATCCCTTTCGATAGCCACCTCACTCGTTCCAATCGCAGAAGGCGTCCGCAAGTTATAAATTGTCAACGTTATACTTAATCGTAGATATGCCAACCATGGGAATCGATTTTTCCAGATAAATTTTTGAATGATTGACCGAATTCTTCCCAGACATCAGTTTTCAACTTTCCAACTCAATAAATAACGAAAATGGCAAATTGTTCATCGTCACGGCAACGAAATTTCAAAATTATTTTCATATAAAAAAGTAGTGTACTTTCTAATATTTCGATCGTCACTTTACTCGTTTCAATCAGATAAGCCGTTCGCGAGTTAAAAATGATCAACTTTATCCTCAATCGTTGCTATGGTAATCATCGGAATCAAAATTTATAAAAATGTTTTTGAATGATTGACCGAATTCTACCCAGATATCAAATTTCACCTCTCCAACTCAATAAATAATGGAAATCGCAAACTGTTCGTCGTCATGGCAACGAAATGTCAAAATTCAATGTCAAAATGTCAAAAGAATTACTTCCCATTTTCCGAATACCGCCAATTTCAATAGCGTTCTGAAGTTCCCGGTCCTCTACAACCTCCGAAAATTTAAATCGATTTAATTAAGTTTTGCGACCTGTAATCGATCCCATACGAAATCGCGGAAATTTTGACTTTGACTTTTAATAACTCCGAAACGGAACACCCTGTATAACTGAATTTTTTATTGAAGCTAGATGCGCTATCCCTCTATTAACCCAGAAAATTTGGTTGCTCCCTCTCTAACCGTTTTCGAGAAAAAAAATCGAGAATGGGCAAATACCGAATCTGACGACAACGGCGAACATTTTCTGACTGATGGCTCGGTATATAGAGCGGCCTGAAAGGCGCTCTATAATAATTAGCGAACTTAGAAAACCAGAATTATAACCACATATGCAGTATGCTCTGCTAATGCACAGCTTATAAAAAATTAAAATGACCAGTGAAGTCCCTTACTTTACTTTTATTCATACATGGCACGTTTTTGTTTATAATTTGGATAAAAATTTTGAGATCGAAACACATTTTTTACTAAATAGTTTAGGGGGAGCAACCAAATTTTCTGGGTTAATAGAGGGATAGTGCGGCTAGCTTCGGTAAAAAATTCAGTTATACAGGGTGTTCCGTTTCGGAGTTATTAAACGTCAAAGTCGAAATTTCAGCGATTTCCGTTGAAATCGATTACAGATCGCAAAAGTGAATTAAATCGATTTAAATTTTCAGAGGTTGTAGAAGACCGGGGTGTTCCGAACCCTATTGAGCCTGGCGGTATTCGGAAAATGGGAAGTAATTCTTTTGAATTTTTTTATATCGAAAAATGTCCTTTGTAGACCCCACTTTGGCACTGAATAAGTCGAAACCGGAACTTCGGACAGAAAAACGTATTTGAACATAAAACTAAAGAATCTCAAATACTTTCTTTTTGCGATACATTTACCTATACCTAAAACGACTGGAAATTGGAAAAATTTGGGAAAAACTGGAAATTACGAATTTTCATGCAAATGTTTGACGGTTTTTAATTTTTGGGGGGTCAAAATGGATTCAAATCGAAATCTCATGTGCCTTATCGGAAAGAGCTCGCCGAAATACGTAGTTTCCATATTTTTTGGTTCCTTCATTCTTAATAGGAAAGGAGCAAACGACGATTAAATTTCGATTTTTTACGATTTCTTTTCATGACATCTCTACATTTGAATCACTCTGTATCTTTTCCTATTTAATTTCTTCCAACTTTTTCAACGCTATCCCTTGGGGATATAATCAGGCTTTAAAACAAATCCCGAACGGGTGATCCAGGACCGGATTTAGGGGGTAAAAACTCATTTTTTTTGTTTTTTTCCACCAAAATTCATCTTTAAATGGCATTATTATATATTATTTCTCCGATTTAACAGTTCTTTTTTGGTTTATTTTCTTCCCTTATCATCTGAGAACACTCTACACTAAGTAAAATTGCATATTTTTTCGTTAAAGTTATAAATAAAGAACTTTGTTTGCATCGGTGCAGGAAAATTTTTAAAAGTACATATTTTAAATGGCTTGCCTTGGAGAAACAAATGAAACGGACTCTCTTTACATTGAAATTAAAATATGACCTGTCAAAATGTCATGAAAATAAAAGTTTTTGTAGCGATATTGGAAGCTTCCTGGACCGATTTCGGCTTGAAATATACATGGCAAAGGTAAAACGGACTTTATATTTTTAATTACGGTACACTTCATAGGACGATTTAAGCATTAAATACATATTTCATCGGTTTTGCTGAGGCCTGCATTGCATTATAAAAATCAATTTCTATACGGGGATATGTATTAATTTAATTATAATGTATGAAATGTCACAATTTGGCTAAAATGTCAGCATTTTGATGCGAGATATTAAGGACTCTGGACCAACTTCGGCTTCAAATTTACCGGGCAAGGGATTTAGGGACCTTATACTTTCGGTAGAAAGACATTTCATTTGATAAATTTGGCTTTAAATATCAATTTTATCGATTTTCCGATGACGCTACAAAGCATCATTGAAGATTTATGAAGCTCAGTGGCATCGAAAAAATCCAAAAATATGCATTTTATTTTCTAACCATGAGCGTGTATACCTTTGGGGCAATATATTAATTATTATTGAATAATTTTAATTTAATTTTAGGGAAATGACTTGATTCGGATCGTTTTAAAGTAACCAGAACGATTCGAAAATACGTTTTATACCTTGCGGCATTTGCATGTTTGTATATATGTCTACAGGGTGTCCAAAAAGTCTTTGTATGCGGAAATATCTTTGCCATTAGTACGAAGATAAAATTAATTGAGCCGGTTTTCAAGAAAATCGAAAATATTTAAATTACTATGTGTCGTGTTGTGTTATGTTTTTATGTATGTATACAGGGTGTCCGAAAAGTCTTTGAATGGGCAAATACCTTTGCCTTTTGTACAAATAGGAACTCAATTGTCGGATTTAAAGCAAATCGTAGGTATATATTTGCATTTCTATGTGTACGGATTTATATGTTTGTATACAGGGTGTCCTAAAAGTCTTAGTATGGGCAAATACTTCTACTGGTACCAAGATACACTTAACTAATTAAGATTTTAAGTACATCGACTATATTCCTATTTAAACGTGTTAGTGTTAGTGTGAATGTATACAGGGTGTCCAAAAAGTCTTGTAATGGGCAAATACTCCTATTAGTACTTAGATAAACTTTATTAGGTCGAATTTCAAGCAAATCGAATATATTTGTATTAATATGTGTTTGTTTGTATGTATGTATACAGGGTGTCCGAAAAGTCTTGGTATGGGCAAATACTTCTACTAGTACCGAGATAAACCTACTTAATTCGGATTTTAAGTAAATCGACTATATTCCTATTTAAACGTGTGGGTGTTAGTTTGAATGTATACAGGGTGTCCAAAAAGTCTTGGTATGGGCAAATACTCCTATTATTACTTAGATAAACTTTATTAAACTTTATTGGGTCGGATTTCACGCAAATCGAATACATTTGTATTAATATGTGTTTATGTTTGTATGTATGTTTACAGGGTGTCCGAAAAGCTTTGGTGGCAAAAATAATTTCTACGTGTGGTGTTTGTATGTGTGTAGCTACACGGTTACGAAGGGCGGTCTATTCTACATCATCAGTCCGAAGGAGTGTGATATCTTCCTTAATACATGCTCTAGAAACACGAAATTTTCAGGGCATGACAATGATGATATTACCGACATTATGGAGCCCCCTTTCAGTGCATGACAATGATGATATTAACGACATTATTGAGCCCCCTCGGGGGGCGATTAGGCGGTCTACCAGTACTAGTTATAGAGCGCCTTTCAGGCCGCTCTATATAACGCCCCGTCACCGAGAAAAATGTTCGTTTCTTGTCTAATTCTGTTTTTCGGTAATCTCAATTTTATTTCTCCAAGATGGTTGCAGGTGGAACGCTCAAATTTTCTGGGTTAATAGGGGGATAGTGGGACTGGCTTCGGTAAAAAATTCAGTTATACAGGGTGTTCCGTTTCGGAGCTATTAAACGTCAAAGTCGAAATTTCCGCGATATCTATGAAATCGATTACAGGTCGCAAAACTTAATTAAATCGATTTAAATTTTCGGAGGTTGTAGAGGACCGGGAGTTTCAGAACCCTATTGAAACTGGCGGTATTCGGAAAATGGGAAGTAATTCTTTTGAATGTCTTTATGTCGAAAAAAGCGGTTTGCAGAACCCACTTTGGCACTGAATAACTCGAAAACGAAACGTCGTACAGAAAAACGTATTTGAACATAAAACTAAAGAATCTCAAATACTTTCTTTTTAAAATACATTTACCTATACCTAAAACGACTGGAAATTGTAAAAATTTGGGAAAAACTGGAAATTGTGCCTTTTCATGCAAATTTTTGACAGATGTTAATTTTTTTCGGGTCAAAATGGATCCAAATCGAAATCCCATGTACCTCATCGGAAAGAGCTCGCTATAAACATATTTTTTGGTTCCTTCATTCTTAATAGAAAAGGAGCAATCGATAATTAAATTTCGATTATTTACGATTTTTTTTCATGACATCTCTACATTCGAATCACTCTGTATCTTTCCCTATCTAATTTCTTCCAACTTTTTCAACGCTATCCCTTGGGGATAGAATCAGACTTTAAAATGAATCCCGAATGGGTGATCCAGGACCGGATTTAGGGGGTAAAAACTCATTTTTTCTGTTTTTTCCCATCAAAATTCATCTTTAAATGGCATTATTATATATTATTTCTCTTATTTAACCATTCTTTTTTGGTTTATTTTCATCCCTTATCATGTGAGAACACTGTTAACTTATTAAAACTCCATATTTTTGCGTTAAAGTTATAAAAAAACATTTCTTTTTGCATCGGGGCAGGAAAAATTTTAAAAACTGCATATTTTAAAAGTCTGGCCTTGGAAAAACAGTTGAAGCGGCCTTCTTCAGATCGAAATTAAAATATGACCTGTCAAAATGTCGCAAAAATGCCATTTTTTCTTGGGAGATTGGAAGCAGTCTGGACCAACTTCGGCTTGAAATTTACCGGGCAAGGGAATTAGGGACCTTATATTTTCGGTAGAAAGACATTTCATTTGATAAATTTGGCTTTAAAAACAAATTTTATCGATTTTCCGATGACGCTACAAGGCATCATTGAAGATTCTAATATCGTGCTCAGTGGCATCGAAATATTTGTTATAAAGTTATAATATCCAAAAATATGCATTTTAATTCCTAAGCATGAGCGTGTATACCTTTGGGCCAATATTAATTATTATTAAATCATTTTAATTTAATTTTAGGGAAATGAATTGATTCGGATCGTTTTAAAGTAAACAGAACGATTCGAACATACATTTTGTACCCTTCGGCAAGTGGGTGATTGTATATATGTCTACAGGGTGTCCGAAAAGTCTTTGTAAGCGCAAATATCTTTGTCATTAGCACGACGATAATAGATAAACTTAATTGAATCTTATTTAAAGGAAATCGTCAATTTTTTATTCTTTTGTGTGGTTCTTTATATGTTTGTATGTATACAGATTGTCCAAAAAGTCTTTGTATGCTCTGTATCTTTGCCATTTGTACGAAGATAAACTTAACTGAGTTTTCAAGAAAATCGAAAATATTTAAATTACTGTGTCGTGTTATGTTGTGATGTTATGTTATACAGGGTGTCCGAAAAGTCTTTGTATGGGCAAATGCCTTTACTATTGGTACAAAGATAAACTTAATTGTCGGATTTAGAGCAAATCGTATATTTTTCCATTTCTATGTGTACGGATTTATATGTTTGTATACAGGCTGTCCAAAAAGTCATGGTTGGAGCAAATACTCCTATTAGTACTAAGATAAAATTAATTAAACCGGATTTCAAGCAAATCTATTATATTTGTTTTTATTTGTGTTGTATATACTTATACAGGGCGTCCGAAAAGTCTTAGTATGGGCAAATACTTCTACTAGTACCAAGTAAATCGACTATATTCCTATTTAAACGTGTGGGTGTTAGTGTGAATGTATACAGGGTGTCAAAAAGGTCTTGGTATAGGCAAATACTCCTATTATTAGGTACTTAGATAAACTTTATTAGGTCGGATTTCACGCAAATCGAATATATTTGTATTAATATGTGTTTATGTTTGTATGTATGTATACAGGGTGTCCGAAACGTATTTTTGTTAGCAAAAATAGTTTCTACGTGTAGGTGTTTGTATGTATGTAGCGATACGGTTACGAAGGGCGCTCTATTCTGAAGGCGTGTGATATCTTCCTTAATACATGGCGTAGAAACACGAAACTTTCAGGGCATGGCAATGATGATATTACCGACCTTATAGAGCCCCCTCGGGGGGCGATTAGGCGGTCTATCCGTACTAGTTAGAGACCGCCTTTCAGGCTCGGTCTCTATACCGAGCCGTTGGTCAGAAAAATGTGTGTGTGTGTGTATGTGTGTATTGCCGTATGTTGTCGTCCGTTTCGACATTTTCACCTTTTCAATTTTTTTTCTCGAAAACAGTTAGAGGGGGAGCAACCAAATTTTCTGGGTTAATAGAGGAATAGTGCGGCTAGCTTCGGTAAAAAATTCAGTTATACAGGGTGTTCGGTTTCAGAGTTATTAAACGTCAAAGTCGAAATTTATGCGATTTCCGTTGAAATCGGGTACAGGTCGCAAAACTTAATTAAATCGATTTAAATTTTCGGAGGTTGTGGAGGATACTTTCTTTTTACAATACATTTACATATACCTAAAACGACTGGAAATTGTAAAAATTTGGGATAAACTGGAAATGACGCCTTTTCATACAAATTTTTGACAGTTGTTAATTTTTTTCGGGTCAAAATGGATCCAAATCGAAATCCCATGTACCTTATCGGAAAGAGCTCGCCGAACTACGTTGTAGACGTATTTTTTGGTTCCTCTATTCTTAATAGGAAAGGAGCAATCGATAATTAAATTTTGGTTTTTAACCATTTTTTTTCATGACATCTCTACATTTAAATCAGTCTGTATCTTTTCCTATCTAATTTCTTCCAACTTTTTCAACGCTATCCCTTGGGTATATAATCAGGCTTTAAAATGATTCCCGAATGGGTGATCCAGGACCGGAGTTAGGGGGTAAAAACTCATTTTTTCTTTTTTTTTTCCATCAAAATTCATCTTTAAATGGCATTATTATATATTATTTATCTTTCTTAACAGCTCTTTTTTGGTTTATTTTCTTCCCTTATCATCCGAGAACACTCTACACTAAGTAAAATTGCATATTTTTTCGTTAAAGTTATAAATAAAGAGCTTTGTTTGTATCGGTGCAGGAAAAATTTTAAAAAGTACATATTTTAAATGGCTTGCCTTGGAGAAACAAATGAAACGGACTCTCTTTATATTGAAATTAAAATATGACCTGTCAAAATGTCGCAAAAATGACAGTTTTTCTTGGGAGACTAGAAGCAGTCTGGACCAACTTCGGCTTGAAATTTACCGGGCAAGGGAATTAGGGACCTTATACTCTCGGTAGAAAGACATTTCATTTGATAAATTTGGCTTTAAATACAAATTTTTTCGATTTTCCGATGACGCTACAAGACATCATTGAAGATTCTAATATTGCGCTCAGTGGCATCGAAAAATTTGTTATAATGTTAAAAAATTTGCATTTTATTTCCTAAGCATGAGCGTGTATACCTTTGGGCCAATAAATTAATTATTATTAAATAATTTTAATTTAATTTTAGGGAAATGAATTGATTCGGATCGTTTTAAAGTAAACAGAACGATTCGAAAATACATTTTATACCCTTGGGCAAGTCGGTGATTGTATACATGTCTACAGGGTGTCCGAAAAGTCTTTGTAAGCGCAAATATCTTAGTCATTAGCACTAAGAAAAACTTAAATGAGTCTTATTTCAAGGAAATCGTAAATTTTTTATTCCTTTGTGTGATTGTTTATATGTTGGTATGTATACAGAATGTCCAAAAAGTCTTTGTATGCGGAAATATCTTTGCCATTAGTACGAAGATAAACTTATTGAGCAGGTTTTCAAGAAAATCGAAAATATTTAAATTACTATGTGTCGTGTTTGTTGTGTTTGTAGGTATGTATAGTACAGGGTGCCCGAAAAGTTTTTGTATGGACAAATACCTTTGCTATTTGCACAAATATAAACTTAATTGTCGGATTTAAAGCAAATCGTATATATTTGCATTTCTATGTGTACGGAGGTATATGTCTGTATACAGGCTGTCCAAAAAGTCTTGGTTTGAATACTCCTAGTAGTACCAGGATAAATGTAAAAAATTCAGTTATACAGGGTGTTCGGTTTCAGAGTTATTAAACGTCAAAGTCGAAATTTATGCGATTTCCGTTGAAATCGGGTACAGGTCGCAAAACTTAATTAAATCGATTTAAATTTTCGGAGGTTGTGGAGTACCGGGAGCTTCAGAACCCTATTGAAACTGGCGGTATTCGGAAAATGGGAAGTAATTCTTTTGAATTTTTTATGTCGAAAAATGCGGTTTGCAGACCCCACTTTGGCACTGAATAACTCGAAAACGAAACGTCGTACAGAAAAACGTATTTGAACATAAGACTAAATAATCTCAAATACTTTCTTTTTACAATACATTTACATATACCTAAAACGACTTGAAATTGTAAAAATTTGGGATAAACTGGAAATGACGCCTTTTCATACAAATTTTTGACAGTTGTTAATTTTTTTCGGGTCAAAATGGATCCAAATCGAAATCCCATGTACCTTATCGGAAAGAGCTCGCCGAACTACGTTGTAGACGTATTTTTTGGTTCCTTTATTCTTAATAGGAAAGGAGCAATCGATAATTAAATTTTGGTTTTTAACCATTTTTTTTCATGACATCTCTACACTTAAATCAGTCTGTATCTTTTCCTATCTAATTTCTTCCAACTTTTTCAACGCTATCCCTTGGGTATATAATCAGGCTTTAAAATGATTCCCGAATGGGTGATCCAGGACCGGAGTTAGGGGGTAAAAACTCATTTTTTCTTTTTTTTTCCATCAAAATTCATCTTTAAATGGCATTATTATATATTATTTATCTTTCTTAACAGCTCTTTTTTGGTTTATTTTCTTCCCTTATCATCCGAGAACACTCTACACTAAGTAAAATTGCATATATTTTCGTTAAAGTTATAAATAAAGAGCTTTGTTTGTATCGGTGCAGGAAAAATTTTAAAAAGTACATATTTTAAATGGCTTGCCTTGGAGAAACAAATGAAACGGACTCTCTTTACATTGAAATTAAAATATGACCTGTCAAAATGTCGCAAAAATGACAGTTTTTCTTGGGAGACTAGAAGCAGTCTGGACCAACTTCGGCTTGAAATTTACCGGGCAAGGGAATTAGGGACCTTATACTCTCGGTAGAAAGACATTTCATTTGATAAATTTGGCTTTAAATACAAATTTTTTCGATTTTCCGATGACGCTACAAGACATCATTGAAGATTCTAATATTGCGCTCAGTGGCATCGAAAAATTTGTTATAATGTTAAAAAATTTGCATTTTATTTCCTAAGCATGAGCGTGTATACCTTTGGGCCAATAAATAAATTATTATTAAATAATTTTAATTTAATTTTAGGGAAATGAATTGATTCGGATCGTTTTAAAGTAAACAGAACGATTCGAAAATACATTTTATACCCTTGGGCAAGTCGGTGATTGTATACATGTCTACAGGGTGTCCGAAAAGTCTTTGTAAGCGCAAATATCTTAGTCATTAGCACTAAGAAAAACTTAAATGAGTCTTATTTCAAGGAAATCGTAAATTTTTTATTCCTTTGTGTGATTGTTTATATGTTGGTATGTATACAGAATGTCCAAAAAGTCTTTGTATGCGGAAATATCTTTGCCATTAGTACGAAGATAAACTTATTGAGCAGGTTTTCAAGAAAATCGAAAATATTTAAATTACTATGTGTCGTGCTTGTTGTGTTTGTATGTATGTATAGTACAGGGTGCCCGAAAAGTTTTTGTATGGACAAATACCTTTGCTATTTGCACAAATATAAACTTAATTGTTGGATTTAAAGCAAATCGTATATATTTGCATTTCTATGTGTACGGAGGTATATGTCTGTATACAGGCTGTCCAAAAAGTCTTGGTTTGAATACTCCTAGTAGTACCAGGATAAATGTAATTAAACCGGATTTCATGCAAATCGATTATATTTGTTTTTATATGTGTTGTATATACGTATACAGGGTGTCCGAAAAGTCTAGGTGTGGGCAAATACTTCTACTAGTACTACCGAGATAAACCTAATTAATTCGGATTTTAAGTAAATCGACTATATTCCTATTTAAACGTGTGGGTGTTAGTTTGAATGTATACAGGGTGTCCAAAAAGTCTTGGTATGGGCAAATACTTGCACTAGTACCAAGATGAACTTAACTAATTCAGATTTTAAGTAAATCGACTATATTCCTATTTAAACGTGTTAGTGTTAGTGTGAATGTATACAGGGTATCCAAAAAGTCTTGGTATGGGCAAATACTGCTATTATTACTGAGATGAACTTTATTTGGTGGCATTTCACGCAAATCGAATACATTTGTATTAATATGTGTTTATGTTTGTATGTATGTATACAGGGTGTCCGAAAAGTTTTTTGTTGGCAAAAATAGTTTCTACGTGTGGTGTTTGTATGTGTGTAGCGACATGGTTACGAAGGGCGGTCTATTCTGCATCATCAGTCCGTAGGAGTGTGATATCTTCCTTAATACATGGCCTAGAAACACGAAATTTTCAGGGCATGACAATGATGATATTACCGACCTTATAGAGCCCCTCGGGGGCTATTAGGAGGTCTACCTGTACTAGTTATAGACCGCGAAGCGGTCTATACACCCCCCTCTTGGCCAGAAAAATGTTCGTTGGTTGTCGTGGATCTTGACGTGTTCACCTTTTCAATTTTTTTTCTCGAAAACCGTTAGCGCGGAAGCGATTAAATTTTCTGGGTTAATAGAGGGATAGTGCGTCTAGCTTCAATAAAAAATTCAGTTATACAGGATGTCGCGTTTCGGAGTTATTAAACGTCAAAATCGAAATTTCCGCGAGTTGCGTTGAAATCGGATACAGGTCGCAAAACTTAATTAAATCGAATTAAATTTTCGGAGGTTGTAGAGGACCGGGGGCTTCCGAACCCTATTGAAATTGGCGATATTCGGAAAATGGGAAGTAATTCTTTTGAATTTTTTATGTCGAAAAATGCCGTTTGCAGACCCCTCTTTGGTACTTAATAACTCGAAAACCAAACGTCGGACAAAAAAACGCATTCATACGAAAAACTTTAAAAACTCAGATACTTTCCTTTTGCAATACATTTACCTATACCTAAAACGGCTGGAAAATGGATTTATTTGAGAAAAACTGGAAATGTAGATTTTAGACCCAAATTTTTCATGGTTTTTAATTTTGTTTGGGGTCAAAATGGATCCAAATCAAAATCTCATATACCTGATCAGAAAGAGCTCGTCAAAATACCTGAAATCCAAATTTTTTAGTTTTGTCATTCTTAATAGGAAGGGAGCAATCGACGATTAAATTTCCATTTTTTGCCCTCGACATCGGTACATTTGAATCACTCTGTATTTTTTCCTATCTAATTTTTTCCAAATTTTTCAACGCTATCTTATAGAGGGATAATCAGGCTTTAAAATTAATCGCGAATGGGTAATCCAGGAGCGTATTTAGGGGGTAAAAACTTTTTTTTTAATTTTTTCTAACAAATCCTACTTTCAACCGGCATTATTGAATACGAATTTTGTAATTTACTGCTTCTTTCTGCCTTCTATATGCGCTGAATATCTAAGAATACCTCCCAATGATTTAAATCGCTTATTTTTTCGTTTCACTTATAAATAATTAGCTTTAGTAGGTATTCTTTGGGAGTTCTGGACCACCCGCCACCCGGGGGAGATCTTATCTTGTGATCTATGACGTCATAGCTCGGCCACCTTTGCGCAGGTGTAAATTTCAAGTACGTCATCGAAGTCTACGTCAGCAGAGCTTACGTCAGCGATATAAATATCAGCTGTCAAATGTCAAATGTCACCTGCCAACTGTCACCTGTCAAATGTCAAAATTAAAATTGAACATACGTGACGTGTGAAGGATGGCGTCATAAGACAGGAGAAAAAAATGAGTCAGCTGTCACTTGTCATTTAAGATATGTCAACTGTCACCTGTCACTTACGAAACGTTAAAATAAAAATTTAACATACGTCACGTGTTCACAATGACGTCATAAGACATGTGTAAAAGTATGTCAGCTGTCACCTGTCATTTAAGATCTGTCAACTGTCACCTGTCACTTATGAAACGTCAAAATAAAAAACGGACATACGTCACGTGTTCAAAATGACGTCATAAGACATGTGTAAAAGTATGTCAGCTGTCACCTGTCATTTAAGACATCAACTGTCACCAGTCACGTGTTAAACGTCAGAATAAAAATTTAGCATACGTCACGTGTTCAGGGTGATGTCAGAAAGCGTTTAAAAAAAGAATGGCGTCGATCGGCCCTTTGGTTCCGGAGATATAGTTTTTTGCGATTAGCGACCTAACGGCTGATGGTGGAGAGCCGAAATTTGCATGTGGGATAGTGACGGAGTAGATCTTTCGATTTGTCAAATTATTTTTCAAAAATCTCGACTTTGGGGAAAAAATGAGATTTCCAAATTTTACACTACCCTGTATAGTAAATTTTGGATTAATTATATAAGATATTATTATAGATATTCTTGGATTTAATAACAGAAAATAGGTATTAGATCTTCTGAACTATTAAAAAATTATATTTCAAAATTTTTACATCACCCTGTATAGTAAATTTTTGGATTAATTATATAAATTATGAATATTATTGGATTTAATAATAGAACAATAGGTATCAGTTCTTCTGAACTAGTACAAATTAGATTTCAAAATTTTTACATCACTGTACACAAGAAATTTTTAATTTAATTATAAATTTAGGAATATTATTTAAGTTAATAACAACTAAACAACCCACGTTAAAATCACCAATGTTTAAACTGGGCTGTTTAAACACCCCTGTTTAAACAGCCCTGTTTAAACTACCCTGTTAAAAACACCTCTGTTTAAACAGGGGTGTTTAAACACCTCTGTTTAAACAGCTCTGTTTAAACAGCCGGCGCTAGCACTTCCGGTCGATGAAAAGGGGGCTCGAATATGATAAAAGTCATGATGTGTATCAAAGAAAAGAGAAAAATTTAAATAAAGGAATAGCGCTATTAGGGTTTCTTAATTCCGAGAGGAAGGGCATTAGCAATTAAAGAAAATTAATGATTTAGTTTGAAATTGTTTGCAAGGAAATCAAAACGTATTTACATGTCTTTTAGTGGCAATAGAAAGGAATATACAGCGATAAGGACGCCGGAAGCCGTCAGCCTTCGCAACTTCCGTCCTTATCAGGAGAATATTAATTAGTTGAAAAGTTATTTACTTGTAAAATAACAGTCGGTATGTGTGTTTAGATAGAAGCAAATATGCACGTAGAACCGATCGGTAAAAATTAAGATTTTAAAATTTTTGAAGAAATAGAATGTATTAATATTATTTAAGGGAATAATAACAACAAAAAATATGTATTAGTGCCGTGTGCAACTCAGGAAGGTGCGGTCAGCAGTTTCCGGTGATAAGGTTGGCTCGAACGTGGTAATAGCGGAAAGAATTGCAAATTTGGAACCTTATACTGAGAAATAAAACACACAATTAGAAATTATTAACTTTATTTTAAGCAGCAAACTGCGTCGTGAACTTGTTAGGACTCGTCAGTTTCCGGTTGATAAGAGAAAGCATAAAAGGGGGAAAGTGACAATTTGCAAAGCATAGTTGGCGTCTGAATCCCCTAGTGTGTGTGTGCGTTAAGTTCGTTGGGTGTCAAACATTCAGAGTGGTCGTTGTTTTTTTGTGTGTGTGAAGGAAGTGTACTGTGAAATTTTTGGGTAAGTACCGATTGATATTAGCTTAAAGTTTTGCAAGATGCATGTATTAGCAAAAATGAAATGTTGAATATTTACAAGAATATTAGTGTCGCTTTGTCAGGGAAAATCAAAAATAGTCTGTCGATGTGTCTGTCTTACAATCGAGTGTCGCTTTGTCAGGAAAAATAAAATAGTCTGTCGATGTGTCTGTCTTACCACCTTATTGCACAAAATTATGATTTTAAATTCGCGTTTAAGTAACAGCATGGAAATCTTGAGTTATTTACAGTAATATTGGGAATCGGGATCGAGGGATAGAAAAGTATTTCTTGTTTTGTTTTAAACGCTGTTTTATTTTGAAACTATAGAGATTAAGGTCAAGCATACTTTTTATAATTAAAAGTCGCTGACAGTATTCAAAACATTTATTTTTTCAGTATTTGTTTTTGTTTAAACGCATTGACTTGTATTATTTTTCAAATATGAATTTTCCTTAGCAGTAGAGTGATGTAACACCCAAACAATAAATCTTTTAAACTAGAACCGAGTGAAGTATTCTTTATGCATGTAATAGTGTTTTAAAAAATAATTTCTCTACCGGGTATGTATAAACTGCAGTTTTGCTTGAAGTTATGCTAAAAACTGGAAATTTAGTGCCAGAAAAAAATGAATCAAACAGCTAGTAGGGAAAGATGATGTATGTTCGATTTCCACTCACATCTCGGAGTCACATAATAGCAGTAGTAGTATACTAGTGAGGGGTTTTGGAACATTTTCCTCAGTCAAAATATTTTATTTTCCAGAAAATGTTTGTGTGCGAATTCTGTAGTCATGCATTCAACAGCAAGGATCACCTCAAACGTCATGGAGATTGCCGCTTAGCAGTCAAGACCTGCGACGTCTGCAGTGGGATTTTCAAGTCGGAGGGGGCTCTTCGCCACCAGAAGGAGAAACACCCGGCCCCCAAAAGACCAGCGAAGACCACGCAGACATCCATGACGAAAAGAGCAAGACTCGTTTCGACAGATGGTGAGGAGTTAAAATTTAAATTTTTGCTGATCGAAATAATAAATTTGTCTTTATATAACTCAGATACTAATTATTTATTTCCGATTTTCAGAACCAACAACATCGTCCACGCAGCATTGTGGAACATGCCGGCTAGATGTTCCTACAAACCGATGGGGCGGCCATCTCAGGACCCTGGGACATCGGGAGAAATGCTGCGTGATGCGGGAGGAGGAAGGAGTAGAGCTGATAAGAACATCGTTCAGGAGCCGAATTGCGACGTACCGACTGACTTGAAGCCAGGATCCCACCAAAGTAAAGCAGGATCTACAGCAGCTAAAACAAAAATTCGTCAAGTTGGTGGGAGACATCTGCGCGACGTATGAGCAGCTGAAGGTCGGACTGGAGCTTTTCGGCCGCTTCCTCCTGCAGTCGAACGAGTCGTCAGAGGTGAAGTCCTTTAACAGCAAGTACCAGATGGTGAATGGGGCTACGGACTTGGAAGAGCTGTTTGAGCAGTTCAGCACTATCCTGGACCGGAAGTATTGGGAATTTATGGAAAAGGATAGTGGTAAGTGTAAAACTATTGCAAAAAATTTTTAAAACTGTTTAATATTTCTTACTAAAAAATATTTCTATTGTTACAGGGTGGGCGCTCCAACAACTCCTGCACTTAGAATTAGGTATCAATAAGATCCAGCCTCTAAAGCCATCTTCCTACATCCCGCTGCCAAAGGAGATTGAAGCAAAGAAAGCTGTTCTGAACATCCAGAACACTGATCAGAAGTGTTTCATGTGGTCATTCCTAGCTGCCTTACATCCTGTGGACCGACCTCAACATGCAAATAGAGTCGCGAACTATTTGCCTTTTGAGAACGAACTGGACTTTACAGGTATAGAATTTCCGATTAAACTTACCGACATCATTAAGTTTGAGCGACTCAATAATATTTCTATCAATGTTTATGGACTGGAGAAAGGGTCCGAAGATGGTAAAAATAGTATTGAAGTCTTGGGTCCCTTATACTTTACAAAGTCTCGTAATAGGGAGCGACACGTAAATTTGTTAGTAACCAGTGATGACTATGGAAATAGTCATTACTGCTTAATAAGAAGTTTATCGCGCCTGATCTCAAGACAATTATCCCTACATCATGGTGTTAAGTATTTATGTGATGGTTGCTTATCGTATTTTGATTCAGAACAAAAATTAAAGGCTCATCAGGAGCACGATTGCGGGCACGTTTTAGCTAAAGTCACTACGATTAATTTAAAAAAAAATAAATATGGTGAAGAGATTCCCGAGAATATTTTGAAATTTACAATCTTTGAAAAAAAATTAAAAGTACCTTTTGTTGTTTATGCCGATTTCGAGACAATCCTTGAACCCCTGGATACAGAGGAAAATGCGCAGGATCCCGATACGTCATACACTGTGAGAACGCACAAACATGTCCCGTACTCGTTCGGTTACTACATCAAATGTGACTTTGACGATGCTCATTCGATTTACCAAAGTTATAGGGGTCCGGATGCTCACAAAGAATTCGTAAAACGTTTAGAGATTGATTGTAAATCAATCTATAATCGCTTTATGAAGGAAGTAGTACCCATGACACCTATTTCTGCGGAACAAGCGTGAGAGCATCAAGAAGCTAGGGTGTGTCATATCTGCGAAAAGCCATTTGATGTAGCGTTAAACGATCGCGGGCACGACCACGATCACGCAAATGGCTCCTATCGTGGTCCCGCGCACTCTGTATGCAACCTTAATTACAAAATTCCACAATTTATACCCATCTTTTTCCATAATATGTCCAACTTTGACTCCCACCTGTTTGTTAAGGAATTGGCTTCCAACGAGGGAAAGCTGGATGTTATCCCCCAAAACAAGGAAAAGTATATCTCCTTTACTAAACATGTTTTGGTGGATAACATCGAGAACAGAGATGGTAAACAACGGCAGGTATTTTTAAAATTACGCTTCCTCGACAGTTTTCGTTTCATGGCCAGCAGTCTCGATAAACTTAGTCAAAATTTAAAACCAGAACAATGTCGAGAAGTGAGAAAATATTTCGCGGAAGAAAATAAGTTTCAGCTTATTCGACAGAAGGGTGTCTTCCCATATAATTACGTGGATAGTTTCAAAAAATTGGATGACACAAAGCTACCATCACAGAAAGACTTTTACAACCAGCTCAAAAAAGAAGATATTACTAACGAGGATTACAAGCGTGCTTGGGCTGTGTGGAATTTATTTGAATGTAAAACTTTAGGTGAATATTCAGATATTTATTTAAAATCCGACGTTTTATTATTAACAGATGTTTTTGAAAGTTTTGGAGACGTGTGCCTTAACACTTACGGTCTAGATCCTGCGCAGTACTTCACCGCGCCCTCTCTTGCGATGGACGCTGCACTCAAGGCCACAACCATTAGCTTAGAATTACTGACGGATCTAGACATGGTACACTTCTTTAAACACGGTATTCGCGGTGGGGTCAGTCAGTGTAGCGTCAGAAAAGCATTTGCTAACAATAAATTTATACCTCATTATGACGCTTCCAAACCTACCTCCTACATCATGTATTTGGACGCCACCAACCTCTATGGTGCGGCTATGTCTCAATATTTACCAACGGGGAATTTTAAGTGGTTGGATGAGACCGAAATTCAAAGTTTAGATTACATAAACGTCGCGAATGATTCTAAAACTGGCTATATATTAGAGGTAGATTTAGAATATCCCGAACAGTTGCATTATTTACACAACGAACTACCCTTTTGTCCACAATCAATAGCTCCACCAGAATCAAAATTCCAAGACATTGAAAAATTAATTCCAAATTTGAAAAAGAAAGATAACTATATAATTCATTACCAAAATTTGCGTCAGGCTTTAGATTATGGGCTTAAGCTCACCAAAATTCATCGCGTTATATCTTTTGACCAATCACCGTGGCTAAAGAAATACATTGACCTAAACACAGCGATGCGCAATCAAGCGCAAAATAAGTTTGAAAAAGACTTTTTCAAACTGATGAACAACGCCGTGTTTGGGAAAACAATGGAAAATGTGGAGAAACGGGTAGATGTTAAACTGGTTTCCCATTGGGAAAATATTGGTAGAAGGTTGGGAGCCGAAGCGTTAATCTCGAAACCCCATTTTATAGATCGCACTATTTTTAACGAGAACCTGGTAGCTATCCAGATGAAAAAACAAAAAGTCACATATAATAAACCGATTTACGTGGGTTTCAGCATCTTGGAAATATCCAAGACTATTATGTATGACTTTTTGTACGGGTATATTAAGCCAAAATACGGTAACAACGCGGTATTACTCTACACTGACACCGATTCCCTTGTTTTGAAAATTGCAACCGAAAATTTCTATAGTGATATGATACAAAATTTAGATAGATTCGATACATCTAATTTCTCACTGGAAAATCCACATGATGTTCCTGTAAACCAGTCAATTTTGGGCAAAATGAAAGATGAGTATGCAGGAAAAATCATTTGGGATTTCTACGGTACCGGGGCGAAGGCATATTGTGTAAATGTGGAGGGAAAGTTAACCAAAAAAGCTAAGGGAGTTCCTGACTACGTCACCCAGAAAGAACTAACTCTGGACGATTATAGGGAAGCGGTTGACGTAGAAAGAAATCAGATTCATCGACAGATGAACACTTTGCGTTCGCATTTACACGATATGTATGTCGAACTGTAAATTAAGGTAGCGCTATCACACGCGGACGATAAGCGTTACCTTATTCCCGGCGACTTGGAGAACATGCTTGCTTGGGGTCATAGAGATATTAAAAAGTATAAGGAATCATCGGAAATTCCATAAGCGAAGACTGATCACGGACAGCTAACTTTACTTTAATCACCTTTGGTAGCTAAATGTATGACTTTAGAGGCTGTGATATTAGATTAGGCATATATGTTCTTTATTTTATTATTTATTGTATTCATTTCTTTCACTCGAGTCTGCCCTATTTATTGTATTAATGTATTTCACCATAGTCTACCCTATTTATTGTATTCATTTATTTACTTTATATGTATATTTTGCCTAAGTTTACCCTAGTTTTTAGGGTTCTATTATTTGTTTATATGTATATTTTACCCAAGTTTACCCTATTTTTTGATTTTTTTATATTGTTTGTTTATTTTTTTTGTAGTTATATTTATATTTACTATTTACAGGCCGCTGTTCCGTCACATTTTGTGTTTGTTTGAACTTTTTTTTACACTTTAATAAATGCCTGTTTTTGTGTTTATATTGGCGTCTTATTTCCTTAGTTAGAACAAAGAAAAAAACAAATTAACGTTAGACTATTTATTTAGTAACAGTATAATATTCTATAGTAAGCTTATACAATTCATAAACATGTTTTGCAAATAGGTGTATTAGCTTCTCAGTCCATCGAAATAGATACTTGTCTATTGTGGCATCTTCAAACTTGAGACTTCTCTTCTCACCATTGCGATGAAACACTAGCGTGTACTGTCCAATTATCATAAATATATCTACCCAATGGGTATTGAAACAATCAAAAGTGCTTAAAAATTCTTCAAATTCCTCACTAGGGAAAGAAATTTTGCCATAACCAATAGTATCCAAAATTACTTGTTTGCGTTCCTCTTCGGACGTAGTAAAAATGACAGTTATAAAGTCATCAATCTCGTAAACTCGGTTAGGCTTAGTCGTCGGCACTATCGCTGGAACATCTGGACATCTAGACGAAGATTCAAACACCTTATCCCAGCTGGAAGAGGAGGAGGAGGAGGAGGCAGCCATTGGTAAGTTGAAATGGTAAGTTTCAAAAACAGTCTAACCACAGATTTATATTCTTGGTAAAACTTAATGTCTCTTTTCAACTTGCGCAGTTTTTTCAAATGCTCGTCTAATTTAACTGACAAGTCGACTGTCTTTGTCATAAGCTCGAGACTAAATGACCAAATTTCTCAAGGGGGTCTAATAATATAGGATAAAATTAAACAGGGAATACAGTTTAACTTCTTTATTTAGGTAAAAAATCATAAATATATTCATACAGGATTTTTGAATTCTTAGCACTACAAATACAATATTCTAAACCATGATAAGAACAAGTGGGTTTACTTAGAGATAATTTCGTTACAGCAACACTGTCCCTAGTAAATTCTAAATTAACAATATCGGGTATATGCTTAAGATACTTCATCGTGGAAAAAGCTTCCAGTAAGAAGGTCTTCTTTACATGTCCCTTCACATAGATGACATCAACATCCCGTAGATCGTTGTAGATAATGCGGTGAAGTTCATTGTAATCGGTTTCGCCGGAATTGTAGTATAAACCATGTCGGTTCCCATATAGAAACATTACTTGCTTCTGGCAATCATAGGACAGCTCATAAAACGGCCGAGCGAGTTTGAAAAGATAGTTTTTGAGTTGCTTTCCATCGTAAATAGCCAATTCTTTAGCTTGAAATTCTGGAACGCTGAATCCTTGAACGTCAACCACAACAAACTTCATCGTGCTGAGAGGGTTGACTAGTAACTGATCACAATAGATCACGTACTTGACCTGTTAAAGCCTGATACTCGAGCACTCGATCATGAATAATTATACAAAAGGCACGTGACTCCTTCGAGAAGTTTTCGGAACTTTGAAACTCCAACTTAACGTCAATAGTGTTACTCTTGAGGGCTTCATTTTGTTTGGAACAGTCAATAACAAATAGGGGTCTGCCAGCGAAAGCGAGAAAATCCAAAAGCGGCTCCGACCGCTGTTTCCCCAAATAGGTTTTTTGAAAGTCCGTATACATCTGATAGGCTTCTGCAAACTGTCTATTGACAAAGTTTAGGTTTAACGACTCAGGGGTAAACTTCAGAATTCAAATGCAATTTGACGTCGGTGATGTCTAAATTATCAAAGTAGGTACAATCAGCTTCAAAGTTATCTTTTCGCTTCTTCATAAAAAAGACAATGACGTATCGGGCTCTCTCAGACATGGTCTTAACGGTCCAAATATCACGCCTTGTTGTTCTCAAAGCAGGTAGTTCATGTAGTTCCCAGTTTCTAAACGGAATATATATCGGTTTGTTCTTGGCAATTTCGTCCAAAAGCCTTAATTTCACTGCATCACTCGGGTAAATATGTTTCACTTTCAACTCAACCGTTTTTAAGGTTATTGTCGCCTCTTAGTACCAGTGGACTTGTAGCAGTTGTCGTCATGACGAGCACGAACCAGTTTAATTTTCTGTTTACCCATTAATACATTGTGGTAATCGGCAAACACGGCAAACAATAGGGAAAGTGGGATGCGGAAATTAAAGTCTTTAGATGTTTCATCCAAGGTCTTGACAGTTCCACTTGGCCAATTCCATCCAGCTATGTCTAGAGCACGGCTTTCCTGCTCATTTAAACATAGCAGATTTTTAACGGTGCTAACAATACCAGGATCTCGAATCTTTTCAATCTCCTTACCATTAACTTCATAGGAAATGTTGTCAAAGAGAAAGGCTCCGGCATTATTGGTTAGATCGCAAGTACCGGTCTTACCAGTGGCATCTGCTTCCACCTTAAACGTACCCTCGATGTAGAGTTGAGCTTCACTCATATCCAAAAAGACATCTTGCTGATTGATAACAATCTCGATTTCGTCATTGTTATTAAAGGAGTTGGTAAAGGGGTGATAAGTGTGCCATTCTTCGCGAATGACCGACTCATCACTCTTGATCTGATTGAAGATTTGAAGTTTTTCTGACATGGTAGAAGTAAGGACTACTTATAGACTGCAAATATATTATATTTGAAAACGTGAGTGACCCCTTCGACGTCTGACCACTGAATGATCTGCCGGCTGAGGTATTAGTGTTTAAATACCTTTTAAATACTAGAACCATTTCGTCTAAGTTCTAATCGAATTACTACTTCTTCACCTCGAAAATTAAGAGGCCTAGAATCCTGGTCTACTAGCGTGAGAGTGATGTTATAGATGCTTTTCTGGTTCACAGGTAAATAGATTAGATTCCTGGGCTCGATATTTATACTGTAGCCGGGGTCAACAGTTGGTGAAAATTCGTACAGAGTATGTGAGGGATTATTTGTGTAATACGAACCGGAAATGATGTTACACTCTACTCGAATAGTAACAACTTGTATAATTTCCACAGGTTGATCTGATTCGTGGAATTTGCCAGACTTTAACAGTTGAGGTGAAAATCCCAACACCTTTGCAATACTGTCTTTTGGTTTAAAGTTTATGTCGTAGACACTGGTTAACTCGCACTTTAACGTATTGTTATTGAGTTTAAGCGATAAGATACGATTCCGTTCGTCTACGGAAGCACTGGGATCTAGGAGCTTACGTTGTAGAAACTGCTCGATATCTTCCAACTCGTAGGACCCTGTTGGTATTTCCAATACTCGCTCCTCCTGATTATTGACAATGTAATAAAACTTGTTTCGTCCCTCTTCTATATTGGGAATCGTGTTCCGAGTGTTTAGCGAAATTAATGCTAACGAGTAATCAAACCTGGAATCGAGCTCTATGGGAGGTACAAAGTATGCTTCAAGTCGGTGAGAGCGACCTTTTAATGTGAATGTCTGTGACATGACTGCGAGCAATAAGCATCAACACCTGCATTTATAAAGTTTCATTGTAGAGAAATGCTAGAGCAAGATGACCACAATTGGTCATTCCATAATCCTGATACTGATCGGAATTAAAATAGATTTTCACATTTTTCATGTACTTGACAAATTCCTTGGGTGGTTTCAAGTTGCCAAAACTATCGAAATAAACAACTCGATTACCGTGTTTCTTGTAAGCTACCCAATGTGTTCCGAATCCTGTGTTCCGATCCAAATTAATAACACCACACTCTGTTTTGAGGGGTGCGTTCGGTAAAGTGTTTCGCATAAATACTCCTCTAAAATGCGGTATTTTTAAACGAGTGACGTACGACTTAATATCATGATCGGATAACGGGTTTTCAGGTAGCTTTATTGGTAGTTTTTTGGCAGTTTTCGTAGAAACAATCCATAGCCAGTTTTGTGTTTCTTTAAATACATGCCGCTACCCTTTTTCCCAATGCAATCGCTTCCATTGTTTCGTTTCGATTCTTTCAACTTCTCCTTGGCACTTTGAGCGTCATTAACGGCCTTCGCTATCCCCGCGGCGCCTCCGCTTAGTGCCCCCAGGGCACTAAGTCCTGCAAAGATGGGGATAAGTGGTAGAAACCCGCCCTGTTTCGGTAAGGGTATTATTCGTGTTACGTTGATCCTCTTACGTCCTCCCGTATTTTACTGAGAGTCCTTTTCTTCCTAACATCACCAGTACCCGTATGTCGAAGATGTTTCTTAAGCAGAGTGACCACTGATGACAGGGGTTTCATCTGCTTCTTGCCAGCACCCAACTTGCGTTTTACCTTCATAGCGTTAGTTACTAACCACGCGGAAGCTTTTTCACCAAAACTGGAATCGTTTGCCTTTACTCGTTCCCAAGCTCGGTTCTCCAACACTCGATCGGCTCGATGTCTTTGTTCCAACGCTTTCGACTTGGCGTATTCGATATCGTGATCGCGACAAGCACTATCCAATTTGTTCTTTGGTCGATCGCCTCGAGCCAACCGCTCTTGAAGTTTGGTTCCCGGTCCGCAATAGGAATAACCAGGCAAATGAAGCTCGAACGGGAGCTTGTTGATAGCTGTATTTAACACACCTGCACCCTGCCGAGTCTTCATTCGTAATGAAGCCCTGGGAGGGTGTAGAGTAGTATTTATAGAGATGCGTCAAGAGAAACAGAAACTCAAAATCCAAGTTTATAATTGCGACATGAAAAAAGAAAAGTGCCTCAGTAGCAAACATGGTCAACTTTTGCCTTCTACAATTCGAGCGTTAATCTGTGGTCCGAGTAATTGTGGCAAAACCAATGTAATGATTAGTCTTTTGATTGATGAAAATGGTTTAACATTCGAGAATGTGTACCTGTATTCCAAATCCCTGCAGCAAGACAAGTACGACTTTCTTCAACAGGCTATGAAGCATTCCCGTTTAGGCTATTTCGGCTACAGTGATAATGATGAAGTTTTAGAACCTGCCAGTGCCCGACCTCACTCTGTATTCATATTTGATGACGTAGCATGTGAGAAGCAGGATAAAATACGTAATTATTTTTGTATGGGCCGACATCATGCGATTGATTCATTCTATTTATCGCAAACTTACTCGAAAATACCTAAACAGCTGGTTCGTGACAATGCCAATGTATTAATTTTATTTAAGCAGGACGACTTAAACTTGAAACATATCTACGATGATCACGTTAATACAGACATGACATTCGATGCATTTAAACATATCTGTTCCGAATGTTGGAAAGATAGGTATGGATTTCTAGTAATGGTGAAAGACAATGATATTGCCAAAGGTCGATATCGTAGCAAGTTTGATACATATATCATACCCTAAACCCTCGGGACTCAGTGCAACACTTGACGTTCTAGAGGCTAGATGTGTTAAGTCTCGAGAAACAGGATCTGTTTAGGAGTTGTTTTAGCTGTTTCCTAGCTGTTTTTCCCGAACAGGGTCTGTTTTTTAGCTGTTTTTTCCAGAACAGGGTCTGTTTTTTAGCTGTTTTTCCAGAACAGGGTCTGTTTTTAGCTGTTTTTCTAGAACAGGGTCTGTTTTTTAGCTGTTTTTTCCAGAACAGGGTCTGTTTTTTAGCTGTTTTTCCAGAACAGGGTATGTTTTTTAGCTGTTTTTCCAGAACAGGGTCTGTTTATTAGCTGTTTTTTCCAGAATAGGGTCTTTTTTTAGCTGTTTTTCCAGAACAGGGTCTGTTTTTTTAGTATGTCTACCCCCATGAGCCAGCTCGATAAAGACGTTAAACGTAGGATTATCCAAGCTTCACGAACAATAAGAAAGAAGTATTTAGCATTAAAGTTGGAGCGAGGCGAAGAAGATGAAGCTCTTAATAAATTATTAATGCCTATTACCGATCCTCTGAATAAGCTTGTGAGTGCTTCCGCCACCGCCGCCACTGCAAAATCTAAGAAACGTAAGATTAAAGTGGAAGAGAGTGTTGGTGTAAAACCCAAATTTAAACCGTCCAAACCTCCTGTAAAATTTTTAACAGATGAAACTCACTACGGAGATGTTGCTGCTGATGATGATGATGGTGGTGATGTGTTTGAAGAACCAGCTCAGGATCCTGCGGAACAATCATCGCAACACATAAGAAAGAATTTTGAAGATTCTCTTCGAAAATCCGAGGTGTTTGAGCATTTTATCGAGCAGTATCCGAAGATTGCTCAAGAATATCTGAAACAATATTGGATGGACTCTGCCGAAATAGATGCTAACAGCCTGAAATATGATTTGGTGACTGATTCTTGGGGATTAGGTTCAGAACCGGTTAATTTCTTAAAGAATGGTGATATTCAAGTAGGCCCCAGTACGTACAAAGGAACTCTGGGACTATACGATTTATTGTTTCTCAAGGTTCCTAAATTTCAGACTGCTGCCGATGAAGAACAATATAGAGATATTCTAAAGCGAACAGATTTATACTTGAAAGACAATGGTCAGTTGAAAGGTAATAGATCCCACAAATACAATGCCATTGTGAAACCGCTGATTTCTAAAGGTTCTACCAGTAAAATTCCTTCGCCCGGGGTTAAAATATTGACAAGATCGAAGTCTGAGAATTCTGGATCTGTGAAATCCGGATCTGCCTTAATGGAATACAACGAAAAACCCAAAGAATATGTCTACTATGATGACATAAATGAGCTGGTTGACAGGTTAAAAAAGTTAGACGCTTCCAATCAGGTTGGCAACAATAATAACATGAACGAGATTTGGAGCATTTTGCACGAATTGGAACACCTTGGAGTAATTGAATTCTATAAATAAGTTTGTTAAAGCTGTTATGCCTTAGTCAGTGGCGGTCCCAGGGGGGGGGGCGGTGGGTGCGATCGCCCCCCCCCCCTTACCCTCTTAACCCAAGACACTATTTTTAACGAATGAAGAAATGATTAATAAATGATCGATGCGGGTAAAACAAAAAATTTAAAACCGTTGGTGCAGGCAGCACACGTCTCTAGAATTGACTGTGGCCTAGATAAAATTGCATGCATGCTTTTTTAATAGAAATTTTGAATATACATAGGTAATTTTTTTTGTAACACACTAACCCGACGATTGGGCCAACCCAACACCTACTAAACCGCCCCCCCCCCTTGAAAAAAGCTGCGACCGCTACTGCCTTAGTACCGCAGTAATCATGAATAAGTTTGGACGTTATTTGCCCACGTCGTCTAATCAGAAAAGAGTGAGAGTGTTGCAAGCACCCAACTTGATCACTCTTACAAAAGATGGTGATTACAATATTCGAGATCATCGGCTTTGTAACGTTAAATCACCAGCAGATATCGCTGATGCTGTAAATAAAAAGTTTGTAGAGAGTATGCTAACTTCACTTTCTACTACCATTGATAGATCGCTGAATGATAAAATACAAGTATCCCACGTGCAGATGCTGAGACAAATAACGGTGTTGGAACAAAAAGTAAACAACTCTATCGGTAGTATTGTAAAACAAATGAAGACCTTTACAAAAACTAATAAGGGCTCTGTAGACTCGGTATCCGACCAACTTAAGCTGCTTGACAACAAATTCAAGAGTGAGACTTTAGTTTTGAATACAAACCTGGATCGTCTCTCTACCCAATTCAAGAACCTCGAAAAACTCCTAAAAGTTTACACCAATCAGGCTATTCAAAATGCTCTCAGACCAGTCAGGACGGATATGGGAAAGATTCGTGAAGAACTCTCCAAATTATTACAAACAGTTGATTTGCTAAAGAAAGGATCTTCCCGTCCACCAACTATCTAAAATTTAGACGTATATAATTCGATATCTTGCTGCAGAACCTCATTCTTTGATAAATAATGGCCAAGGGCATTACGAAGGCGAGAGAACAAGTTGTTAAGGAACTACATAAACCAGCTAGAATCAAATTTAAACGTCGCAGATTTATCTAGTATGGTTTAGACGATACGTTTGCCTCCGATCTTGCGCAGCTCGATCAGTACGCTCGTGAAAACAAGGGATTTAAATACATCTTGGTTGTAATTGATTGCTTTTCCAAATTTCTCTGGACCAGACCTCTAAAGTCGAAAAATGCTCAGGATGTGACTAATGCCATGAATCATATACTCAAACAGTCTCGGAGGATTCCGAAAAAGCTGGTGACAGATAATGGGAAAGAGTATTACAACGCTAGCTTTCAAAGTCTTATGAAGAAGCATGGGATACATCATTACAGTACCTTTAGTATTTTAAAGGCTTCTATTGCTGAACAAGTAATTCGAACGCTCAAAGAACACCTGTTTAAGTTGTTTACCTTGAATGGTAATCATAAATGGATCGACTTGTTGGAACAAGTTACAAATACTTACAATAACACCAAACATCACACAATCCGCATGAAACCGAAGGATGTTAGCAAGAGTAATGAGAAGAAAATATTGGACTGTGTTTATAGTCGTTTAAAGGTTGTGGGAAAGCAAAAATTCAAAGTTGGCGACATTGTTCGCATCAGTAAGGCTAAGCACGTGTTTGAAAAGGGTTATGTACCGAATTGGACCACTGAGTTGTTTAAAGTATCTCAGGTGAAGATTACCAATCCCACGACTTATTTGCTGGAGGATACGAGCGGTCAACCCATTAGTGGTGGATTCTATGAAGAGGAATTGCAAAAAACCAAACAATCTGACGTATTTCTTATTGAACAAGTTTTGCGTAAAAAGGGCAAAAAGATGTATGTAAAATGGCTTGGGTTTGATATGTCTCATAACAGTTGGATAGATATGGCTAAGGATGTGGTTTAAACGCTCGTTCTTTGTATAAATAGACAGAATTTTCCTGCTTTCGATCAGTTAAAACTATGCCGTATTGCGAAGAATGTGATACTGAAATTTTATCTCGTAGTGCTCATAACCGTACCCTAAAACATAAGCAGCAATGTAGTGAGAACTTGTACTCTCAGGTAAAATTAGTTCGAACTGCTTTTAAACAACGGATACTAACTTACCATCTGACAAGTGACTTACATTCGACCGATGTTAAGCAATATTTAGACGATCTAAAAGATATGGTTATTACTTTACTCACTGATCCTTTAAAGACTTATCCCCAGCTTAAAGTTAATATGGCGCTATATGGTCGTTATCTGTTGGCATCCACACAGGAACAAGACATAAAATCGTTTAATACAAAATTTAGTGTTATTTCTCCCAACACTAATTTGGAGGACTTTAACAGCGAATATCAGATCTCTCTAGTGAAAAAAGCTTCCGAATTCACCGAGATGGGAAGCGGATGGGCGTTATCCAAACTGCTCTTTCTCGAACTTAACATCAATAAATGTGGAGTGGGGGTATAGTTTCCTCTAAACTCCTACTAATCCTAATACGTTGGCTGACGTCATTATTTTAGTGCGAACCATGGCTAGTAAACGTTGTACCGCTGCTGCTGCTGCTCCTGCTGCTGCTGCTGCTGCTTCTGAGGTGATGGAAGACGACGATAGTTCCCGAAGCTCATCACCCTATTGGGCATATTTGGACAGTATGATTCTCCGAAGTAACCGAGAAATTTGCAACGAGAAGAAACTCTTGGGTGAATTTTGCTATCCTACTGGCAATGTTACAGTAATTGTGGGCCTTAGTATTGCCAGGGGGATGATGCCAAGTGTAAAACTAACCACAACAACAACAATACCCGAACAACATCAGCTCTCCCTCAGCCATTCTGATTGGATCGAGTTTTTGGAGATTATCGACAAGATGATTGCCGATACTGATGGAAGTGTGACAACAACGCTGATGTCTTCATCGGAAAATTTTACCGTATCCAGTGCTATTCTTTTGAACGATCGATTATTTAGACTAAAGATTAATGATGATGTAACTTTCACGTTTTCTTCCAATGATATAAATTCTATTGTTAGCATTAGACATTTAATTAACTATAGATTAAAGTTAGTTGAACGTTTACAATTTAGAAGCTATTATGATCAGTGGCGTATGCTTGGGGGGGCCAGGGGGTTGGGTTTCAGCCGAAAGCCGAAAGTCTAATTAATCAAATTAAAATTTATAAGCAATTTTTAGAGAAAAAAGAAGCTGTAGAAACATGTGCCCAAATATTTTTAGACAACGACTTAATTCGTATGCTTGCTGGTAAATGTTTGAAATTATTTTAAGTTGTCCTGTAACTTCCGCTTCAGCGGAAAGATTCTTTTCCGTACTCAAAAGACTAAAGACATATTTGCGAAGTACCACGGGTCAGGAACGTTTAACTGGGCTAGCCCTAATGCAAATCCATCAGGAACTGGTTTCATCTTTATTGACTGATGAAACTTCCTTAGCTATTTTGCCCAATTCTTTTATTTCTCAGAATACACGGAGAATGATGTTCTTTTAGATCTAGATTAAAATATAATCACCATATTTATTTAATACACTTGTTTCCACTGTTATCAGATTCGTAAATATAACGTATATTTCTAGTTTTACCGTTAAAGTTTTATTTAGTTTCATAATTTAAAATATAACTATTATGTTTGCTGAAATCTGCTAAATAAAAAGTTCAAATATTAGATATGCATTATTAAATTTTAAATGCCCCTTTGCATAAGGAAACGTTAAACTTATGGGCCCCCCCACTTTTCATAGTCACGATACGCCACTGATTATGATGATACTTTGAAGTATGCAAAATGTTTTGTTAATATTAAGGACACCTTTTTTGAAATTGTAACCAATCTGTGTAATTTAAACCCAGACGGGTTTAAATTAAGCTTATAGCTGTTCAGACGAACAAAGTTATTACATGTTGGAATTATTGCATTACAACCTGCAAAAATTGTTAGATGACTTTGATAAACTGTATATGTATTCTGATTACTCATACTAATAAATATTTTACAGCTCAAGGTTCCTTTATTTTTCCCCCTTTCCCCCTCACCCTTATCCTGCTACTGCGCTTACTCATAAAAGCACTCGATTTCCAGCAGAGTTTTCATAGTTGTTCATACGTTCATTGCAGTCAGTTGTAACCGGTCGTGACTTGTTTCCTAACCTTAAAACACACGTCTTTGAGTCTCCTACGTGTGTCTGTGTAAGATGTCAAAAGAACGTCAGGAAGTTTGCATCGATCTTCAAGGTTACCCCTTAGCCAGTGGATTTATACCGAAGGAGTTGGCTGTGTATGATGGCGTGCGATTTTGCAGCTTTCTCTTCAAACCTCCGTATGGCAGGAAATTTTTAAAGCCTGAAGATCTCAAGATAGTAGAATATTTGGAGGAAAACTACCATGGACTACTGTGGGGGTCTGGCTGTTTGGACTTGAACCAATTTGAAAGTGTTTTACGTGACATATGGTTTCAGTATGACTCTCCGAAATTTCTGGTTAAGGGTGATTTAAAGGCGACTTGTTTAAAGCAGATTTTTGATTCTTCCCTTATATTTAGTATTCCTTTAAAGACTGAACCTAAATTAAGTAAATATAAGAAAGTTGTGGAATGTTTTCACCATAAGGACTTTAATGTTTGGCATTGTGCCTGTAATAATGCTAAGTTATTGTATAATTTCCGACATTGTTTTTTAAATGATATGGAATAAAAGTATATAACCTATTTTGTTTGTTTTATTTCTTAGTATAGCTCGATTAGTCTAAGTAGAAAGCCGTCGTAAAATGACTCGCCGCAGTGTAGATTATCCTGATTGCTTAGACGACGGTCTCGGTTTTATTCGTACTTTTGAAGAACGACTGATCACGTTTGCAAATTGGACCAATAAAGTTAGTCCTAAAGACCTAGCACAGTCCGGTTTTTATTACACCCAGCGATTGGATATCGTTCAATGTGTCTTTTGCCGCTGTGAGTTTACTGATTGGAAAGAGGGAGATGATCCACTAGCCGAACACTACAAGTACTCCCAACATTGTCCGTTAGCTCAAGTATTGTGGAGTGTCGCCAACTGAAAAAGGTAGTTCCACCATCATCATCATCACCCCAAAGCTTGAAGAAGAAGACGAAGATACAAGAGCAGGAACCGCTCCGAACTCTCCATGTTAGTTCTCTGTTCTTAGTACCGCTTTTGGTACTCTCGTACAGCGGGCTTATACACATATACGACCTTATAAATCTCTATCATTCCAAGTTTTAAATCATTTTGACATCAGTCATGGCAGCGTTAAGTTCGACATACATTCTGCTCGTTGCGTTAGTGCAAAACGTCTTCTACGTATACATGCCACATAATGTTAAGGATGCCGCCATCATGATTGAAACCGAGGATTTTCCCTCCAATACTACGTGGCTGCATATGGTTTACGAAAGAATAGATCATCAGCAAACGCCTGTTTTCTCTATGAAGATTCCTACGGCAGCAGCAGCAGCATCAAGCAGCGTTCTTCGCTACAAAGTAAAGTTCGTCTTTCGAGATAACACCGTTGGCGAAACCGATTGGAAGACAATACTTCGTGGGGATACATTAACTAGCACACCATCATCATCATTATCAAACTCAGTTTTGAATTTAGTTATATTTATAACTATAGCTTGTTCATTATTGTTAAGTAATGTAATATTTAATATTTGTAAGACAATTCGACAACATTCTTAATTAAAAACGATTTTTTCCTACATCGCATTTTCTGTATCTACATCCGCTACCTACGATGCGGTTACCATGCATAAATTAAAACAAGTGATACCCTTATCGACCGGAAATGGAAACCATAAAGCCAACCTTATCACCGGAAACTGCTAGCCGCAACTTCCTCCGGTTCACGCAGCACTAATACATATTTTTTGCTGTTATTATTCCATAAAATTAAATCAAATAATATTCATAGTTTCTATAATTAAATTAAAAATTTCTTGTGTACAGTGATGTAAAAATTTTGAAATCTAATTTTTACTAGTTCAGAAGAACTGATACCTATTTTTCTATTATTAAATCCAATAATATTCATAATTTATATAATTAATCCAAAAATTTACTATACAGGGTGATGTAAAAATTTTGAAATCTAATTTTGTAATAGTTCAGAAGATCTAATACCTATTTTCTGTTATTAAATCCAATAATATCTATAACTTATATAATTAATCCAAAATTTACTATACAGGGTGGTGTAAAAATTTTGAAATCTCATTTTTTCCTCAAAGTCGAGATTTTTGAAAACTAATTTGACAAATCGAAAGATCTACTCCGTCACTATCCCACATGCAAATTTCGGCTCTCCACCATCAGCCGTTAGGTCGCTAATCGCAAAAAACTATATCTCCGGAACCAAAGGGCCGATCGACGACATTCTTTTTTTAAACGCTTCCTGACATCACCCTGAACACGTGACGTATGCTAAATTTTTATTCTGACGTTTAACACGTGACTGGTGACAGTTGACATGTCTTAAATGACAGGTGACAGCTAACATACTTTTACACATGTCTTATGACGTCATTTTGAACACGTGTCGTATGTCCGTTTTTTATTTTGACGTTTCATAAGTGACAGGTGACAGATCTTAAATGACAGGTGACAGCTGACATACTTTTACACATGTCTTATGACGTCATTTTGAACACGTGACGTATGTTAAATTTTTATTTTAACGTTTCGTAAGTGACAGGTGACAGCTGACTCATTTTTTTCTCCTGTCTTATGACGTCATCCTTCACACGTGACGTATGTTCAATTTTAATTTTGACATTTGACAAGTGACAGTTGACAGGCGACATTTGACATTTGACAGCTGATATTTATATCGCTGACGTAAGCTCTGCTGACGTAGACTTCGATGACGTACTTGAAATTTACACCTGCGCAAAGGTGGCTGAGATATGACGTAATAGATCACAAGATAAGATCTCCCCCGGGTGGCGGGTGGTCCAGAACTCCCAAAGAATACCTACTAGCTTTATTTCCATCGGGGACGGGCAAAATTTCAGAATTTTTAAATTTGCCTTCATGCAAGACCCCAGAAGTTTAGGGAATCTCAGTGAAGGTTATAATAAAGACGCCGCGGCGGGATCTCCGAAATAGAGTTGCCAAATTAGTGGGGCACAGAGTGAAACGAACGATTTTTCTGCATAATCTAAACACGCATGGAGTGTAATCGTGGCAACACACGTTTATTTTAGGTTTTATTGAGTTCGATAGAACTTACGCAGAGCATTGAACAGGGACATATTTCAGTAAAACCAAAAGATAAACTTGAGTCTGGTTTCAAGCAAATCGTTTATTTTATTAATATTGTTTCTATATTATGTGAGTGTTGGCGTGAATGTATACAGAGCGTAACCCAGAATTTCTGAAAAAAGGCTTAAAAAAACCTCGATTTAATTGAGCCGGTTTTCAAGGTGTGGTTTCAAGGGTGTCCGAAAAGTCTTGATTTGAGCAAATACTCCTATTAGTACCAAGATAAACTTAATTAAGCCGGATTTCAAGCAAATCGATTATATTTGTTTTTATATGTGTTGTATATACGTATACAGGGTGTCCGAAAAGTCTTAGTATGGGCAAATACTTCTACTAGTACCAAGATAAACTTAAATTCGGATTTTAAGTAAATCGACTATATTCCTATTTAAACGTGTGGGTGTTAATTTGAATGTATACAGGGTGTCCAAAAAATCTTGGTATGGGCAAATATTCCTATTATTACTTAGATAAACTTTATTAGATCGGATTTCACGCAAATCGAATATATTTGTATTAATATGTGTTTATGTTTGTATGTATGTATACAGGGTGTCCGAAAAGTCTTGGTATGGGCAAATACTTCTACTAGTACCGAGATAAACCTAATTAATTCGGATTTTCAGTAAATCGACTATATTCCTATTTAAACGTGTGGGTGTTAGTTTGAATGTATACAGGGTGTCCAAAAAGTCTTGGTATGGGCAAATACTCCTATTATTACTTAGATAAACTTTATTAGGTCGGATTTCACGCAAAACGAATATATTTGTATTAATATGTGTTTATGTTTTTATGTATGTATTCAAGGTGTCCGAAAATTCTTTTTGTTGGCAAAAATAGTTTCTACGTGTGTTTGTATGTATGTAGCGATATGGTTAAAAAGGCTTTTTTTCCTCCCTTGGGCTCCGTCCGAGACCGGAAGCACTGCGGTCACTAGAGGCCTATTGTGCCTACCCAATAACTTTTGTTACACCCACTCTGTTATCCCAGTTTCCTGCACAAGCCTGTACAGGTCCACAAGGGAGTGGGTGATCAATTCCTCCGGTTCTAACTTTGGTTGCCCGAAAAGTTGGTGGCGCTTGCGATCTAGTGACTCGCAATTATAGATTATGTGCTGAACTGTTTCCCTGTCCCTACCGCATAGTCTGCAGCTAAGGTCTCCCTGGTACAGTTTCATTTTGTTGAGGTGGTCCTTTACAGCCATGTGTCCTGTTAGTACCCCTACGATTGTCCTCAACTGGATCCTGCTCAGATTTAGCAGTTGCCTAGTGAGTCTAGGATTGGGACTGCCTTGCTGTGGTTCAGTCCCTGTACTCTATTCCAGTGGACTTTGTGTTGGTGTTTGATCCATCTGTTTACCGCCTCTCGTGCCGTGCACTTTGGCACCCCGTGCGATGGTTCTGGGCCAATAAATGGTGCAGCCGTACCCTGTCTAGCAAGTTCGTTGGCTTTTTCGTTACCAGTGATGCCCTTGTGTCCCGGTACCCACATGAGCTTGACTGAGTTTCTGGCAGCGAGCGCGCCAAGATCGTTTATGCACTCCCATACCAGTCCCGAAGTGACTCTGTGGCATGAGAGTGCCCTCAAAGCGGCCTGACTGTCTGAACAGATATAGATCCGCTTATTTGAATAAGCCCTCCTATTTATTGTTTTCCAGCCCACATTGTAAGATGGCGTAAGTTTCTGCTTGGAATACCGTGGGGTACTTCCCCAAGGAGAAAAACATGTCCCTCCTTGGTCCGACCCCATGTACTCCTGCTCCGGTTCCCGCTTCGGTTTTTGATCCGTCGGTGTACCATATAATTGCCCCCGGAGGAAACTCTGGGTTTGTCGAAGTCCATAAACTTGAGTCTGGTTTCAAGCAAATCGTTTATTTTATTAATATTGTTTCTATATTATGTGAGTGTTGGCGTGAATGTATACAGAGCGTAACCCAGAATTTCTGAAAAAAGGCTTAAAAAAACCTCGATTTAATTGAGCCGGTTTTCAAGGTGTGGTTTCAAGGGTGTCCGAAAAGTCTTGGTTTGAGCAAATACTCCTATTAGTACCAAGATAAACTTAATTAAGCCGGATTTCAAGCAAATCGATTATATTTGTTTTTATATGTGTTGTATATACGTATACAGGGTGTCCGAAAAGTCTTAGTATGGGCAAATACTTCTACTAGTACCAAGATAAACTTAAATTCGGATTTTAAGTAAATCGACTATATTCCTATTTAAACGTGTGGGTGTTAATTTGAATGTATACAGGGTGTCCAAAAAATCTTGGTATGGGCAAATATTCCTATTATTACTTAAATAAACTTTATTAGATCGGATTTCACGCAAATCGTATATATTTGTATTAATATGTGTTTATGTTTGTATGTATGTATACAGGGTGTCCGAAAAGTCTTGGTATGGGCAAATACTTCTACTAGTACCGAGATAAACCTAATTAATTCGGATTTTCAGTAAATCGACTATATTCCTATTTAAACGTGTGGGTGTTAGTTTGAATGTATACAGGGTGTCCAAAAAGTCTTGGTATGGGCAAATACTCCTATTATTACTTAGATAAACTTTATTAGGTCGGATTTCACGCAAGTCGAATATATTTGTATTAATATGTGTTTATGTTTTTATGTATGTATTCAAGGTGTCCGAAAATTCTTTTTGTTGGCAAAAATAGTTTCTACGTGTGTTTGTATGTATGTAGCGATATGGTTAAAAAGGCTTTTTTTTTCCTCCCTTGGGCTCCGTCCGAGACCGGAAGCACTGCGGTCACTAGAGGCCTATTGTGCCTACCCAATAACTTTTGTTACACCCACTCTGTTATCCCAGTTTCCTGCACAAGCCTGTACAGGTCCACAAGGGAGTGGGTGATCAATTCCTCCGGTTCTAACTTTGGTTGCCCGAAAAGTTGGTGGCGCTTGCGATCTAGTGACTCGCAATTATAGATTATGTGCTGAACTGTTTCCCTGTCCCTACCGCATAGTCTGCAGCTAAGGTCTCCCTGGTACAGTTTCATTTTGTTGAGGTGGTCCTTTACAGCCATGTGTCCTGTTAGTACCCCTACGATTGTCCTCAACTGGATCCTGCTCAGATTTAGCAGTTGCCTAGTGAGTCTAGGATTGGGACTGCCTTGCTGTGGTTCAGTCCCTGTACTCTATTCCAGTGGACTTTGTGTTGGTGTTTGATCCATCTGTTTACCGCCTCTCGTGCCGTGCACTTTGGCACCCCGTGCGATGATTCTGGGCCAATAAATGGTGCAGCCGTACCCTGTCTAGCAAGTTCGTTGGCTTTTTCGTTACCAGTGATGCCCTTGTGTCCCGGTACCCACATGAGCTTGACTGAGTTTCTGGCAGCGAGCGCGCCAAGATCGTTTATGCACTCCCATACCAGTCCCGAAGTGACTCTGTGGCATGAGAGTGCCCTCAAAGCGGCCTGACTGTCTGAACAGATATAGATCCGCTTATTTGAATAAGCCCTCCTATTGTTTTCCAGCGCACATTGTAAGATGGCGTAAGTTTCTGCTTGGAATACCGTGGGGTACTTCCCCAAGGAGAAAAACATGTCCCTCCTTGGTCCGACCCCATGTACTCCTGCTCCGGTTCCCGCTTCGGTTTTTGATCCGTCGGTGTACCATATAATTGCCCCCGGAGGAAACTCTGGGTTTGTCGAAGTCCATTCCCTGCGATCCGCTATTACTACCTCGTAGGGGATGTTGTATTGGAATTTTGGAGTCATGTAGTCCGATCTCATTTCTAAATCGGGCCCTCCAATCTTCTCTCTTAAGAGTACATGCCCCGCCCTTTTCCGCAATGAAGCGGGCAGAGTGTTTTGTAGTCGATAGAGACCCATCCTCGCCTCTCCCTGGATGACCAGGTGCAAGGGAGGAAGGTCTAGGAGATTCTCCATCGCTGAGGTGGGGGTCGATCTCATTGCCCCTGTAATGCCCAGACAGGCTAGCCTTTGCAGACTGCTGAGCCTGAGCATTATTGTTTTCTGCGTTGCCTTGGTCCCCCAGACCAAGGCTGCATATGTTATTGCGGGTTTCACCACTCTGGTGTATAGCCAGTGCACCATCTTTGGTGAGAGACCCCATGTTTTCCCATACGTTCGTCTGACCACCGCAAGGGTGATTTCCGCTTTTCGTATGGTTTTGTCCACATGCTTGTTCCAGGTAAGTTTTGAGTCCAGTGTTACCCCCAAATACTTTACCTCTTCCTGCAGTGGAATTGTGACTCCTCGCAGGGTTAGAGGACCGAGCCCCTCCTTTTTCCTGCGGTTAGTGAACGGGACGATGACAGTCTTGTGTGGGCTTACATTAGGTCCTTCCTGTCCTACCCATTTTTCCACTACGGCGAAGGCGCTCCTCATGCAGTCCCTCACGGTTGTGTTGAATTTTCCTTGAGTCGTTATGACCAGGTCGTCTGCGTAGCCCAGGATCGAATAACCCCTTTGACTTAGTTCTTTTAGAAGCCCGTCCATTACCAGGTTCCAGAGGAGGGGGAAAGAACCCCCCCCCCCCTGAGGGCATCCCCCTGCCACCCGGGCTCCCAAAGTTTCACCGAGTAGGTCTGTATAGATTACCCGGCTCTTGAGCATACTTACTACCCATCTGCAGCAGGTCTCATCTAGCCCGATGCCCCTGATTGCTCTGGTTATAGATGTGAAGGATGTGTTGTCAAACGCTCCTTCAATGTCCAGAAATGCTCCGAGAAGCACTTCTCCGTTACCTATCGCGTTGTCCGCTCTGCTAACTAGCTGGTGGAGTGCTGATTCGGTCGATCGTCCTGTTCTGTAGGCATGCTGGTCTTGATGGAATGGTCCGTCCCCCATTATTTCATCCCTTATATGCCTATCTAACAGTTTTTCTAGCGTTTTTATAACAAAGGACATTAGACTGATGGGCCTGAATGCCTTGGCGACCGAGTAGTTGGGACGCCCATGTTTCGGTCTGAATACCACTTTGGTCAGTCTCCAAATCCTCGGTATGTGACCTAGGGCTAGACTCCCCCTTAGTATATGACAAAGCTTGCTGACAAGCAGGTCTAATCCCTGCTGTAGCAACGCTGGACAAACTCCGTCGGGACCCGGAGATTTGTAGGGTTCAAATGAGTTTATAGCCCATTTTATTTTTTCAGGGGATATCACCTTCTTAGCAGCCTGCCAGTTGTCCCTATGAGCTCTGTTGGGAGCTTCATTAGGTCCTCCAAATCTCCAGGCTTCAGGTGTTTCCTTTATGATTTTGGACCCAGGGAAGTGAACCCGAAACAGTTCGGTCATTGTATCCTTCCCCGTTAATGTTTGCTCTCCATTCTCAGTAACAAGAGAGTTGATTGCAGGCTGAGTGTCCTTTGACAGTATCTTTGCGAGTCTGACACATTCTGGAGTGCTTTCAAAAGCCTCGCAGTGCCTCCTCCAGGATGCTCTCTTGGCCTTTCTCAGCGCTTTGTTGTATTCAGTAAGGGTTATGCTTCCCAGTTGCCTGATCGTTTTGCCTGATTCCAGTTCTTCCTTACTTGTCCTCTTAAGGCCTCCAGGTCTGGTCCCCACCAGAGGACCTTCCTGGAGGAATTTGATGTGGTTTGAGGACAGTTTGCTTCGAATGCCGAAATGGCCGCGTGCGTCAATTGATCCGCTACCAGTTCGAGATCCGTCACGTTATTTATTACATCTTTAAGCCACCCCCAGGTTACGTTCTAGGTCTACCCGATAGTTACCCCAGTTCGTTCTGCGAGGGTCGCGATAAGAGTTAGTTTCCCGTTTTATACACGTTATTTCGAACCGTATGTGTCTGTGGTCCGAACAACTCTCTTCCTCAGACACGTGCCAGTTTTTAATATAGTTGCCGACGTAAGCCGTTGATATAGTTATATCTAAAACCTCCTGCCTTTGCCCGGTTACAAAAGTCGGATTATTACCTCTATTCATAATGTCTAAGTTATTTGCCATTAGGAATTGAAAAATGTACTCACCTCTTTGATTGGTGTTGCTGCTGCCCCAGATGCTGTGGTGTGCGTTAACATCACACCCGATGATCAGCTGCGATCCACTTCCTCTGCAGTCTCTCACCAGTTCCTCCACAGCGCTGGGTGGTGGCGCTTCCGGGTCATCGTATGGGAAGTAAGCCGATCCAATAGTGATATTCTTCGGCCCACCTCCCTCCGTTGTTGCTAGTCTTACTGCCACGAGATCCCTAAGACAAAACTTAGTCAGTGGCAGCATCCTTATATTCTTTTTAATTAAAATGCAGGTTCTCGGTCGGTCGGTGGTTCTATTGTAAACCAATTCACCACCGACTCCCGAGAGACCTTTTATTGTTCCTTGGTTGACCCAAGGTTCTTGAATGAGGGGGAAGTCGCAGTTCTCCATCACCCTACACAGGACAGCCGAGGCTGCCCTGCTGTGGTGAAGGTTAACCTGCACGACCCTCACTTTGAGTGTAATTCTTCTTTTCTACTCCTGTCCATTCTTGTTCCCACGAGTCTGGGGGAAAGGGTGGTCCGCACCGGCAGCGCCCCCTTGCCGGTGTAAGGCTGCTTACTCCGGGATGTCGCCTGTTGTCCCGGAGGCTCCGTTTGAAACGCCTGATTCTGGCTCAGGCGCCATCCGTCCCTTTGGCACGGGTCGCGTCACACCGTGGGATTAAGCCGCATGTGTTAGATGTGGGTGATGTGTAGGTGTTGTAATGTGCTCACCGCTGTGCCCCGCCGCTCCGCGCAGGGCGGCCGCAGCAGGACAGCCAGTGAGCTGGTGTTAAATGTGTAGTGTTGTAGTGTGGGCACCACTGTGCAGTTGTATCCTTCTTAGTCTGGCTTCTAACCTCAGAGACCTTCCCAGCATGGTTGAACCTAGCTGGCCTAGCCCTCCGAGTCAATGAAGCTCGCAAGCCCCGCCGGTACGTCAAACCGAGGATACGATGGGGGGTTAAAAAGGCTTTAAAAAAAAAACTCGATTTAATTGAGCCGGTTTTCAAGGTGTGGTTTCAAGGGTGTCCGAAAAGTCTTGGTTTGAACAAATACTCCTATTAGAACCAAGATAAACTTTATTAAACCGGATTTCAAACAAATCGATTATATTTGTTTTTATATGTGTTGTATATACGTATACAGGGTGTCCGAAAAGTCTTAGTATGGGCAAATACTTCTACTAATATCAAGATAAACTTAAATTCGGATTTTAAGTAAATCGACTATATTCCTATTTAAACGTGTGGGGGTTAATTTGAATGTATACAGGGTGTCCAAAACGTCTTGGTATGGGCAAATATTCCTATTATTACTTAGATAAACTTTATTAGGTCGGATTTCACGCAAATCGAATATATTTGTATTAAAATGTGTTTATGTTTGTATGTATGTATACAGGGTGTCCGAAAAGTCTTGGTATGGGCAAATATTTCTACTAGGACCGAGGTAAACCTAATTAATTGGGATTTTCAGTAAATCGACTATATTCTTTTTAAACGTGTGGGTGTTAGTTTGAATGTATACAGGGTGTCCAAAAAGTCTTGGTATGGGCAAATACTCCTATTATTACTTAGATAAACTTTATTAGGTCGGATTTCACGCAAATCGAATATATTTGTATTAATATGTGTTTATGTTTGTATGTATGTAGCGATACGGTTACGAAGGGCGCTCTATTCTGCATCATCAGTCCGAAGGAGTGTGATATCTTCCTTAATACATGGCCTAGAAACACGAAACTTTCAGGGCATGACAATGATGATATTACCGACTTTATAGAGCCCCCTCGGGGGGCGATGCTAGTTATAGAGCGCCTTTCAGGCCGCTCTATATAACGCCCCGTCACTCGGGAAAATGTTCGTTGGTTGGGGAATCGGTTTTCTCGAAAATCTCTTTTTTTTTCTCCGAGATGGTTGCAGGTGGAATCTTCAAATTTTCTGGGTTAATAGAGGGATAGTGCATCTAGCTTCGGTAAAAAAATCCAGTTATACAGGGTGTTCCGTTTCGGAGTTATTAAACGCCAAATTCGAAATTTCAGCGATTTCCTATGGGATCGATTACAGGTCGCAAAACTTAATTAAATCGATTTAAATTTTCGGAGGTTGTGGAGGACCGGGAGCTTCAGAACCCTATTGAAACTGGCGGTATTCGTAAAATGGGAAGTAATTCTTTTGAATTTTTTTATGTCGAAAAATGCCCTTTGCAGAGCCTTTTTGGCGCTTAATAAGTCGAAGCCGAACATCGGACAGAAAAACGTATTTGAACATAAAACTAAAGAATCTCAAATACTTTCTTTTTGCAATACATTTACCTATACCTAAAACGACTGGAAATTGGAAAAATTTGGGAAAAACTGGAAATTACGATTTTTCATGCAAATCTTTGACTGTTTTGAATTTTTTGGGGGTCAAAATGGATTCAAATCGAAATCCCATGTGCCTTATCGGAAAGAGCTCGCCAAAATACGTGGTTTTCATAATTTTTGGTTCCTTCATTCTTAATAGGAAAGGAGCAATCGACGATTAAATTTCGATTTTTTACCATTTTTTTCATGACATCTCTACATTTCAATCACTGTATCTTTTCCTATCTAATATCTTCCAACTTTTTCAACGCTATCCCTTGGGGATATAATCAGGCTTTAAAATGAATCCCGAATGGATGATCCAGGGCCGGATTTAGGAGGTAAAAACTCATTTTATCTGTTTTTTTCAACCAAAACTCATCTTTAAAGGGCATTATTATATATTATTTCTCTTATTTAACGATTCTTTTTTGGTTTATTTTCATCCCTTATCATCTGAGAACACTCCTAACTAATTAAAATTCGATATTTTTTCGTTAAGATTATAAATAAATACCTTTTTTCGCATCGCTGCAGGAAAAAATTTAAAAAAGTACATATTTTAAATGGCTTGCCTTGGAGAAACAAATGAAATGGACTCTCTTTACATTGAAATTAAAGTATGACCTGTCAAAATGTCGCAAAAATGCCAGTTTTTCTTGGGAGATTGGAAGCAGTCTGGACCAACTTCGGCTTGAAATTTACCGGGCAAGGGAATTAGGACTCTCGGTAGAAAGACATTTCATTTGATAAATTTGGCTTTAAATACAAATTTTTTCGATTTTCCGATGACGCTACAAGACATCATTGAAGATTCTAATATTGCGCTCAGTGGCATCGAAAAATTTGTTATAATATTAAAAAATATTCATTTTATTTCCTAAGCATGAGCGTGGATACCTTTGGGCCAATAAATTAATTATTATTAGATAATTTTAATTTAATTTTAGGGAAATGAATTGATTCGGATCGTTTTAAAGTAAACAGAACGATTCGAAAATACATTTTATACCCTTGGGCAAGTCGGTGATTGTATACATGTCTACAGGGTGTCCGAAAAGTCTTTGTAAGCGCAAATATCTTAGTCATTAGCACTAAGAAAAACTTAAGTGAGTCTTATTTCAAGGAAATCGTAAATTTTTTATTCCTTTGTGTGATTGTTTATATGTTGGTATGTATACGGAATGTCCAAAAAGTCTTTGTATGCGGAAATATCTTTGCCATTAGTACGAAGATATACTTATTGAGCACGTTTTCAAGAAAATCGAAATTATTTAAATTACTATGTGTCGTGTTTGTTGTGTTTGTATGTATGTATAGTACAGGGTGTCCGAAAAGTCTTTGTATGGACAAATACCTTTGGTATTTGTACAAATATAAACTTAATTGTCGGATTTAAAGCAAATCGTATATATTTGCATTTCTATGTGTACGGAGGTATATGTCTGTATACAGGCTGTCCAAAAAGTCTAGGTTGGAATACTCCTAGTAGTACCAGGATAAATGTAATTAAACCGGATTTCATGCAAATCGATTATATTTGTTTTTATATGTGTTGTATATACGTATACAGGGTGTCCGAAAAGTCTTAGTATGGGCAAATACTTCTACTAGTACCAAGATAAATTTAATTAATTCGGATGTCAATTAAATCGACTATATTCCTATTTAAACGTGTGGGTGTGAGTTTGAATGTATACAGGGTGTCCGAAAAGTCTTGGTATGGGACTCCTATTATTACTTACATAGATAAACTTTATTAGGTCGGATTACGCAAATCAAATATATTTGTATTAATATGTGGTTATGTTTGTATGTATGTATACAGGGTGTCCGAAAAGTCTTGGTATGAGCAAATACTTCTACTAGTATACTTAGTACTTCTACTAGTACCGAGATAAACCTACTTAATTCGGATTTTAAGTAAATCGACTATATTCCTATTTAAACGTGTGGATGTTAGTTTGAATGTATACAGGGTGTCCAAAAAGTCTTGGAATGGGCAACTATTCCTATTAGTACTTAGATAAACTTTATTAGGTCGAATTTCAAGCAAATCGAATATATTTGTATTAATATGTGTTTATGTTTGTATGTATGTATACAGGGTGTCCGAAAAGTCTTGGTAGGGGCAAATACTTCTACTAGTACCGAGATAAAACTACTTAATTCGAATTTTAAGTAAATCGACTATATTCCTATTTAAACGTGTAGGTGTTAGTTTGAATGTATACAGGGTGTCCAAAAAGTCTTGGAATGGGCAAATACTCCTATTATTACTTAGATAAACTTTATTAGGTCGGATTTCACGCAAATCGAATACATTTGTATTAATATGTGTTTATGTTTGTATGTATGTATACAGGGTGTCCGAAATGCTTTTGTCGGCAAAAATAATTTCTACGTGTGGTGTTTTTATGTGTGTACCTACACGGTTACGAAGGGCGGTCTATTCTACATCACCAGTCCGAAGGAGTGTGATATCTTCCTTAATACATGCTCTAGAAACACGAAACTTTCAGGGCATGACAATGATGATATTACCGACATTATTGAGCCCCCTTTCAGTGCATGACAATAATGATATTAACGACATTATTGAGCCCCCTCGGGGGGCGATTAGGCGGTCTACCCGTACTAGTATTTATATGTAATAGGTGTTTGTATGTATGTAGCGACACGGTTACGAAGGGCGCTCTATTCTGCATCATCAGTCCGTAGGAGTCTGTAGGAGTCTCTTCCTTAATACATGGCCTAGAAACACGAAACTTTCAGGGCATGACAATGATGATATTACCGACCTTATAGAGCCCCTCGGGGGGCGATTAGGCGGTCTATCCAATCTAGTTATAGACCGCCAACAGCGGTCTATATACCAAGCCGTAGGTCAGAAAAATGTTTGTGTGTGTGTATGTATGTGCGGCCGTATGTTGTCGTTGGTTTTGACATTTGCACCTTTTCGATTTTTTCTCGAAAACGGTTAGAGGTGGACCAATCAAATTTTTTTGGGTTAATAGAGGGATAGTGTATCTAGCTTCGATAAAAAATTCAGTTATACAAACAAATCGATTATATTTGTTTTTATATGTGTTGTATATACGTATACAGGGTGTCCGAAAAGTCTTAGTATGGGCAAATACTTCTACTAATATCAAGATAAACTTTAATTCGGATTTTAAGTAAATCGACTATATTCCTATTTAAACGTGTGGGGGTTAATTTGAATGTATACAGGGTGTCCAAAACGTCTTGGTATGGGCAAATATTCCTATTATTACTTAGATAAACTTTATTAGGTCGGATTTCACGCAAATCGAATATATTTGTATTAAAATGTGTTTATGTTTGTATGTATGTATACAGGGTGTCCGAAAAGTCTTGGTATGGGCAAATATTTCTACTAGGACCGAGATAAACCTAATTAATTGGGATTTTCAGTAAATCGACTATATTCTTTTTAAACGTGTGGGTGTTAGTTTGAATGTATACAGGGTGTCCAAAAAGTCTTGGTATGGGCAAATACTCCTATTATTACTTAGATAAACTTTATTAGGTCGGATTTCACGCAAATCGAATATATTTGTATTAATATGTGTTTATGTTTGTATGTATGTAGCGATACGGTTACGAAGGGCGCTCTATTCTGCATCATCAGTCCGAAGGAGTGTGATATCTTCCTTAATACATGGCCTAGAAACACGAAACTTTCAGGGCATGACAATGATGATATTACCGACTTTATAGAGCCCCCTCGGGGGGCGATGCTAGTTATAGAGCGCCTTTCAGGCCGCTCTATATAACGCCCCGTCACTCGGGAAAATGTTCGTTGGTTGGGGAATCGGTTTTCTCGAAAATCTCTTTTTTTTTCTCCGAGATGGTTGCAGGTGGAATCTTCAAATTTTCTGGGTTAATAGAGGGATAGTGCATCTAGCTTCGGTAAAAAAATCCAGTTATACAGGGTGTTCCGTTTCGGAGTTATTAAACGCCAAATTCGAAATTTCAGCGATTTCCTATGGGATCGATTACAGGTCGCAAAACTTAATTAAATCGATTTAAATTTTCGGAGGTTGTGGAGGACCGGGAGCTTCAGAACCCTATTGAAACTGGCGGTATTCGTAAAATGGGAAGTAATTCTTTTGAATTTTTTTATGTCGAAAAATGCCCTTTGCAGAGCCTTTTTGGCGCTTAATAAGTCGAAGCCGAACATCGGACAGAAAAACGTATTTGAACATAAAACTAAAGAATCTCAAATACTTTCTTTTTGCAATACATTTACCTATACCTAAAACGACTGGAAATTGGAAAAATTTGGGAAAAACTGGAAATTACGATTTTTCATGCAAATCTTTGACTGTTTTGAATTTTTTGGGGGTCAAAATGGATTCAAATCGAAATCCCATGTGCCTTATCGGAAAGAGCTCGCCAAAATACGTGGTTTTCATAATTTTTGGTTCCTTCATTCTTAATAGGAAAGGAGCAATCGACGATTAAATTTCGATTTTTTACCATTTTTTTCATGACATCTCTACATTTCAATCACTGTATCTTTTCCTATCTAATATCTTCCAACTTTTTCAACGCTATCCCTTGGGGATATAATCAGGCTTTAAAATGAATCCCGAATGGATGATCCAGGGCCGGATTTAGGAGGTAAAAACTCATTTTATCTGTTTTTTTCAACCAAAACTCATCTTTAAAGGGCATTATTATATATTATTTCTCTTATTTAACGATTCTTTTTTGGTTTATTTTCATCCCTTATCATCTGAGAACACTCCTAACTAATTAAAATTCGATATTTTTTCGTTAAGGTTATAAATAAATACCTTTTTTCGCATCGCTGCAGGAAAAAATTTAAAAAAGTACATATTTTAAATGGCTTGCCTTGGAGAAACAAATGAAATGGACTCTCTTTACATTGAAATTAAAATATGACCTGTCAAAATGTCGCAAAAATGCCAGTTTTTCTTGGGAGATTGGAAGCAGTCTGGACCAACTTCGGCTTGAAATTTACCGGGCAAGGGAATTAGGACTCTCGGTAGAAAGACATTTCATTTGATAAATTTGGCTTTAAATACAAATTTTTTCGATTTTCCGATGACACTACAAGACATCATTGAAGATTCTAATATTGCGCTCAGTGGCATCGAAAAATTTGTTATAATATTAAAAAATATGCATTTTATTTCCTAAGCATGAGCGTTGATACCTTTGGGCCAATAAATTAATTATTATTAGATAATTTTAATTTAATTTTAGGGAAATGAATTGATTCGGATCGTTTTAAAGTAAACAGAACGATTCGAAAATACATTTTATACCCTTGGGCAAGTCGGTGATTGTATACATGTCTACAGGGTGTCCGAAAAGTCTTTGTAAGCGCAAATATCTTAGTCATTAGCACTAAGAAAAACTTAAGTGAGTCTTATTTCAAGGAAATCGTAAATTTTTTATTCCTTTGTGTGATTGTTTATATGTTGGTATGTATACGGAATGTCCAAAAAGTCTTTGTATGCGGAAATATCTTTGCCATTAGTACGAAGATATACTTATTGAGCACGTTTTCAAGAAAATCGAAATTATTTAAATTACTATGTGTCGTGTTTGTTGTGTTTGTATGTATGTATAGTACAGGGTATCCGAAAAGTCTTTGTATGGACAAATACCTTTGGTATTTGTACAAATATAAACTTAATTGTCGGATTTAAAGCAAATCGTATATATTTGCATTTCTATGTGTACGGAAGTATATGTCTGTATACAGGCTGTCCAAAAAGTCTAGGTTGGAATACTCCTAGTAGTACCAGGATAAATGTAATTAAACCGGATTTCATGCAAATCGATTATATTTGTTTTTATATGTGTTGTATATACGTATACAGGGTGTCCGAAAAGTCTTAGTATGGGCAAATACTTCTACTAGTACCAAGATAAATTTAATTAATTCGGATATTAATTAAATCGACTATATTCCTATTTAAACGTGTGGGTGTGAGTTTGAATGTATACAGGGTGTCCGAAAAGTCTTGGTATGGGACTCCTATTATTACTTACATAGATAAACTTTATTAGGTCGGATTACGCAAATCAAATATATTTGTATTAATATGTGGTTATGTTTGTATGTATGTATACAGGGTGTCCGAAAAGTCTTGGTATGAGCAAATACTTCTACTAGTATACTTAGTACTTCTACTAGTACCGAGATAAACCTACTTAATTCGGATTTTAAGTAAATCGACTATATTCCTATTTAAACGTGTGGATGTTAGTTTGAATGTATACAGGGTGTCCAAAAAGTCTTGGAATGGGCAACTATTCCTATTAGTACTTAGATAAACTTTATTAGGTCGAATTTCAAGCAAATCGAATATATTTGTATTAATATGTGTTTATGTTTGTATGTATGTATACAGGGTGTCCGAAAAGTCTTGGTAGGGGCAAATACTTCTACTAGTACCGAGATAAAACTACTTAATTCGAATTTTAAGTAAATCGACTATATTCCTATTTAAACGTGTAGGTGTTAGTTTGAATGTATACAGGGTGTCCAAAAAGTCTTGGAATGGGCAAATACTCCTATTATTACTTAGATAAACTTTATTAGGTCGGATTTCACGCAAATCGAATACATTTGTATTAATATGTGTTTATGTTTGTATGTATGTATACAGGGTGTCCGAAATGCTTTTGTCGGCAAAAATAATTTCTACGTGTGGTGTTTTTATGTGTGTACCTACACGGTTACGAAGGGCGGTCTATTCTACATCATCAGTCCGAAGGAGTGTGATATCTTCCTTAATACATGCTCTAGAAACACGAAACTTTCAGGGCATGACAATGATGATATTACCGACATTATTGAGCCCCCTTTCAGTGCATGACAATAATGATATTAACGACATTATTGAGCCCCCTCGGGGGGCGATTAGGCGGTCTACCCGTACTAGTATTTATATGTAATAGGTGTTTGTATGTATGTAGCGATACGGTTACGAAGGGCGCTCTATTCTGCATCATCAGTCCGTAGGAGTCTCTAGGAGTCTCTTCCTTAATACATGGCCTAGAAACACGAAACTTTCAGGGCATGACAATGATGATATTACCGACCTTATAGAGCCCCTCGGGGGGCGATTAGGCGGTCTATCCAATCTAGTTATAGACCGCCAACAGCGGTCTATATACCAAGCCGTAGGTCAGAAAAATGTGTGTGTGTGTGTATGTATGTGCGGCCGTATGTTGTCGTTGGTTTTGACATTTGCACCTTTTCGATTTTTTCTCGAAAACGGTTAGAGGTGGACCAATCAAATTTTTTTGGGTTAATAGAGGGATAGTGTATCTAGCTTCGATAAAAAATTCAGTTATACAGGATGTACCGTTTCGGAGTTATGAAACGTCAAAGTCGAAATTTCCGCGATTTCGTATGATACACGATACAGGTCGCAAAAGTTAATTAAATCGATTTAAATTTTCGAAGGTTGTAGAAGACCGGGGTGTTCCGAACCCTATTGAAATTGGCGGTATTCGGAAAATGGGAAGTAATTCTTTTGAATTTTTTAGGTCGAAAAATGGCACTTGCAGACCCATATTCAATTCTGCATTGCTCGAAAACGAAGCGTCGGACAGAAAAACGGATTGGAACATAAAACTAAAGAATCTCAAATACTTTCTTTTTGCAACACATTTACCTATACCTAAAACGACTGGAAATTGGAAAAATTTGGGGAAAACTGGAAATTATCATTTTTTATGCAAATTTTTGACGGTTTTTAATTTTTCGGGGGTCAAAATGGATTCAAATCGAAATCCCATGTACCTTATCGGAAAGAGCTCGCCGAAATACGTAATTTTCATATTTTTCGGTTCCTTCATTCTTAACAGGAAAGGAGCAATCGACGATTAGATTTCGATTTTTTAAGAATTTTTTTTCATGACATCTCTACATTTAAATCACTCTGTATCTTTTCCTATCTAATTTATTCCAACTTACCCCTACGATTGTCCTCAACTGGATCCTGCTCAGATTTAGCAGTTGCCTAGTGAGTCTAGGATTGGGACTGCCTTGCTGTGGTTCAGTCCCTGTACTCTATTCCAGTGGACTTTGTGTTGGTGTTTGATCCATCTGTTTACCGCCTCTCGTGCCGTGCACTTTGGCACCCCGTGCGATGGTTCTGGGCCAATAAATGGTGCAGCCGTACCCTGTCTAGCAAGTTCGTTGGCTGTTGTATTGGAATTTTGGAGTCATGTAGTCCGATCTCATTTCTAAATCGGGCCCTCCAATCTTCTCTCTTAAGAGTACATGACCCGCCCTTTTCCGCAATGAAGCGGGCAGAGTGTTTTGTAGTCGATAGAGACCCCTTCCTCGCCTCTCCCTGGATGACCAGGTGCAAGGGAGGAAGGTCTAGGAGATTCTCCATCGCTGAGGTGGGGGTCGATCTCATTGCCCCTGTAATGCCCAGACAGGCTAGCCTTTGCAGACTGCTGAGCCTGAGCATTATTGTTTTCTGCGTTGCCTTGGTCCCCCAGACCAAGGCTGCATATGTTATTGCGGGTTTCACCACTCTGGTGTATAGCCAGTGCACCATCTTTGGTGAGAGACCCCATGTTTTCCCATACGTTCGTCTGACCACCGCAAGGGTGATTTCCGCTTTTCGTATGGTTTTGTCCACATGCTTGTTCCAGGTAAGTTTTGAGTCCAGTGTTACCCCCAAATACTTTACCTCTTCCTGCAGTGGAATTGTGACTCCTCGCAGGGTTAGAGGACCGAGCCCCTCCTTTTTCCTGCGGTTAGTGAACGGGACGATGACAGTCTTGTGTGGGCTTACATTAGGTCCTTCCTGTCCTACCCATTTTTCCACTACGGCGAAGGCGCTCCTCATGCAGTCCCTCACGGTTGTGTTGAATTTTCCTTGAGTCGTTATGACCAGGTCGTCTGCGTAGCCCAGGATCGAATAACCCCTTTGACTTAGTTCTTTTAGAAGCCCGTCCATTACCAGGTTCCAGAGGAGGGGGAAAGAACCCCCCCCCCCCTGAGGGCATCCCCCTGCCACCCGGGCTCCCAAAGTTTCACCGAGTAGGTCTGTATAGATTACCCGGCTCTTGAGCATACTTACTACCCATCTGCAGCAGGTCTCATCTAGCCCGATGCCCCTGATTGCTCTGGTTATAGATGTGAAGGATGTGTTGTCAAACGCTCCTTCAATGTCCAGAAATGCTCCGAGAAGCACTTCTCCGTTACCTATCGCGTTGTCCGCTCTGCTAACTAGCTGGTGGAGTGCTGATTCGGTCGATCGTCCTGTTCTGTAGGCATGCTGGTCTTGATGGAATGGTCCGTCCCCCATTATTTCATCCCTTATATGCCTATCTAACAGTTTTTCTAGCGTTTTTATAACAAAGGACATTAGACTGATGGGCCTGAATGCCTTGGCGACCGAGTAGTTGGGACGCCCATGTTTCGGTCTGAATACCACTTTGGTCAGTCTCCAAATCCTCGGTATGTGACCTAGGGCTAGACTCCCCCTTAGTATATGACAAAGCTTGCTGACAAGCAGGTCTAATCCCTGCTGTAGCAACGCTGGACAAACTCCGTCGGGACCCGGAGATTTGTAGGGTTCAAATGAGTTTATAGCCCATTTTATTTTTTCAGGGGATATCACCTTCTTAGCAGCCTGCCAGTTGTCCCTATGAGCTCTGTTGGGAGCTTCATTAGGTCCTCCAAATCTCCAGGCTTCAGGTGTTTCCTTTATGATTTTGGACCCAGGGAAGTGAACCCGAAACAGTTCGGTCATTGTATCCTTCCCCGTTAATGTTTGCTCTCCATTCTCAGTAACAAGAGAGTTGATTGCAGGCTGAGTGTCCTTTGACAGTATCTTTGCGAGTCTGACACATTCTGGAGTGCTTTCAAAAGCCTCGCAGTGCCTCCTCCAGGATGCTCTCTTGGCCTTTCTCAGCGCTTTGTTGTATTCAGTAAGGGTTATGCTTCCCAGTTGCCTGATCGTTTTGCCTGATTCCAGTTCTTCCTTACTTGCCCTCTTAAGGCCTCCAGGTCTGGTCCCCACCAGGGGACCTTCCTGGAGGAATCTGATGTGGTTTGAGGACAGTTTGCTTCGAATGCCGAAATGGCCGCGTGCGTCAATTGATCCGCTACCAGTTCGAGATCCGTCACGTTATTTATTACATCTTTAGGCCACCCCCAGGTTACGTTCTAGGTCTACCCGATAGTTACCCCAGTTCGTTCTGCGAGGGTCGCGATAAGAGTTAGTTTCCCGTTTTATACACGTTATTTCGAACCGTATGTGTCTGTGGTCCGAACAACTCTCTTCCTCAGACACGTGCCAGTTTTTAATATAGTTGCCGACGTAAGCCGTTGATATAGTTATATCTAAAACCTCCTGCCTTTGCCCGGTTACAAAAGTCGGATTATTACCTCTATTCATAATGTCTAAGTTATTTGCCATTAGGAATTGAAAAATGTACTCACCTCTTTGATTGGTGTTGCTGCTGCCCCAGATGCTGTGGTGTGCGTTAACATCACACCCGATGATCAGCTGCGATCCACTTCCTCTGCAGTCTCTCACCAGTTCCTCCACAGCGCTGGGTGGTGGCGCTTCCGGGTCATCGTATGGGAAGTAAGCCGATCCAATAGTGATATTCTTCGGCCCACCTCCCTCCGTTGTTGCTAGTCTTACTGCCACGAGATCCCTAAGACAAAACTTAGTCAGTGGCAGCATCCTTATATTCTTTTTAATTAAAATGCAGGTTCTCGGTCGGTCGGTGGTTCTATTGTAAACCAATTCACCACCGACTCCCGAGAGACCTTTTATTGTTCCTTGGTTGACCCAAGGTTCTTGAATGAGGGGGAAGTCGCAGTTCTCCATCACCCTACACAGGACAGCCGAGGCTGCCCTGCTGTGGTGAAGGTTAACTTGCACGACCCTCACTTTGAGTGTAATTCTTCTTTTCTACTCCTGTCCATTCTTGTTCCCACGAGTCTGGGGGAAAGGGTGGTCCGCACCGGCAGCGCCCCCTTGCCGGTGTAAGGCTGCTTACTCCGGGATGTCGCCTGTTGTCCCGGAGGCTCCGTTTGAAACGCCTGATTCTGGCTCAGGCGCCATCCGTCCCTTTGGCACGGGTCGCGTCACACCGTGGGATTAAGCCGCATGTGTTAGATGTGGGTGATGTGTAGGTGTTGTAATGTGCTCACCGCTGTGCCCCGCCGCTCCGCGCAGGGCGGCCGCAGCAGGACAGCCAGTGAGCTGGTGTTAAATGTGTAGTGTTGTAGTGTGGGCACCACTGTGCAGTTGTATCCTTCTTAGTCTGGCTTCTAACCTCAGAGACCTTCCCAGCATGGTTGAACCTAGCTGGCCTAGCCCTCCGAGTCAATGAAGCTCGCAAGCCCCGCCGGTACGTCAAACCGAGGATACGATGGGGGGTTAAAAAGGCTTTAAAAAAAAACTCGATTTAATTGAGCCGGTTTTCAAGGTGTGGTTTCAAGGGTGTCCGAAAAGTCTTGGTTTGAACAAATACTCCTATTAGAACCAAGATAAACTTTATTAAACCGGATTTCAAACAAATCGATTATATTTGTTTTTATATGTGTTGTATATACGTATACAGGGTGTCCGAAAAGTCTTAGTATGGGCAAATACTTCTACTAATATCAAGATAAACTTAAATTCGGATTTTAAGTAAATCGACTATATTCCTATTTAAACGTGTGGGGGTTAATTTGAATGTATACAGGGTGTCCAAAACGTCTTGGTATGGGCAAATATTCCTATTATTACTTAGATAAAATTTATTAGGTCGGATTTCACGCAAATCGAATATATTTGTATTAAAATGTGTTTATGTTTGTATGTATGTATACAGGGTGTCCGAAAAGTCTTGGTATGGGCAAATATTTCTACTAGGACCGAGGTAAACCTAATTAATTGGGATTTTCAGTAAATCGACTATATTCTTTTTAAACGTGTGGGTGTTAGTTTGAATGTATACAGGGTGTCCAAAAAGTCTTGGTATGGGCAAATACTCCTATTATTACTTAGATAAACTTTATTAGGTCGGATTTCACGCAAATCGAATATATTTGTATTAATATGTGTTTATGTTTGTATGTATGTAGCGATACGGTTACGAAGGGCGCTCTATTCTGCATCATCAGTACGAAGGAGTGTGATATCTTCCTTAATACATGGCCTAGAAACACGAAACTTTCAGGGCATGACAATGATGATATGGTTTTGACATTTGCACCTTTTCGATTTTTTCTCGAAAACGGTTAGAGGTGGACCAATCAAATTTTTTTGGGTTAATAGAGGGATAGTGTATCTAGCTTCGATAAAAAATTCAGTTATACAAACAAATCGATTATATTTGTTTTTATATGTGTTGTATATACGTATACAGGGTGTCCGAAAAGTCTTAGTATGGGCAAATACTTCTACTAATATCAAGATAAACTTAAATTCGGATTTTAAGTAAATCGACTATATTCCTATTTAAACGTGTGGGGGTTAATTTGAATGTATACAGGGTGTCCAAAACGTCTTGGTATGGGCAAATATTCCTATTATTACTTAGATAAACTTTATTAGGTCGGATTTCACGCAAATCGAATATATTTGTATTAAAATGTGTTTATGTTTGTATGTATGTATACAGGGTGTCCGAAAAGTCTTGGTATGGGCAAATATTTCTACTAGGACCGAGATAAACCTAATTAATTGGGATTTTCAGTAAATCGACTATATTCTTTTTAAACGTGTGGGTGTTAGTTTGAATGTATACAGGGTGTCCAAAAAGTCTTGGTATGGGCAAATACTCCTATTATTACTTAGATAAACTTTATTAGGTCGGATTTCACGCAAATCGAATATATTTGTATTAATATGTGTTTATGTTTGTATGTATGTAGCGATACGGTTACGAAGGGCGCTCTATTCTGCATCATCAGTCCGAAGGAGTGTGATATCTTCCTTAATACATGGCCTAGAAACACGAAACTTTCAGGGCATGACAATGATGATATTACCGACTTTATAGAGCCCCCTCGGGGGGCGATGCTAGTTATAGAGCGCCTTTCAGGCCGCTCTATATAACGCCCCGTCACTCGGGAAAATGTTCGTTGGTTGGGGAATCGGTTTTCTCGAAAATCTCTTTTTTTTTCTCCGAGATGGTTGCAGGTGGAATCTTCAAATTTTCTGGGTTAATAGAGGGATAGTGCATCTAGCTTCGGTAAAAAAATCCAGTTATACAGGGTGTTCCGTTTCGGAGTTATTAAACGCCAAATTCGAAATTTCAGCGATTTCCTATGGGATCGATTACAGGTCGCAAAACTTAATTAAATCGATTTAAATTTTCGGAGGTTGTGGAGGACCGGGAGCTTCAGAACCCTATTGAAACTGGCGGTATTCGTAAAATGGGAAGTAATTCTTTTGAATTTTTTTATGTCGAAAAATGCCCTTTGCAGAGCCTTTTTGGCGCTTAATAAGTCGAAGCCGAACATCGGACAGAAAAACGTATTTGAACATAAAACTAAAGAATCTCAAATACTTTCTTTTTGCAATACATTTACCTATACCTAAAACGACTGGAAATTGGAAAAATTTGGGAAAAACTGGAAATTACGATTTTTCATGCAAATCTTTGACTGTTTTGAATTTTTTGGGGGTCAAAATGGATTCAAATCGAAATCCCATGTGCCTTATCGGAAAGAGCTCGCCAAAATACGTGGTTTTCATAATTTTTGGTTCCTTCATTCTTAATAGGAAAGGAGCAATCGACGATTAAATTTCGATTTTTTACCATTTTTTTCATGACATCTCTACATTTCAATCACTGTATCTTTTCCTATCTAATATCTTCCAACTTTTTCAACGCTATCCCTTGGGGATATAATCAGGCTTTAAAATGAATCCCGAATGGATGATCCAGGGCCGGATTTAGGAGGTAAAAACTCATTTTATCTGTTTTTTTCAACCAAAACTCATCTTTAAAGGGCATTATTATATATTATTTCTCTTATTTAACGATTCTTTTTTGGTTTATTTTCATCCCTTATCATCTGAGAACACTCCTAACTAATTAAAATTCGATATTTTTTCGTTAAGGTTATAAATAAATACCTTTTTTCGCATCGCTGCAGGAAAAAATTTAAAAAAGTACATATTTTAAATGGCTTGCCTTGGAGAAACAAATGAAATGGACTCTCTTTACATTGAAATTAAAGTATGACCTGTCAAAATGTCGCAAAAATGCCAGTTTTTCTTGGAAGATTGGAAGCAGTCTGGACCAACTTCGGCTTGAAATTTACCGGGCAAGGGAATTAGGACTCTCGGTAGAAAGACATTTCATTTGATAAATTTGGCTTTAAATACAAATTTTTTCGATTTTCCGATGACGCTACAAGACATCATTGAAGATTCTAATATTGCGCTCAGTGGCATCGAAAAATTTGTTATAATATTAAAAAATATGCATTTTATTTCCTAAGCATGAGCGTGGATACCTTTGGGCCAATAAATTAATTATTATTAGATAATTTTAATTTAATTTTAGGGAAATGAATTGATTCGGATCGTTTTAAAGTAAACAGAACGATTCGAAAATACATTTTATACCCTTGGGCAAGTCGGTGATTGTATACATGTCTACAGGGTGTCCGAAAAGTCTTTGTAAGCGCAAATATCTTAGTCATTAGCACTAAGAAAAACTTAAGTGAGTCTTATTTCAAGGAAATCGTAAATTTTTTATTCCTTTGTGTGATTGTTTATATGTTGGTATGTATACGGAATGTCCAAAAAGTCTTTGTATGCGGAAATATCTTTGCCATTAGTACGAAGATATACTTATTGAGCACGTTTTCAAGAAAATCGAAATTATTTAAATTACTATGTGTCGTGTTTGTTGTGTTTGTATGTATGTATAGTACAGGGTGTCCGAAAAGTCTTTGTATGGACAAATACCTTTGGTATTTGTACAAATATAAACTTAATTGTCGGATTTAAAGCAAATCGTATATATTTGCATTTCTATGTGTACGGAGGTATATGTCTGTATACAGGCTGTCCAAAAAGTCTAGGTTGGAATACTCCTAGTAGTACCAGGATAAATGTAATTAAACCGGATTTCATGCAAATCGATTATATTTGTTTTTATATGTGTTGTATATACGTATACAGGGTGTCCGAAAAGTCTTAGTATGGGCAAATACTTCTACTAGTACCAAGATAAATTTAATTAATTCGGATGTTAATTAAATCGACTATATTCCTATTTAAACGTGTGGGTGTGAGTTTGAATGTATACAGGGTGTCCGAAAAGTCTTGGTATGGGACTCCTATTATTACTTACATAGATAAACTTTATTAGGTCGGATTACGCAAATCAAATATATTTGTATTAATATGTGGTTATGTTTGTATGTATGTATACAGGGTGTCCGAAAAGTCTTGGTATGAGCAAATACTTCTACTAGTATACTTAGTACTTCTACTAGTACCGAGATAAACCTACTTAATTCGGATTTTAAGTAAATCGACTATATTCCTATTTAAACGTGTGGATGTTAGTTTGAATGTATACAGGGGGTCCAAAAAGTCTTGGAATGGGCAACTATTCCTATTAGTACTTAGATAAACTTTATTAGGTCGAATTTCAAGCAAATCGAATATATTTGTATTAATATGTGTTTATGTTTGTATGTATGTATACAGGGTGTCCGAAAAGTCTTGGTAGGGGCAAATACTTCTACTAGTACCGAGATAAAACTACTTAATTCGAATTTTAAGTAAATCGACTATATTCCTATTTAAACGTGTAGGTGTTAGTTTGAATGTATACAGGGTGTCCAAAAAGTCTTGGAATGGGCAAATACTCCTATTATTACTTAGATAAACTTTATTAGGTCGGATTTCACGCAAATCAAATACATTTGTATTAATATGTGTTTATGTTTGTATGTATGTATACAGGGTGTCCGAAATGCTTTTGTCGGCAAAAATAATTTCTACGTGTGGTGTTTTTATGTGTGTACCTACACGGTTACGAAGGGCGGTCTATTCTACATCATCAGTCCGAAGGAGTGTGATATCTTCCTTAATACATGCTCTAGAAACACGAAACTTTCAGGGCATGACAATGATGATATTACCGACATTATTGAGCCCCCTTTCAGTGCATGACAATAATGATATTAACGACATTATTGAGCCCCCTCGGGGGGCGATTAGGCGGTCTACCCGTACTAGTATTTATATGTAATAGGTGTTTGTATGTATGTAGCGACACGGTTACGAAGGGCGCTCTATTCTGCATCATCAGTCCGTAGGAGTCTGTAGGAGTCTCTTCCTTAATACATGGCCTAGAAACACGAAACTTTCAGGGCATGACAATGATGATATTACCGACCTTATAGAGCCCCTCGGGGGGCGATTAGGCGGTCTATCCAATCTAGTTATAGACCGCCAACAGCGGTCTATATACCAAGCCGTAGGTCAGAAAAATGTTTGTGTGTGTGTATGTATGTGCGGCCGTATGTTGTCGTTGGTTTTGACATTTGCACCTTTTCGATTTTTTCTCGAAAACGGTTAGAGGTGGACCAATCAAATTTTTTTGGGTTAATAGAGGGATAGTGTATCTAGCTTCGATAAAAAATTCAGTTATACAAACAAATCGATTATATTTGTTTTTATATGTGTTGTATATACGTATACAGGGTGTCCGAAAAGTCTTAGTATGGGCAAATACTTCTACTAATATCAAGATAAACTTAAATTCGGATTTTAAGTAAATCGACTATATTCCTATTTAAACGTGTGGGGGTTAATTTGAATGTATACAGGGTGTCCAAAACGTCTTGGTATGGGCAAATATTCCTATTATTACTTAGATAAACTTTATTAGGTCGGATTTCACGCAAATCGAATATATTTGTATTAAAATGTGTTTATGTTTGTATGTATGTATACAGGGTGTCCGAAAAGTCTTGGTATGGGCAAATATTTCTACTAGGACCGAGATAAACCTAATTAATTGGGATTTTCAGTAAATCGACTATATTCTTTTTAAACGTGTGGGTGTTAGTTTGAATGTATACAGGGTGTCCAAAAAGTCTTGGTATGGGCAAATACTCCTATTATTACTTAGATAAACTTTATTAGGTCGGATTTCACGCAAATCGAATATATTTGTATTAATATGTGTTTATGTTTGTATGTATGTAGCGATACGGTTACGAAGGGCGCTCTATTCTGCATCATCAGTCCGAAGGAGTGTGATATCTTCCTTAATACATGGCCTAGAAACACGAAACTTTCAGGGCATGACAATGATGATATTACCGACTTTATAGAGCCCCCTCGGGGGGCGATGCTAGTTATAGAGCGCCTTTCAGGCCGCTCTATATAACGCCCCGTCACTCGGGAAAATGTTCGTTGGTTGGGGAATCGGTTTTCTCGAAAATCTCTTTTTTTTTCTCCGAGATGGTTGCAGGTGGAATCTTCAAATTTTCTGGGTTAATAGAGGGATAGTGCATCTAGCTTCGGTAAAAAAAATCCAGTTATACAGGGTGTTCCGTTTCGGAGTTATTAAACGCCAAATTCGAAATTTCAGCGATTTCCTATGGGATCGATTACAGGTCGCAAAACTTAATTAAATCGATTTAAATTTTCGGAGGTTGTGGAGGACCGGGAGCTTCAGAACCCTATTGAAACTGGCGGTATTCGTAAAATGGGAAGTAATTCTTTTGAATTTTTTTATGTCGAAAAATGCCCTTTGCAGAGCCTTTTTGGCGCTTAATAAGTCGAAGCCGAACATCGGACAGAAAAACGTATTTGAACATAAAACTAAAGAATCTCAAATACTTTCTTTTTGCAATACATTTACCTATACCTAAAACGACTGGAAATTGGAAAAATTTGGGAAAAACTGGAAATTACGATTTTTCATGCAAATCTTTGACTGTTTTTAATTTTTTGGGGGTCAAAATGGATTCAAATCGAAATCCCATGTGCCTTATCGGAAAGAGCTCGCCAAAATACGTGGTTTTCATAATTTTTGGTTCCTTCATTCTTAATAGGAAAGGAGCAATCGACGATTAAATTTCGATTTTTTACCATTTTTTTCATGACATCTCTACATTTCAATCACTGTATCTTTTCCTATCTAATATCTTCCAACTTTTTCAACGCTATCCCTTGGGGATATAATCAGGCTTTAAAATGAATCCCGAATGGATGATCCAGGGCCGGATTTAGGAGGTAAAAACTCATTTTATCTGTTTTTTTCAACCAAAACTCATCTTTAAAGGGCATTATTATATATTATTTCTCTTATTTAACGATTCTTTTTTGGTTTATTTTCATCCCTTATCATCTGAGAACACTCCTAACTAATTAAAATTCGATATTTTTTCGTTAAGGTTATAAATAAATACCTTTTTTCGCATCGCTGCAGGAAAAAATTTAAAAAAGTACATATTTTAAATGGCTTGCCTTGGAGAAACAAATGAAATGGACTCTCTTTACATTGAAATTAAAATATGACCTGTCAAAATGTCGCTAAAATGCCAGTTTTTCTTGGGAGATTGGAAGCAGTCTGGACCAACTTCGGCTTGAAATTTACCGGGCAAGGGAATTAGGACTCTCGGTAGAAAGACATTTCATTTGATAAATTTGGCTTTAAATACAAATTTTTTCGATTTTCCGATGACACTACAAGACATCATTGAAGATTCTAATATTGCGCTCAGTGGCATCGAAAAATTTGTTATAATATTAAAAAATATGCATTTTATTTCCTAAGCATGAGCGTGGATACCTTTGGGCCAATAAATTAATTATTATTAGATAATTTTAATTTAATTTTAGGGAAATGAATTGATTCGGATCGTTTTAAAGTAAACAGAACGATTCGAAAATACATTTTATACCCTTGGGCAAGTCGGTGATTGTATACATGTCTACAGGGTGTCCGAAAAGTCTTTGTAAGCGCAAATACCTTAGTCATTAGCACTAAGAAAAACTTAAGTGAGTCTTATTTCAAGGAAATCGTAAATTTTTTATTCCTTTGTGTGATTGTTTATATGTTGGTATGTATACGGAATGTCCAAAAAGTCTTTGTATGCGGAAATATCTTTGCCATTAGTACGAAGATATACTTATTGAGCACGTTTTCAAGAAAATCGAAATTATTTAAATTACTATGTGTCGTGTTTGTTGTGTTTGTATGTATGTATAGTACAGGGTGTCCGAAAAGTCTTTGTATGGACAAATACCTTTGGTATTTGTACAAATATAAACTTAATTGTCGGATTTAAAGCAAATCGTATATATTTGCATTTCTATGTGTACGGAAGTATATGTCTGTATACAGGCTGTCCAAAAAGTCTAGGTTGGAATACTCCTAGTAGTACCAGGATAAATGTAATTAAACCGGATTTCATGCAAATCGATTATATTTGTTTTTATATGTGTTGTATATACGTATACAGGGTGTCCGAAAAGTCTTAGTATGGGCAAATACTTCTACTAGTACCAAGATAAATTTAATTAATTCGGATATTAATTAAATCGACTATATTCCTATTTAAACGTGTGGGTGTGAGTTTGAATGTATACAGGGTGTCCGAAAAGTCTTGGTATGGGACTCCTATTATTACTTACATAGATAAACTTTATTAGGTCGGATTACGCAAATCAAATATATTTGTATTAATATGTGGTTATGTTTGTATGTATGTATACAGGGTGTCCGAAAAGTCTTGGTATGAGCAAATACTTCTACTAGTATACTTAGTACTTCTACTAGTACCGAGATAAACCTACTTAATTCGGATTTTAAGTAAATCGACTATATTCCTATTTAAACGTGTGGATGTTAGTTTGAATGTATACAGGGTGTCCAAAAAGTCTTGGAATGGGCAACTATTCCTATTAGTACTTAGATAAACTTTATTAGGTCGAATTTCAAGCAAATCGAATATATTTGTATTAATATGTGTTTATGTTTGTATGTATGTATACAGGGTGTCCGAAAAGTCTTGGTAGGGGCAAATACTTCTACTAGTACCGAGATAAAACTACTTAATTCGAATTTTAAGTAAATCGACTATATTCCTATTTAAACGTGTAGGTGTTAGTTTGAATGTATACAGGGTGTCCAAAAAGTCTTGGAATGGGCAAATACTCCTATTATTACTTAGATAAACTTTATTAGGTCGGATTTCAAGCAAATCGAATACATTTGTATTAATATGTGTTTATGTTTGTATGTATGTATACAGGGTGTCCGAAATGCTTTTGTCGGCAAAAATAATTTCTACGTGTGGTGTTTTTATGTGTGTACCTACACGGTTACGAAGGGCGGTCTATTCTACATCATCAGTCCGAAGGAGTGTGATATCTTCCTTAATACATGCTCTAGAAACACGAAACTTTCAGGGCATGACAATGATGATATTACCGACATTATTGAGCCCCCTTTCAGTGCATGACAATAATGATATTAACGACATTATTGAGCCCCCTCGGGGGGCGATTAGGCGGTCTACCCGTACTAGTATTTATATGTAATAGGTGTTTGTATGTATGTAGCGATACGGTTACGAAGGGCGCTCTATTCTGCATCATCAGTCCGTAGGAGTCTCTAGGAGTCTCTTCCTTAATACATGGCCTAGAAACACGAAACTTTCAGGGCATGACAATGATGATATTACCGACCTTATAGAGCCCCTCGGGGGGCGATTAGGCGGTCTATCCAATCTAGTTATAGACCGCCAACAGCGGTCTATATACCAAGCCGTAGGTCAGAAAAATGTGTGTGTGTGTGTATGTATGTGCGGCCGTATGTTGTCGTTGGTTTTGACATTTGCACCTTTTCGATTTTTTCTCGAAAACGGTTAGAGGTGGACCAATCAAATTTTTTTGGGTTAATAGAGGGATAGTGTATCTAGCTTCGATAAAAAATTCAGTTATACAGGGTGTACCGTTTCGGAGTTATGAAACGTCAAAGTCGAAATTTCCGCGATTTCGTATGATACACGATACAGGTCGCAAAAGTTAATTAAATCGATTTAAATTTTCGAAGGTTGTAGAAGACCGGGGTGTTCCGAACCCTATTGAAATTGGCGGTATTCGGAAAATGGGAAGTAATTCTTTTGAATTTTTTAGGTCGAAAAATGGCACTTGCAGACCCATATTCAATTCTGCATTGCTCGAAAACGAAGCGTCGGACAGAAAAACGGATTGGAACATAAAACTAAAGAATCTCAAATACTTTCTTTTTGCAACACATTTACCTATACCTAAAACGACTGGAAATTGGAAAAATTTGGGGAAAACTGGAAATTACCATTTTTTATGCAAATTTTTGACGGTTTTTAATTTTTCGGGGGTCAAAATGGATTCAAATCGAAATCCCATGTACCTTATCGGAAAGAGCTCGCCGAAATACGTAATTTTCATATTTTTCGGTTCCTTCATTCTTAACAGGAAAGGAGCAATCGACGATTAGATTTCGATTTTTTAAGAATTTTTTTTCATGACATCTCTACATTTAAATCACTCTGTATCTTTTCCTATCTAATTTATTCCAACTTTTTCAACGCTGTCTCTTGGGGATATAATCAGGCTTTAAAATAATTCCCAAATGGGTGATCTAGGACCGGATTTAGGGGGTAAAAACACATTTTTTCTGTTTTTTTTCCATCAAAATTCATCTTTAAAAGGCATTATTATGTATTATTTCTCTTATTTAACAGCTCTTTTTTGGTTTGTTTTCTTCCCTCATCATCTGAGAACTCTGCTAACTAATTAAAACTCCATATTTTTGCGTTAAAGTTATAAATAAATAGGTTTTCTTCCTTCGGTGCAGGAAAATTTTTTAAAACTGCGAATGTTAAACCATGCCATGAAAAAAACAATTCTGGTGACGCTTTACATCGAAGTTAAATATGAGCTGTCAAAATATCCAGTTTTTCTGGCGATATTTTAAAGATCCTGAGCCAGTTTCGGCTTGGAATATACATGGAATTGATAGAATGGACGTTTTTTTATCTATTCCTGACCATTTTGTAGCACGAGATGGGCATTAAATATCATTTTTTTGAAATTTTTGTTGACCCTACATTGCATTATTAAAAGTCAATTTCTATAAGGGAAAATGTATTAATTTAATGATAATGTATGAAATGTCACAATTTGGCTAAAATGTCAGCATTTTGATGCGAAATAGGAAGGACTCTGGACCAACTTCGGCTTCAAATTTACCGGGCAATGGATTTAGGGACCTTATACTTTCGGTAGAAAGACATTTCATTTGATACATTTGGCTTTAAAACCCAATTTTATCGACTTTCCGATGACGCTACAAGACATCATTGAAGATTTTAATATTGCGCTCAGTGGCATCGAAAAAATCCAAAAATATGCATTTTATTTTCTAACCATGAGAGTGTATACCTTTGGGGCAATATATTAATTATTATTGAATAATTTTAATTTAATTTTTGGGAAATGACTTGATTCGGATCGTTTTAAAGTAACCAGAACGATTCGAAAATACATTTTATACCTTGCGGAATGTGCATGATTGTATATATGTCTACAGGGTGTCCAAAAAGTCTTTGTATGCGGAAATATCTTTGCCATTAGTACGAAGATAAAATTAATTGAGCCGGTTTTCAAGAAAATCGAAAGTATTTAAATTAGTATGCGTCGTGTTCTGTTGTGTTTTTATGTATGTATACAGGGTGTCCGAAAAGTCTTTGAATGGGCAAATACCTTTGGCTTTTGTACAAATAGTAACTCAATTGTCGGATTTAAAGCAAATCGTAGGTATATATTTGCATTTCTATGTGTACGGATTTATATGTTTGTATACAGGATGTCCTAAAAGTCTTAGTATGGGCAAATACTTCTACTAGTACCTAGATAAACTTAACTAATTAAGATTTTAAGTACATCGACTATATTCCTATTTTAACGTGTTAGTGTTAGTGTGAATGTATACAGGGTGTCCAAAAAGTCTTGGAATGGGCTAATACTCCTATTAGTACTTAGATAAACTTTATTAGGTCGAATTTCAAGCAAATCTAATATGTTTGTATTAATATGTGTTTATGTTTGTATGTATGTATACAGGGTGTCCGAAAAGTCTTGGTATGGGCAAATACTTCTACTAGTACCGAGATAAACCTACTTAATTCGGATTTTAAGTAAATCGACTATATTCCTATTGGAAAGTGTGGGTGTTAGTTTGAATGTATACAGGGTGTCCAAAAAGTCTTGGTATGGGAAAATACTCCTATTATTACTTAGATAAACTTTATTAGGTCGGATTTCACGCAAATCGAATACATTTGTATTAATATGTGTTTATGTTTGTATGTATGTATACAGGGTGTCCGAAAAGCTTTTGTTGGCAAAAATAGTTTCTACGTGTGGTGTTTGTATGTGTGTAGCTTCACGGTTACGAAGGGCGGTCTATTCTACATCATCAGTCCGAAGGAGTGTGATATCTTCCTTAATACATGCTCTAGAAACACGAAACTTTCAGGGGATGACAATGATGATATTACAGACATTATGGAGCCCCCTTTCAGTGCATGACAATGATGATATTACCGACATTATAGAGCCCCCTCGGAGGGGGCGATAGGGCGGTCCACCCGTACTATAGACCGCCCACCGAGCGGTCTATATACCAAGCCTTTCGCCAGGAAAATGTGTGTATGTATGTGCGTGTGTTGTCGTTGGTTTTGACATTTGCACATTTTCGATTTTTGTTCTCGAAAACGGTTAGAGGTGGGGCAATCAAATTTTTTGGGTTAATAGAGGGATAGTGCATCTAGCTTCGATAAAAAATTCAGTGATACAGGGTGTACCGTTTCGGAGTTATTAAACGTCAAATTCGAAATTTCCGCGATTTCGTATGATACACGATACAGGTCGCAAAGTTAATTAAATCGATTTAAATTTTCGGAGGTTGTAGAAGACCGGGGTGTTCCGAACCCTATTGAAATTGGCGGTATTCGGAAAATGGGAAGTAATTCTTTTGAATTTTTGTAGGTCGAAAAATGGCACTTGCAGACCCATATTCAATTCTACATTACTCGAAAACGAAGCGTCGGACAGAAAAACGAATTTGAACATAAAACTAAAGAATCTCAAATACTTTCTTTTTGCAATACATTTACCTATACCTAAAATGACTGGAAATTGGAAAAATTTGTAAAAAACTTTAAATTACAATTTTTCATGCAAATGTTTGACGGTTTTCAATTTTTTGGGGGGTCAAAATGGATTCAAATCGAAATCCCATGTGTCTTATCCGAAAGAGCTCGCCGAAATACGTAATTTTCATATTTCTTGGTTCCTTCATTCTTAATAGGAAAGGAGCAATAGACGATTAAATTTCGATTTTTAACGATTTTTTTTCATGACATCTCTACATTCGAATCACTCTGTATCTTTTCCTATCTAATTTCTTCCAACTTTTTCAACGCGATCTCTTGGGGATATAATTAGGCTTTAAAATGAATCCCGAACGGGTGATCCAGGGCCGGATTTAGGGGGTAAAAACACATTTTTTCTGTTTTTTTCCATCAAAATTCATCTTTAAAAGGCATTATTATGTATTATTTCTCTTATTTAGCAGCTCTTTTTTGGTTTATTTTCTTCCCTCATCATCTGAGAACACTGCTAACTAATTAAAACTCCATATTTTTGCGTTAAAGTTATTAATTAATGGATTTTCTTCCTTGGGTGCAGGAAAAATTTTAAAAACTGCTAATGTTAAACCATGCCATGAAAAAAAAAACATTGAACTGGTGACGCTTTACATCGAAGTTAAATATGAGCTGTCAAAATATCCAGTTTTTCTAGCGATATTTTAAAGATCCTGAGCCAGTTTCGGCTTGGAATATATATGGAATTGATAGAATGGACGTTTTTTATCTATTCCTGACCATTTCGTAGCACGAGATGGGCATTAAATATCATTTTTTTGAAATTTTTGTTGACCCAACATTGCATTATAAAAATCAATTTCTATACGAGAAAATGTATTAATTTAATTATAATGTATGACATGTCACAATTTGGCTAAAATGTCAGCATTTTGATGCGAAATAGGAAGGACTCTGGACCAACTTCGGCTTCAAATTTACCGGGCAAGGGATTTAGGGACCTTATACTTTCGGTAGAAAGACATTTCATTTGATGAATTTGGCTTTAAAAACCAATTTTATCGACTTTCCGATGACGCTATAAGACATCATTGAAGATTCTAATATTGCGCTCAGTGGCATCGAAAAAAATCCAAAAACATGCATTTTATTTCCTAAGCATGAGCGTGTATACCTTTGGGACAATATATTAATTATTATTAAATAATTGTAATTTAATTTTAGGGAAATGAATTGATTCGGATCGTTTTAAAGTAAAGAGAACGATTCGAAAATACATTTTGTACCCTTCGGCAAGTGGGTGATTGTATTTATGTCTACAGGGTGTCCGAAAAATCTTTGTATGCGCAAATATTTTTGTCATTAACGCGAAGAAAAACTTAAGTAAGTCTTATTTCAAGGAAATCGTAAATATTTAAATTTCTATGTGTCGTGTTGTGTTATGTTGGTATGTATGTATACAGGGTGTCCGAAAAGTCTTTGTATGGACAAATACCTTTGCTATTTGTACAAATATAAACTTAATTGTCGGATTTAAAGCAAATCGTAAGTACATATATAGTAACGATTCTAATCCGACCTTTCGTCCTCCTCTGAGAGAAAGACCACTTTCCTTATGTGTACCGATTCTACAGTTAATTTATTCAGTCAAGGTCGGTCAGTCTGGTCAACATCTGTAATTATTAATTCAGTAAAGATTGTGCAGTCTGGCAGCCTCTGTCTGATATCCGTATTTTCATGTTTGATAAACAGCTTTCATAAGACGTCTTAAAAAAGTAGTCACGTTTGACTTTGAAAACCAAGACTGGGTTTTTAAAGGACAATAAAATTTGTCTAGTACTAAATCATTTACGTTGGGTTTTTAAAATACATACAAGGTATTCTAGATGTGAAAATGAACAAGGTGGAAAAATCTTCGGACATAAGAAAAATTCGAAGGCTAGTGTGGGGCATACGTGGTGAAATATGTAGTAGGCGGTTGGAAATAAGCAGGGAGATAATATATGGTCAACCTTTTTGTGTGGATTTTCCCAGTGAATATGTACAATTTTACAAGAATGACATTGATGGATTTGGCAAAATTGGAAAGTGTTGCGTTAAAGTGTTAAAAAATAAATGCAAACCTGAAGAATTGTTAGTTTTAATGAATAATCTGAAAATAAGAACATCCTCATATTTTAATTTGTTAGCGCTATTGTCAGTGTTAAAAAAATGTAATAAAACAGTTTTGCATTAATTATTGTTTTTATTTATGAATTTTAAACTTTGTGCACGCATTACGTTGGGTTTAAAACGGCAGAGTAATGGTTTCTAGAATGTGTGGATACTCATAATTTAGGCTGATATGTCTATTATCCGCTCGATCGTAGAGTTTAAGCGACTTTTAGTCCTATAAATAAGGAAGGTGGTAGGGGAATTATTCTTCCTCGGTTGATTTGGTACCACCCCACATACCCTCTTAAATGGTTGGTGAAAATTCGGACTTGTCAGGAGAGAAAAAATATCTAAAAATATAATAAAACAAAATTAAATTGAATAATTCATTTATTTATGAGCTTTGTACAGATCTCCAGATACCATGAACACAAAATAGTTCTGGACTACGATAAGATACACAGTTATCATAATTTATGGTATCCAATGCGCACAGCATGCAGTGAATATGACCTTTAAGATGTTCATGATAGCTGTTGCAGTATAATGACTTATAACGACGTCGTAGGTTAGCAATTATTTCGGGGTGGTCGAAATAACATTTTTCGCAAAATATATAGTCGGCAGTAGGTTTATTGCAGAAAATATAAAAATATTTTAAACATGTAGTAAATTCTTTAATGCAGAAGTAATTTTTGATAACTGAAGTGTATGCTGTCATTCTTACGGCGTTGTATGGATCTCCCCTCACATGTCCTGTAACATTGATAGGTCCATCGTGACCTCCTAAGAATTCCTCGTCTCGAAAGAGATGGAGCATGCTGGGCGGGTTGGAAATCTCCCGGCAACATCTGGCAGGCTGATTGTGAAATTGGCAAACGGTAGTGTCTGACTGAAATAAAAATGGCTTGGTTCTAAAATATCATGTTGATATTATGAAATGTCGATGTATTTTAATAAATGTTAGGAATATCAAAAAAATACTTGGATCTTAAATTGTTAAAAGGATGAAAGAAGGAGTCACCAATCTGGTAAACGATGTGGTCTGGGCAAAATAAAATTGCTTTAGGAACATTAAAAAATACTTTTATGTTTAAAAAGATGTAATGAAATAAATATCGCATACTAAGCGTAATAGTAACAGTTTTAGTTGTTTATGTTTATGTTGAACATGGTATACAATCTCTAACATGAGGTATCGTACATCCAATACAATTTCTTTTCTTGTTTGTTTAAGCTAGAAATTTAAAAAATAAAATGGTCATATAGCGCATAAATTTTAAAAATTGTACTGTCAATTTTGTTGCAAACGGTAAATTTTCAAATGGATGTCATTTTAGGAAAAACTTCAAATTAGATTGTATTCAAGTTGCAAACAATTAAATAGGTATGTAAACTTAAAAATTTTAATAATTAAAAATTTGGATAAAATAATCACTTACCATTCTGCCTCTCCTGTATAATATTCTTCTTAATGTTAAAAGGTGATTGTTGCTATGCAAAAACGATTGGGTATTTATATAATCCGGTCTGTCGTCAAAAGGCGCAGGAACGCTGTGATGTTTGGGATATAAAAGCAACCAAAATGCGCTCCAACGGCATACATAGATTCGCGTCTATAACAGTTTAACAAGTGTTCCCTAACAAACCATAAACAAAAAATGGCTTCCTGTTCTAAAGTGAATAGTTCAGTTAATTCAGGTAATGAAAAAAAATGTTTAAGTTCAAAAAAAAAATAGAAAAAATGAACTCGAATTGTCATCTGACTTCTTAAAAGATAATGAATTACTCAACAATACTCTGGATGATTTGTATAAAAGTAAATCTAGAGATCTAATAACTGAAATAGGTTTTACCTCAGAAGATTTTTTATTTACTCCGAATGCGGTCACACAACCCTCTGGAAGTACGATCACGTCTCAAAACATGATTGCAATTCCAGATGATTTGGAGGGCGTTACTTTACTACCGGTAACCCCGCCGCGGGTGGTAGAAGGTATCAAAAAAAAAACATTAAATAAAAAAATTTTACAGGCAGATGTCTCTAATGAAAGTACAAATTTATTTAATATAAGAAAGAAGCATTATTTAAACGAAGGACTTACAAGCAGTAAGAACATTAGAAACCTTACCAAAAATATTACTAACAAAAAACTTATTAGTGAAATTGAACATATGTGTACTTTGAATGAAACATTATTCTTTGGTCTAAAATATGAAAAAGAAATTAAAAACTTTTTGGGTTTTACATAATAAACTATATTTCAAATTCATTATTTTAGATTAGTATTAAATATTAATTTAAGTTAGCTGGCAATCGTATAACTTTATTTTAAGTTTATTTAAAGTATTTTTTCATGTTTGATTTAATAACTGGAATTCAGTTTAATCCCACCCCTCCCTCCCAACACTTGTTACTATAAATTTATAAGTTGGAAGTTAAAGTTTGCATTTCTCACAGTAATGCAGTGTCCAGAATGTTCTATCGGTTTTACACGTCCCGACAATTTGAAACGTCATCAAAAGTTTACCTGTAAGCGAAAAATTCAAGGTATGTACTTGTTTTAAACGTTTTATAAAATCCTTGTGTTTTATCAAAATTTAAATTTTATTTTTGGTAATATTTGATATATGTTTTAGATGATTGCTTAACACATACAAAAAAGAGAAGAATTGAAGGGGGGGTTCAGGTATCTACACACCACATTCCAAACTTGGAATCGGGGAGTTGTAGTGATGGGCTGGCAGCAAGTGCTAATATTTGCTGGTGTTTTTATATCACTTTTAAGAGTTTAAAAGTGAAAATGAGATGTTCTGTGTATGTGTCGGAAATCAGTCCGCTACTGTACTGTACCAATGATGTATTTGAAGCAAATTTTCCTGTATAAAAAAATCTTCTCGAGTATTATTAGGTTACTTCAGTACTAACGTAGACTGAAACATTCTAGCGAAATTACTGCACAGATAAAAAAAGTCGAATGATTGTTTTACCATTGTAAGACGGTATGAAGGTAAAGTTTCTAATTCATTTATAAGGAATTCCGCTTAAAAATTAAGGACGATATAAATAAACCTGTTAATAAAAGCTAAATCTTCTGTTAAATACGAGTATGATTAAAAATAGGTAAATCAAAAAAAGTACACGCTTAAGTATTATAATTTTTAATATTTTCCAATACAGGTATCGGGTGTAATGCTATTATTTGAATTTTTTTGGACCGATTGCTCAAAAACGGCTACTCGAATAAAAAAATGTTACTGCAAATTTTTTATTCATAATTTTGAGATCTCTTGAATAATGATAAAAAATGCGGTGTTGTCATTTAAAAAAATATTGTTTAAGTAGCTACTGTGAAATCTGGCAACGGTGGAGAAAAATGTTTTATTGATTTTTCTTAGTTAGGTTAATTCATACAACTTTCCTTTTGGAAGTACTAGTCTATCTTTTCAAATAAAAAAGTTAGCCTATGCCAGGTTTTAAAAAACTTACACTGTATATATACAGGGCGGTGCAACCAAGATGGGGTGGACGATTGTGAGTATACGGTGAGGAATTTCGAAAAATTTTTTTTTGGATATTATCGATACTCAACCACGCTACGTTTTAAAATTATAGTCATAATACAGGGTGGTCCGAAAAACTCGTGGCGAACCAAACTTGTATTTTTTTAAATTGTACACCCTGTATATAATTGTTCCAATTGATTCTCCTGTTCGTTACGATCATTTTGATATAGGGTTTATTGGGTCTAAAATTTATAGTAAGGGAATGGGACGCGGTTAAAGTTGAAAAAATGCTCACAGTTCGGCCATTTTTTAAAAAAAATTGAAACAGGTATGGAAAAACCAAATATTCCATAAAACGTTACATATCCCTGAATACATTAATCGCTTGCAATTTGTTTAAAATTATTCACTGTTATACAGGGTGGTCAAGTTTTGCAAATACGCCCTGGACTCATTTTTTTTAAATGGAACACCCTATATATTTTATTTTCATGTTAAAGATAATATTACTAGCTTTCAAAAAATACCATACATGATGCCTTTCTGACCAACAGTTTTTTAGTAAACTAGCCGTGAAAACAAAGTTTCTTCATTCTAATACGATTATACTGAATTTACATTGTTTATTATTAAATATCTAATATTAGGAGGCCATGACACTATCATAAATGAAACAAAGGATTGACGAACTTGTCAAAGCTACTGCCGCATAATCCATTATTTACAAGTTAAGCGTAGGTAGGTGAGGTAAGAACACTGAGACCCGAAACCTTTAAATGTTTATTAGAGATATTTCAAAAAACAGAAAGTATTGTTTTTAGGAAATGTAAAGTAATTAATAAACCAGTTATAAACAAAGATAATCAGTTATCAGTATTATTAATAGTGTAAGAAAATTAATTAAGCAAAAACAGAACATCTTTTAAAATTATTTAGTTGTGTTATGTACTTACCTGTCAACCTAATTTAATATAAACAATTAAAAACGCTCAAATAAGGTGTTCAACTAAACCACCATTTTGCTGAAGGCACATTTCGAGTCTATCCATAAATGAAAGTTTCACTTTTCCCAAAGTCTGTTTTCATAAATGTTGCGAAAACTGTTTCTTATTCTCATCTTCATATCTTTCACTGTGGTTGGAACCTCTTTAATTTATAGACTTCTTCTTTAACATGCTCCCATAGAAAAAATCTAGTGGTGTTAAGTCGGGTGATCTGGCTGGCCACTTAACTGGTCAACCTCGCCCAATCCAAGGATCTGTCTTCCGATTATCGACAAAATATCTTACATTCCTATGGTAATGCGGGGGCGCTCCATCATGTTGAAACCATAAGGATCCCCTTACCATTGAAGGTAAATCTACAAGCAATACGGGCAACTCGTTTCTCAAAAAGTTGTTTATAACTGGTTTATTAATTACTTTACATTTAATAAAAACAATATTTTGTATTTTTTGAAATATCTCTAATAAACATGTAAAGGTTTCGGGTCTCAGTTTTCTTACCTCACCTACGCTTAACTTGTAAATAATGGATTATGCGGCAGTAGCTTTGACAAGTTCGTCAATCTTTTGTTTCATTTATGATAGTGTCATGGCCTCCTAATATTAGATATGTAATAATAAACAACGTAAACTCAGTATAATCGTATTAGAATGAAGAAACATTGCTTTCACGGCTAGTTTACTAAAAAACTGTTGGTCAGAAAGGCATCATGTATGGTATTTTTTGAAAGCTAGTACCGTTATCTTTAACATGAAAATAAAATATATAGGGTGTTCCATTTAAAAAAAATGAGTCCAGGGCGTATTTGCAAAACTTGACCACCCTGTATAACAGTGAATAATTTCAAACAAATTGCAAGCGATTAATGTATTCAGGGATATGTAACGTTTTATGGACTATTTGGTTTTTCCACATCTGCTTCAAATTTTTTTAAAAAATGGCCGAACTGTGAGCATTTTTTCAACTTTAACCGCGTCCCATTCCCTTACTATAAATTTTAGACCCAATAATCCCTATATCAAAATGATCGTAACGAACAGGAGAATCAATTGGAACACTTATATACAGGGTGTCCCATTTAAAAAAATACAAGTTTGGTTCGCCACGAGCTTTTCGGACCACCCTGTATTATGGCTATAATTTTAAAACATGGCGTGTTTGACTATCGATAATATCCAATAAAAAAATTTTCGAAATTCCTCACCGTTTACTCACAATCGTCCACCCCGTCTTGGTTGCACCACCCTGTATATATATATATATATATATATATATATATATATATATATATATATATATATATATATATACAGGGTGTTATGAAATTCACTGCATATATTGGAATGGGCTTAGACAAGGAAAGAGAGGGGACGCGTAACTATTTGACATGTAGTGTGACCATCCGACACCAGACCGATCCGCTCAATGGCGTTAATTTTTTTCCTTCTTGCTGCAAAAACTGTATGAAATAGAATATTTAAAATAGTGCTATAAAATAAAACAATGTTATACTGGATTTTTTTAAAATTATGCATTTATTTTTGTAATTTCATAACAAAAACCATACTGATGTACCAAAGAAAAAATCGAAATACACTTACATATTATTATTAGCTTAGACGAGGAAAGAGAGAGGACGGGTAATACATGCTACGGATATGAAGCCATCTGACACCAGACCCCGGATCACGCCACATAGAATTCTATTCTACGTGTCAAAGTCACATGACTACTCAAACAAAACAAACAATCCATCACATGGCCACTGTCATTAGTGTCAAAATCGCGTAGACCTCAATGCATCGTGATCCAGCACCAGGCTACGGCGGCATATCATGAGAGGCGATTGTAGACTTTTACCAAAACGAATAAAACGACTTATAGTAATAATTTATTTTTGGTTTGTTAAATGTGGAGAAAATCAATGGATCCAATGTACTCCTTCAATTTTAATTGTTCTCAAGTATATTTAAAAAAATATATGTAATATAATAATAATAACAATTCTGAAAAGTTATTAAAACTAACTATATAGGTACATAGGCAAACAAATTACGTACGCCTAATAAACTGATACAAAAATAAATATTTACATAATACAAAAGTTGTGTAAAGTTATTCTGCTTTTCAAATTCAAATTGAAATAAGCTTTATTGCCAGAAGACTTACATCTTATAGACAAAGCAAGAAGGTAGTTCCTATATGATACATGATCCTACATACTAGTATTTCATTACAAATAAATATATATAAAAAAATATCTAAATAAAGTATATAAGCAGACCAACACTAATAAAAGACAAACTCAACAAGGTATACAAACAATACACATAATTTTAAAACTCGATATAATCATATAGGTGTAAAAAAATTAAAATGAGTCATCATAAAATTCAGCAACAGAATAAGAAGCCCTGTCAGTCAGCAAATGTCTAACTATTCAAAGACTTTATATTGCTTGGAAGGTAGTTGTACTGCTTGGAAAAACCGTCTTCTAAGCTGTTTTTTTCATGGTGTTTCATCTAAGTTTTGTTCCACATTACCGGCCTTACTATCCCTGGCTGGCACAACAGAAACAGAACAGGAACGCCTCCAATTTCTTGCCTACAACAATACATTTAATTAGCTTATTTCTAGCATATGATACCTACACTAGGTACCTATATTACAAAATAATATTACAAAATGTTGTGTAAAGTCTGACTTACTTGCTTTGTTTGTGACATTTCCTGGAGATATTTAGGCAGTTCCTCAAATACTGTAGGTACTGCATCATCTAATAGACAAGTTTTTTCACCAATACTATAAAATAAATTCCAGTCAAAGTGCTTTGAAGAAATTTTATCATTTTTCTAGGACTCCAGTCTGCAACATGCATTTTTTTAACCCAAAGAGCAAGTCTTCTGGGATCGTTCATGAGGAATCTACAACAAAACAAATAAATTATATATTTAAAAAAAAACCTGCTGTACTGACTAATTTACGCACACAAAGTTAATGAAATATTATAATATTTTTTCCGAATAAAAACATACCCGCCACTGGAAAAAATCTTGCCATTATCATAATTTATATCTTTAATGAGTTGATAATGAATGAAAACATTCAAGCACATTGTTCAAATAAACATACATAGTCTGTTTTGAAAATGCCTAAATCATCATATTCGAATTGCGTTGATAAATTATCTCATAACAAAAATATTTCGAAAATTGTTTGTCTTGCAACTATGTAACATTTAACTTTTTACCTGTGAAAGGTAATTCCAGGCTCATTTCTCTCGTTTCGGCTTTTGCAGCCATAAGCAGTACAACCCACCATCATAAATTACTAAAATGTAGTCGTCTTTAATCAAAATTCTGTTCGAAACACCACAAAATATCTTTGATGTCACCGGCAATGTTTGGCACCAAAAAATGGCGTCGTCTCGAATTTTGGTCACACTTGCCATGCGTTAGCTTAAATGAGTGTTACCAGTCCCCTCTCTTTCCTTGTCTAAGGGAATGGGTGACTCCTGGGGTGGTCTACAGACATATCCAATACTTTTGTTTTCTTAAATCGAAGATTTTAAAAATTTTCAAAAATACCCTAAAACCAGTCTATATTCGCCGCACCTGGCTCATCGTACACAAGGCGCTTAAACGCTTAAACAATTGAATTGTTGAAACGTTGCCAGACTATAAATCTTTAAGGAGAATTTATTTTCTGTTTTTAAGCGTAATTTAAGACATTTAAGAATTTTTTTTAACCTCTTCCTACGAAGAAACTAAAAAAAATAGTAAAAAGGCACTGCGAAATCAATCATTTTTGTCAGTAGCCTTAGTTTTAAGTAATATTTAAGACACCCTATATTTCGTTATTAATGATATAAGCGTTATTCTTACTAGCTTAAACTTTCTGCCAAGGAAAAGTTAAAAATCAAAACAAAACTACTAATTGAGCACAACTACATAGTACTTACTTCAAAAGTATAACTAGATACGCTATATTAGTTTTGCACCGGCAAACGTTACCACAATACGTAAATATTAGTGTTTTAAATTTAGTTTTCAACCCTATTACGCTACTCACTCAAAGAAACTAGATAAAACTGATCAAAATATTGGTTAACAACGGATCGACGAAGATCATTTTCTAGGTAGTGAAAACAAATTACATTATTTAAAACTTTAAACGAAAAAAAAATTAAAACATTCATTGTGTGGCTTGTGTGCTGTTGAAAAACTTTAATATGGCGCACGGGTCCCGACATCAAGAAATGATTCTCTGTCCATCTTTCTTCATCATGGTACATGTGTCGTGTCTCTTTGTCACTTCCTATGTTAGCGTGTTGATGCGGTAGCTGGCGCTGATTTGGCGCGAAAATTTAAAATAGAACGCGTGTTTGTATTAATTGCCTTTGAAAAGGAAAATATTCGCGGAAACCATCCTGAGCAAGTTCCGAACATCATCCGAATCTATTCAGAATAAATAAAATGCGCAAGTCACATTCCGAATGAGTTCGTAATTTCTGATATCCGCGAATGCCCTTCGGATTCTTAAGGCGTTTTTTGGCGCTTCAAAACCATCAAAACCAAAACCATGTGCTCTCTTTGTTTATCCAACGTAATTAAACGTAAACAAACAAAGATAGTGCCACAAAAATCAAAACCATATTGTTATCCTTATTTGTACAATGCAGTCAAATGTAAATAAATAAAGACAACAATGGTAAACCCTCGGGTTTGGTTTGGATGGTTTGGAATCGCCAAAAAAACGTCTATAAACACCTTTGTTGACAGTCGACGTCGACAGGACCTAACCACAAATTCTCAGCCGGTTTGTTTGCATTTTTCAATGAAATATTTGTTGATTTTTTTGGTAAATAATATAAAGTTTTTGATTGATTAATATGACTGAAGAAGGTAAGTTTTCATTAATTTATATTATTAGTTACAATCACAAAGTAGATAACACATTTGATGTAAATACAGTACTTAGTGTAGTGAAGAATTAGTTTAGTTTTAGGTAATTAAGGTGAAAATTTCCGTTAGTCAAATTTGGTGGTGCATTAATTGTTTTATTTTTATATCATATAATATACCTTTATTACTTGTCTTTTTATTAAAAAAATAGTCAAATAGATGAGCTTTTTAGAGAACCCAACCTAATACTACAAATGTTTTTCAGACTTATCCGAATTTCTGCAACTTCCGTCCACTTCACAAGTTTCAGATGACACAGAAAACTACAAATGGAACCACAATACAACACTTATGTTTTTAGACCTTTACAAACAGTATAGAAAATAAGTAGGATCACTCAGAATCAGAATTAAAAATCTGAAAAAGCTGTTTGAAGAAATTGCCAAGGAATCAAGATATAAAACAAAACAAATAATTTCATCTGCAAACTGTGAAAATCGCTGGAAGCACCTGAAGAGAACCTACAAGAAGTATATAGACAACAATAAGAAAACTGGCCGAGGAAGAAAAGACTTTCAATATGCAGAAGTAATGAAAGAAATTTTAGGTAATAAAAGAAACATTAACCCAGTTTTGCTCCTGTCATCAGAAACAATTAATGTAGAAGGTCTTGCTGAAAATGAAAATTCACATTACCAAACACTGTCACCCGAGACTGAAGCAGAGACAGAAGATTCAACTACGCCTCATAAAGAACATGTTGATAAAACTTTGTCAGTAGTAGCAACAGCACGAACAACACCTAAACGTGTATTGAAAAATGTGTACAGAAATAAGAAGTTGCGGGGTGATATACTCAAAGATAATAAGAAATGACAGACAAGAATTCTACAAAAAACATTTAGAAATAGAAGAAATAAAGTTGGAAGAAAAAAGAAGAAAGAACAGTATCCTAGAAGAGAGAGAAATATATTACTAAGAGAGTATATTAAAAATCAGTTAGTTTTACCTTTTGCAGGCCCTGAGGATCTTTAAATATTGTGCTTATTTCAGTTTAGTTATTACAGTTAGTACATTTTTGGGAAATTAAGAGTTATTTTAAAAAAACTGTTTTCTTTACTATTATAATGATGTTTGAAACTTAACCATAGTAATGTCCTAACTACTGTTAAGTTTGAAACAAAAAGTTCCCTTTTTGTGTCTTTAGATATTTAGGTAGAGTAGAAATCATTTCACAAAAGGTCTCGAAAGTGAGATGGCTTTAGTTAGCTAGTTTATTTACTTAATATATAAAATCCACACTACAGTGTTGCCCATGAGGCATATGTTGTGTCATACAAAATAAAATAAACTAAATACCATTAAATGACTTAAAATGATGAATACATAAAAATACTTAATTAAAATTTGTAATTTACAAAAACGCACATACAGTGCACACTTGCAGTAAAAAGGACACACAAGATAAAAAACCAGAACTGCTCTTGTGAGTGGTAAAAGGCAGGGTGCTTAAATCTCCCAGTCTCCCCCGTTTAAAAATTCATTTAGGGAAGAAAAAGCCCTTTCCAGCAAAAAATGTTTAGTTTATTTTTCATTATTTTGAAGAATTTCTTACAGGGGGATTTTATTCCATGTTTGAAGAGTAGCATGCTTGAAACGTTGTATGAAAAGTTGGCGCTATTGGTTCTTAGATTTTTTTGTTCTAGTGTTATAATTATGTTAATTTTTAGGCTCTCAAAAATGGTTAAGTTATTGATACATAAAACTGACATATCTATACAGGGATACTGCTAATTTTCTTTCTTTCCTCTGAAATAGAAGCTTACAGACAAAGTTGACCAGTATTGTAAAACATTTTGTCACCACCATCCCACAGCACTGGGCGAACTTTCCTTGGAAGCATTTATTTCAATGAAAAAAAGAACTTCTGCGTTATAGTCATCTCACTCTCGAAGCCTTTTGTAAAATGATTTAGGCTCTAGTGATAACTGTAATACATTATGATATTTAGAGTATGGTGGACTGTTTATTAGTTTTCGTGTTGTGATGTTCCTTATTATATAACTGATCTTGAGATTATACCTGTGATTGTTGTTAAAATGATATCATTTTCACATAGTTAGTTTTTTACTTGATTTGTGTATCATTAAGTATTACTTATGAGAATAATTTAGGAGTTACTTTAGCTTTTCTACTTGAATTTATGTTACGAGTTTAGGAGCATTTAAAAACTGTGTTTTTTACTATTAATGAAATAAAACTAACATTGTTCAAGGTGTAAATTTATCTTTATTGGATTAACCTACCTAAAAACAGTAATATACCCGCAGTATTTATAAATCTGATGACTAAGCTAAGAACTATTTTTTTAGAGATGTCACAGTGACAGCCGGAAATTCAGCAAATAGTAGCACTTCTCAGCGAATGACAACAATCATGCAAGGGAGTAGTAAATGTCATTTTTCAAAGAAAGTTATTTACTTTTATTAGTAAACACAAGGAACAGTCAGCACCACCCACTCCTACCAAGCAGCATCAGCATTATTTTAGCAAACCTGTGCAAAAATACTAAGAAGGTATAAGAATATTCTCTTGAAATTTTTGCATAGGTCCACTAAAACAACCCCCACTAATACCACTTGGCAAAAGCAAACAGCACCCGCTGTTTCCCACATTTACTAGGAAAAAAAGAATTTTCCTTGAAGTATGATACCTGCTAGTCCGTTCCCGCGCAATCGCTAGCACTCACTAGGAAATGCAACATCCACTGCATTCCGACTTTCACTACAACATAAATTTCTGGTGGAGATCTATCTATAAATAAAAGTGACAAAATCAAATACCCCTTTTTGTTTATTTATGATAACTATGTATACCTATCGTTAAAAACCTAAAGCTACTTAATTTAGAGAATCACAAAACAATAGTTAATTTGGAATTTTTTTTTGAGATTTTTGGGGTTCCTCGATCAAAGCAAACAAAATTCCACTATGTACTTGACGTTTCAGTTTATTCTGGAAACCACCTTCAGAACTAAAAGGAGTTAAAATTGTTTTAATATACCAAAAACATATTAATGTAAAAATGACATACAAAATTATAGACACTTCTGTTAAAGTCCACTTTAAAAACCCAACTAAACTATAACTTCAGCCACACATTGGTATTTTACCCCTGTTGAAGGAAAAAACCCAAAAATCTCCAAAAAAAAAAAATTTAAACAGTCACGAAATATCAGAAACACGTTAATTATAATACTATAAGCGAAAGGGTAGTGCATTCATTATTTCATTTCGTTTTGTTACGCCATCTCTATCATCCCGGTTTTCAGCTCCTTCACCTGCACCTATTTCTACATTGGGCTGTTCCACTACATAATCTCGAGCATCATCTTCGAGGGCAAAATTATTGTCTATTGACACATTATGTAAAACAGCACATGCCCTAATAAAATGCAAAATAAGTGGGATTTTTTGTAATTTTAAATGGTAAAGCTGACGAAACTTCTGTTTGAGCAAACCAAAACAATGTTCAACAATGTATCTATTTTTGGACAATAAATAATTGTAATTTCTTTGGCGCCTTGTTAGATCACCTCTGTCTTTAAAAGGTATCAGAAGATGTTTTAGACAAGGGTACCTACCCACTATCACCAATAATAAAAAGGTCCCCACATTTGTCTTGCAACGTTTCACCCAATGTTGATGCTCTGAGAACTCTACTGTCATGCACCGATCCTGGAAACCCTACAAAAATGTCCCTGATCCTCTTTTTGTGTTCGCACACAACTTGAGCCTGAAGAGAGTAAAACTGCTTCCGGTTAAGGTAAGAATCTGGATCTTCTTGAGGTTTATCGATTCTAATATGAGTACCGTCAATGACACCAATCACTCCAGAAAATTATTTTTCTCTAAAAAATCTTTCGATCTCTACTTTTTCCTCAGTAGTTGGCCAGGTAATAATCTCTGGAGATAAATTACTGAGAAAGTAGGAGTCCTTTTTTATAATTTTATGTAGTGAACTCTTTGCTATATTAAATCAGTCTGCTACATCTCTATAACTAGATGCTTCATTACTGGCAAACCATAAAAAGGTTGTAAGTTTTAAAATTGGAAAAGAGACCCATGTGATTTATACTGATTTTAGTAAAGCTTTCGATAAAGTAAATCACTCTATTCTGCTTTTCAAACTTGCTCGATATGGTTTCTCAGGTCCACTTTTGTCTTGGATGAACTTGATGGACATCTATCAACCCCATTTCTTACAACTTTTGGAGTTCCACAGGGATCCCATCTAGGACCCCTTCTACTTACTTTGTTCATTAATGACCTGTGTTCACAGCTGTCCTCTCATTCCCTGCTTTTTGCTGACGACATGAAGGTGTTTACCCAGGTTGATTCTATGCAGGATATGGCTGACCTTCAGAATGACCTCAATTCAGTCTATGACTGGTGTCTAACTAATGAGATGTCCTTGAATATGTAACTTCATGCGATTTAGTAGACGTAGAAGTGAAATTGGTCCTGTCCGATACTTTCTAAATAATGTACGTGTCAAAGAAGTGAATGTTGTTAAAGACCTAGGTGTATATCTAGACACTAAGTTAAATTTCTGTGACCATTTTGGGATAATTATAGCCAGGGCGAACAAAATGTTAGGTTTTATAAAAAGGATAAGTAAAGACTTTACATCTTTAGATGCCCTTAAGGTATTGTTTACTTCATTTGCGAGATATATTTTGGAATTTTCTAACATAGTCACCATATTACTCTGTTCATATAGCCAGACTAGAGAACGTACAGCGAAAATTTATTAAATACGCGCGTTTTAAACTCTCTGTCAATGGAATTTATCTGAATGACGATCACACGATGGTTTACTTGGGACTTGCTCCCCTGGAGCGCAGAAGAGAATACTATGACATTTGTTTTGCGTATAAGACCTTTAATAATCACATAAATAGTCCTGAATGTTTACAGCACTTTCAAATTCATGTTCCTCTTCGTCAAACTCGTAGTGTAACTCTTCTGCACCTGCCCCTTTGTTGTACTTGGTTTTTATTGTATAATCCTGTCAATAGAATATCATCAAGTGTGAATAAGTACTGTGATAAATTGGACTTCTTTAATGATGTATCATATTGTAATTTCAAGAATCTGGCCAAAAGGACAATTTTACAATAATATGTTGCTTGTAGTATGTATTTTGTATTGTCAACTTGTAAAGTGGTACGTTAATAAATAAATAAAAATGTGTTAGATTAATTTTTGAAGAGTAGAAATCTGACAAATTTGTGCTGGACACTTTCCAGTCTATTTATATGAACTTGATAGTGTTGTGACCAGACTATGTTTGAACACTCTAAAACGGATCTCACAAAGAAATAAATAAAGTTCTTACAGCGTATGCACTTCTAAAGTCCCTGCATGATCTCTTAATAAAACCAAGCATTAAATTCGCTTTAGAAGTTATAGCATCAAAATGCTCAGTAAAGGTTAACTGAGTGTCCAAGTAAACGCCCAAATCCTTAACCACCAACACCTCCTTCAGAGGAATGCTATTTATACAATATTGATAAGGAAATGGGCACCTTGATCTGCTGAACCTCATAAAGCAGCATTTGTCGACATTGAGCGACATGTCATTAAGCTGACACCAGGAAAAAACAGTGTTTATATCCCTCTGCAGGGAAACCATGTCACAAGAGGATGTCACACATGTGTACATCATCAGCAAACAGTAAATGATTCGAAGATAACAAACTACCCAAGTCGTTGAAAAACAAGCTAAATAAAAGAGGTCCAAGATGGGAGCCCTGAGGAACTACGGACGTCGTCTGGAAGGGCTTAGACAGGTAGCCATCTATTTTAACCTGTTGTTCTCTTTCGGACAAGTAGGACTCAAACCAGGAGAGCAGAGTGCCAGCCATCCCGTACCTTGATATCCTTGAAAGCTGGATGGCATGGTTTACCTTGTCAAAAGCTTTGCTGAAATCGGTGTATATTGCATGAGTCTCAGAATTCTATGCCAAGGATGTGTTAATGAAGTTGACGTAGAGGAAAAGGTTTGTATCAACAGATCGACCCGACATAAATCCATGCTGTTGACTAATTATTATTTGTTGAAAGTGATTAGTTAATACAGTTTCAATGCAGTGTTCGAATAGTTTAGGTATTGCTGAAAGAATACTGATTGGTCGGTAATTCTTAATGTCATTCTTGTTGCCGGACTTATGGATAGGGCAAACATATGAAAGTTTCCAAACGCTTGGAAAGTTACCTGAAGTAAGAGATTGGGAGAAGATATAATATAGAGGGAGATAAAGAGAATGTGCACATGATTTTAACACTCTGTTGGGAATACCGTCAGGACCTTCACCTTTAATGACATCAAGCTTGAGCAAAGTTCTCTGAATATCAGTAGCACTTACGATAATATTAGTAATAGTGTCAAATGCATCAGGAAAAGCCTGCTGGGGATTAAAAGAGTGTTTGGGGTTGAAGACCGATGAAAAATATTGGGCAAAGAGATTTGCAATGTCAGAACCACTATCAGCTTTGTGTGTATCAAGGTGCATTTCCTTTGGAATTGCACCCTGATTGGATTTAGAGTGAATAAAGCTCCAGAAAAAATTAGGATTTTCTGTAATGGCGTTTTCGGCGCTGCTGATATACCGCTGATAACATTCTTCTGTTAGGTTTCTACATTGCATTCGTAGCTGATGAAAAGTATTGTAATGTTCTTGATTGTTCAACTGTTTGTATCTCTTGTGTGCGATTTTCTTCTGAAATATAAGATTTTTCAGTTCTTGTGAGAACCAGATTGGAAATTTATTGCCAAGGTGAGACCGTTTCAGAGGTTCAAACATATCACAACAATTATAACAGAATAAAAGTTGTTTACAGTTACTTCTATATTCTCATTTAAAATTGACAGCCGGTCATACAAAAGCTACATCCTAAAATAATCACCTAATTAGGTGATAAAACAGTTGGCAGAACGCTGATTTTTAAAAATGAAATAATTTGTTCTAATACTTTTAAAACTTATCAAGATGAGTTAGGCTAAGACCTTTTTTTATAGTTCTAATTCTAAAAGGTCTAGTTCTATTTTATGTTTACTCAGTTTTATTGCATGTTCTTCTTTTGATTGTTCCATGTGTACTTTATGTTCTTCTTCTTTTATTGTCATCTCCTTTGAAAGGCATTGCCCTAAAAATAATTAGTGTTTCAAAAAAAAAGTATAAACAAAACTATCTGTAAAGTATAAATACACTAAGCTGACTCTTGACTATATTAGATGTTTAAAGAAAAGATGTACTAAAAATCCCTACAAAAGCCCTAAATGGATGCCCCTGGCGAAAAGAGAAAAAGGATCATCTGACATTGTAATTAGCTCTGTTCGCAGAAGAATCACAAACTAGTCAGAGCCAATCAAATTACTGGAAACCAGACCGGAAACTGCCATGTGACCAAATAGCTGAAACTTGATTGGCGCTGATCGGTTTATGATTTCTCTACGGACAGAGCTTATATGTGCTTTCACTACTTTACCATCAACTCTTTACGGGATGTCCAAATTTATTGACCAAAATAAAAATCAATTGACCAGGGGTATAGATTAAGCCAATCAATACCAAACTTAGTAAATTTGTTTTTCGTTCCAAGCTTTATCACCCACCCTAATTTGAAGTTGATGGCCCCTAAAATAGGGGTACTATGCTCTTGGCATTTTTCATTAAAATTTATTGACTGACGGTCAAAAATGAGACAATCTTTACCAAACTTGAAAACGTGATTGTATGCACCAACCTTTAACTCCAAACACGATTTGATGACATTAGCCGCTAAAATAAGGGCACTTTGCTCTTGAAAATTTTATGAAAAATTTTTTTAATGAAAAATGCCAATAGCCCCTATTTTAAGGGCCATCGAGTTGAAATTATGGTGGATGGTAAAGCTTGTTACGTGTAATAATTTTGCATTGTTTGGTAAGAATCGGTTTAATACAGACCCCCGGTCAAGAAACTTAGTTGAAAATTTTCAAGAGTAAAGTGCCCTTATTTTAGGGGCTAACGTCATCAAATCGTGTTTGGAGTTAAAGGTTGGTGCATACGATCATGTTTTCAAGTTTGGTGAAGATTGTCTCATTTTTGACCGTCAGTCAATAAATTTTAATGAAAAATGCCAAGAGCATAGTACCCCTATTTTAGGGGCCATCAACTTCAAATTAGGGTGGGTGATAAAGCTTGGGACGAAAAACAAATTTACTAAGTTTGGTATTGATTGGCTTAATCTATACCCCTGGTCAATTGATTTTTATTTTGGTCAATAAATTAGGACATCCCTCTCTTTACCCATAATGTTTAGTAATGTATGCTCATAGTGGCTGTAAAGTATTGTTTATGTTAATATAGAACTCTGTTTACATGTATATAGATAGAAATCATAAACATTTAATATAATAACACTTATCGTAAAATGTTTTGTTTAGTTGATTACCTGTTCTGGTGGGGATCTGTTCTAATTTGTTTTTGATACTTTGTAACCTTTTTGTTTCATTGCAAGTAGTTGTCAGCTCTATTGGCAAAATCACAGGCTGCTTTTTGTTTTCTATATTCAACATACTGTTTTTTTGTTGGCAATGGGATAGTTTGCATCTATCAATAATAATAAATTTATCCTTGACTGCTCTTAAACCTAAAAATATAATTTTTTTTCATTCAAATTCAAATTAAAGTTCAAATATTTATTCATCCTTCAGCTATATACATAATATATGTAGATAAGACACGTCACTTAAAAATATATAAAGTTAACAATCACAATCCAAGATGGAAACAATACACGATTAAGGACAAATAAATTAAACATTTGCATTAACAACACTGTCACAGTATACAATAAATTCTTCAATGGAATAAAAACAATTGCTCACTAAAATGTCCATCAATTTTTTCCGAAATAATACAATAGACGTTTCTTGTCTCAATGAATGATTAAATCCATTATAGAGACTACAACCTGAGTAAACTGGTGATTTCTTATAGAAACTGTGATTTGGACGATCCAATCGAAAAAAATGTCTACCTCTGTTTTAATACTTTTTAATAATATTTCGAATGCTAAAATCTAAATAAAACATCGATGATCTTTTCACATCATTTAATCTTTAATCGTGAATGAATAATAACAGTACATGACATTTGACAATAGACAACTTTCAATATTTAAGGGTGGGTTCACATGTTACTCAAACACCTCCCCCTCAAAGATCAATACGCCGTGGCGGCTTAATCAACCTTCCAGATCGGGAACGTAAATATGGATTGTTAACACTATTAAAAGCATTCTCGAAAGCATTACTTTGTAATTCTCTATTCATTTCATTTGGAGTGGGAGATTTATTTGGAGTGACATAAGGGGTATTGGACCTTATCGAGACAGGACTACTTAAAGGTGAAACATAAGGAGATGTGACATTATGTTGGTTATTACCAATATTTTGACATCTTATAGTGTTACTGATATTATCTTCATTGGGATACAACTCGGGTTCAAAAATAAATTTATGTTCCGGTTTAGTATAAGATAGTTTCATTTGTGTTGAGTTGCGACGCACAATCTTATTATTTTTCTCTTTTTTCACCCAATAAGACCTAGGTTCTGATGCTTTTTCAATAACTACAGCTTTTTCCCAAATTTTATCGTTTTGTGTTCTAATTACTACTCTATCCCCCTTTTTGTATTCCAATGGATTTTTACGAGCTACAGTATTATAATTCTTTTTTTATAATCTCCTTTTGTTTACACAATTTTTTATAAATATCTGCCTGTATTCTGGGCTCTAAAATATTATTATTGCTAGGCAATTCCGTTCTTAACATCCTACTCTGTAAAATTTGCGCAGGACTTGCATTAAGATTTATGATAGGTGAATTATTGTATTCTAAAACATACTCTCTAAAGTCACAGCCACTTTCAAAACTTTTCCTTCAAATTTGTTTTGCTATGCTTACAGCCTTTTCGGCCATGCCGTTACTTTGATGGTGGTGTGGGGTGCATGTAGTTACTTCGATATCTTTATTTTTATAATATTTTTTACAACGATTAGATATGAAAGGTAAGTTGTCGGCTATTAAAAATTGTGGGTAACCAAATCTAGTAAAAATTTCTTGGAAGCCGTTTATGACGGATTCAGAAGTTTTGTCTTTCATGGGCATTAACTCAAGCCAGTGGGAAAAATGATCTATAGCAACTAAATAATTTTTTCCACCAAATTCAACAATATCTACGGCAATTTTGTTAAATCTAAGTTTTGGAACAGAATGTGGTAAAAGAGGTTCTTTGAAACTGGCTGGCATATATTTTTCACAAGTACGACATCTTTTAATAAAATATATGATATCATTGGAAAGATTGGGCCAGTAAAACAATTTCCGAGCCTTACTGATTGTTTTACTAATACCAATGTGACCTTTATGTAATAGATCTATGATACCTGACCTAAGATCCTCCGGTACTATAATTTTGTCATCAACAAATACAATACCAGCTTCAACATAAATAGAGTCTTTTAAAGAGTAATATATTTTACAATCTGCAGGTATTTGGCTTTGTTTAGGCCAACCATTATAATAAAAATCATAAAGTTTTAACAAGGTTGCATCTTTACTCGTACTAAGTCTAAGTTGATCTTTTTTTTCTTGACTGATGGGTAAATGTTTTGAGACAGAGTGTACCATCTCATACATCTCAGCATCATACGGTATTTCTGATTTTAAATTTGACCTTGACAACATATCTGCAAATTGCACATTTTTTCCCGACATGTAATATACATTAAGTGAATATTTTAAAAGTTTAATTCTTAACCTTTGGAGTCGAACAGAGCCTATTTTGCATATTGGTTTTTTCATGATTGACACTATCGGTTTATGGTCAGTTTGAACATCTGTATTATATTTATAAATAAAATCGTGGAATTTTTGTGTACCAAAGTAAATAGCTAAAAGTTCCTTCTCTGTCTGACTGTAATTTATTTCGTGATCATTCATAGATCTAGAAGCACACGCAATTAATTTTAAAACATTATTTTCATATTGCTGAAACATACAACAACCTAAACCATTTTTTGACGCATCACACTGTAAAACTGTTTTCTTTGCTGGATCAAACGGAACAAGAGCTGGCGATTCACATACAATTTCCTTTAATTTATCAAAAACTTCCTGATGTTTTGGTAACCAGGACCATTCCACATCAGCTTTTAACAATTCACATAAGGGGTGCATAAGATCTGACATATTCTTGACATATCTTCTCACATAATTAAAAGAACCAATAACTCTCTGTAATTCTAATTTATTTTTAGGACTTTGTAATTTACATAGAGATTCTATTCTGTCGGGATCAATTTGCATCCCTTCCTCTGAAAATAAATGACCCATAAACTTAACTTTGGTCTGAAAATATTGAAATTTATCCTTATTAAATTTTGCGTTTACCTCTCTAGCCCTTTTAATCACCTCAGCTACTGCCTGGTCATGCTCTTGTTTCGTCGACCCGGCAACTACCATATCATCATGGCAAATTTGCACATTTTTAATACATGAAAAATGTTTTTCGACTTCATCTTGAAAAATATCCTGAGAATTTGAGAGACCATATGGCAACACTGTAAACCTGTAAATACCAAAAGGAGTGGAAAAGCAACATTTCCAAGAAGATTCTTCATTTATTTTTAAATGGTGATAACCTTCGGCAAGGTCAAACACTGTAAAATATTTTTTACCTTTCAAATTTGCACAAACATCCTCGATGTGTAAACCTAGTTTTGGTTTTCTTACAATTTGACTGTTTATATCAGAAGGGTCTAAACAAAGTCTAATTTTGCCATTTGCTTTCTCAAGCAAACCTAAGCAAACCATACGATTAATGCTAGCCTGTGGGGCAATATTATCAACTTTAACAATAGCATTTCTAAAAACTAATCTATCCAATTCTTTCTTTAACGCATCACGTATAGCAAACGGAACTTTTGTAGGTGGGTGGCTAACCGATTCAAAATTTTCTTTCGTGGGAATATTATGTTCCCCCGGAAAAGAACCATAGCCACTGAAAATATCTATATTTGACTTAATGAAATTATCTTTTTCTGTAGAATTCTCAACATTCTTTGTACAAGAGTTAATTCTTTTAATTAGATTTAATTTTATGCACGCTTGGCCACCTATTAAAATTTGATTAGCCCCATCTACAACTACAAAATCTTCATAAATTTCATTATTTTTATGAGTACAATGTAAATTGCTTATACCGATCGGTTTTGCCTGCGATCCCTCGAAACCTTTTAAAATATACTCAGTAGGCCTAACCTTGAACTGCCTGTTTACACTTCTAAATATTCTTAAAGGAATAATACTTACATCAGCCCCTGTATCTAACCTTACTTTAAATTTTTTATTTTCAATCGAAAGATATTCTTCCCAAACATTTAAATTATTTTTTACAGAATTGTTTACATTTACATTACCAACAAATATTTCTTCACTGGTTTCACTCGAATTTCCATCATATTCTACATTTCGGACAGTTTTTACCCTACAGGACCTTGCAAAATGGTTTTCTATGCCACACTTCTTACATTTCTTGCCGAATGCCGGACACTCTCTGGGACCATGAATAGTTTGACATCTCTTACACTTGAAAGTCTCTTTTTTGTTTTCATCTCTCTGTTTATACTTATTCCTTTCGTTACTAGTTTTCTCATTGTCTTGATACTTATTTTTCTTCTTACCCACATAATTTACTTCACTACTTTTCTCTTGAAAATGCAAACTCTGATGTTTCGACTGTTCAGAGGTTCTGCAAAAATTGATAGCTTTGTCTAGGGTTAATTCATCTATTCGTAATAAAGCTTCTCGTATGGTATGGTCACGTATACCTATAACAATTTTGTCTCTGAGAGCCTTTTCCTCTGCAGTTTGGTTGGGGTCTACATTATTAAAATTACAACTTTTTACCAAATGTTTGCAGTCTGTAAGGAAGTGCTCAAAACTTTCCCCCTCTTTCTGAACTCTCTTTAAAAATGTGTATATTTCAAAACATTCGTTGACACGGGGATTCACATATTTTTCTATTAATTCTAGTATATACTTATACTTGTCTGGTTCAGCAGCAGGTATCTCAAAAGTAGCCATAATTCTAGCAGAATCCGTGCCTATTATATTTCGTAAAATAGATAATTTTACTGCATCTAGGGCTTCATTTTGCCCTGTAGCAACTAAATAATCTTCAAATGAAGTCCGCCAAAACTTCCATTCTGCAGCGGCGTTCTGACCTTGCAGGTCAAAATCTGGCGGGAGTTTCACTGGGCCCCCAACTGCAGTCGACATTTTTACACTCAAATTTCAAACTTATTATATTTACAACACACCTTTAACGCACTGCGCCATGTTTTAATACTTTTTAATAATATTTCGAATGCTAAAATCTAAATAAAACATCGATGATCTTTTCACATCATTTTATTTAATCTTTAATCGTCAATGAATAATAACAGTACATGACATTTGACAATAGACAACTTTCAATATTTAAGGGTGGGTTCACATGTTACTCAAACAACCTCTAGTGTTATGGCTATGAAGATTTCCATTAGTCAAGAAGCTATGTTTATTTTTATGAATATAGACCAAGATCTTAAATATATAAATGCAAGGCAAACTTAAGACTTTATATTTCTTAAAAGTGTCTCTACAAGACTCCCTATAACCCAGATCAAAAATGAGACGAATAATGCGTTTCTGAACAATAAACAATCTATTGAACTCATTAGATCGTCCCCACGCTGTAATATTATAAGATAGGTTTGAGTAGACCATTGCATAATACCTAAGTCTTTAAGAGGTTTTCCTTCTCAAGGGTATTTTTTAAGACAGATATAGCAAAATATATGCTGTTTAATTTTTTTGAAATAAAATCTATGTGATAAAAAAAACTTAAGTGGTTGTCAATCTACACACCCAAGAACTTAGCCTGCTCAGTTGTATTAAACACTTTACTATCAAGAGAAAATGACAGTTTACTCGGAACATGATATTGACTATGACTTTCAACAAAAATAGTTTTTTCAAAATTTATAATTAGGCGGTTTTTGTAGCACCATTGGGTAAACAGATCCAGAACTCTCTGTACCTTTAGTTTTACATCATCAACATCTTTACCACTTACGACAATGAAGGAATCATCAGCGTACATAAAGGGCATACCATGACTGTTAATGGGCTCCGGCATGTCATTCACATATAAAAGAAATATTAAGGGTCCCAAAACGCTACCTTGAGGGGTCCCAATATTTACATCAAACACATCAGACACACTATCATCCAGCTTAACAAACATCCTTCTGTTCCTCAGACAATTTTTTGAGAAAGACAAAGTCCATTTCCGTGATGGACAAAGCCCTCTGCAATAGAACTTCAAATACCAGCCCTTATCCAAAGTGCCTTCACTTTGAAAACATCAAGCACTTTGCAAAAGAGCTTCAAGCTTTCACTATTACTCAAACCCCCGAATTGTGCTGGTAAACTTCTAAAGGGCTTGCAAGTCCGAAAACAAAACATGAAGCCCTTATTTCCTAAGCATCTGAACTACCAAGTCTCGATGACATAGCGCAGTGCTTACAAGCACTTAAAGGGCTTAAAGCCCTGCCTAGCTGTGGTACATTTAACTAAAACTTTTATTTTAGGTTTGGGGACAGCTGAGAGAATATTTTACCTTGTTTTTCCGGTAGGTCGGTACTATAAGTTCTGGGGCCTTTCGGACTTTTAATGCTACTGCATTCCACAAAGCCCAATTATTATTCTGAGAGATAACAGAATCTAAAAACCAAAATGTAAATAGAAATAGATACCTGTCTTATAAAAAATTAAATAGGCTTATACCATTACAACTAAATAAGTATGTTTAACTATGTAACAATATTTGGGTCTGAACTGACTTACCTATGGGGTCTTTTTCAAAATTATCGGAATCCCAACAATTATTTTCCCCAGTTACAGCAACTCCTATAATAGACTTTATTCTTTCATCACTCTCTGTAATATCATTTTTTTTTGGGCCTCTACCTGTTTTAAACTTCTCAATTTTCTCCTCGCAATATTTTCTCTTTGTTTCTTTTTTAAGGTATTCATATTTGATTTGATTTGAAGGTTACCCCATTGGTCTCTTAATTGTTTTGTTGTTCTTTGTGAAAAACCCAACTCTGTAAGGTGTTTCGCAATTTTCTCCCAATAACACTATCTGTTTTTTTACACTCTATAATGTTTTTATATTCTTCTACACTGGATATAAGAATACTAATTGCATCATCAGAAAAATTAACTGCTGTTCTCTCCATGACTGTTGTTTTTTTTATTTATTAAATTATAAAATATTGATGACATGACAGAATTTTTAATTCTTCTTTACTTCTTTTTACTTTCTCAGGTTAATGAGGATTTTATAAAACTATCATTTTTTCTAGCGAAGTTAACCTAACCGTTAAAATGAAAGTTAACTTTTGCCTTTTTTATAATACCCACCCTCAGTGAACGTGAACGTATAAATTTTAAAAAATGAGAAGCCAAACCCTTCTTGTTTTCTTTGATGAAAAGTTGACAATCAGCTGTTAATTGAATTGCCACAGAAGTTTTCGGAATTTCAAAAGTGAGGCACTACCGTCGAATGCCGAATGGAAATCTATCGATAGCACTGCGTGTCGATTAATCGATAGTGAAAATTCGTTAGTATCGATAGTTTTATTTTTTAATGAAATTAAGACTTGCTAATGGCCATACTAATAAAAAAGGAGATTGGCTTCTACTGGCATCATACCTTCCAAATACGGCCGAACCAAAATAATGGAATCTGATCTTAAGCTGATTTTGTATTTACAGCAGATATTCGCTCACTTGGAAATTTGACCAAAGACGAAGACTCATTTCAATCTGTTTTTACTGGTAGTAGTACTGAAGATGGTGACGGCCAGGCCCGGATTGGGACCGGCGAGCGACCGAGAAAATCTCGGTGGGCCGCCGGCCCAAAGGGGCCGGTGAGGTCGAAGGTCTGGGCACTTCGAAACTTCGAATCATAATATTTCCCAACCCCTAACATACAAAGGAAAAACCTTGAAAACTATGTAAATTATTATTTATTATTTGCATTTAATGTATACTTATTTATTTTTTATATTATATTTTTCAATATCATTTACCTCACGTGTGAAATAGAATTAAAATTAAAACTTTTTTGGGGTCATCCGCAATGTGCGCAGGCCCGGATTGGAACAGGCGAGCGAGCGAGAAAATCTATGTGGGCCGCCGGCCCAAAGGGGCCGGTAAGGCCGAAGGCCTAGCCACTTAGACTCTATCCCACTTCGAATCATAAGATTTCCCAACCCCAAACATAAAGAGGAAAAACCTTGAGAACCATGTAAATAAGGAATATTCACATATTTTTGTATTGCATTAATCGTTTAAGGAAGTCATTACAATCCCAAAAAAAATATTTTGAAGAAAATTACTAGGATAATTTAGCTTCAAAAAAAGGTTTAGTTTTCGGTATAATTTATAACAATTTAAAAAGCAGCCATCTGTCCTTAATTAAAAATGACGTCAGATCAGCAAAAATAAGTGTCAGTCTACATATTAACGTAAAGCTTACCTAAAGTCGAACAGGTTTGTTTTTCTCGGAAACAGTCAGAGGGAGAGAAATCGATTTTTTTGGATTGATAGAGGAATAGTTCAACTAGCTTCGGTAAAAAATTCAGTTATACAGGATGTTTCGTTTTGCAGTTATTAAACGTCAAAGTCGAAATTTCCACGATTTCCGTTGAAATCGGGTACATGTCGCAAAAGTGAATTCAATCGATGTAAATTTTCGGAGGTTGTAAGGGACCCGGAGCTTCAGAACTCCACTGAAACTTGTGAGGATCAGAAAATGGCAAGTTTTGAATTTTTTTAGCTCGAAAAATACCATCTTTGGTACTTAATAACTCGAAAACAAAACGTCAGATCGAAAAACGGATTCATAAGTGAAACTTTAAAATCTCAAATATTTTTTTTGCAATACATTTACCTAAAAGAATCACTGGAAAATGGAAATATTTGGAAAAAACTGGAAATTTAGATTTTTGACCCAAATTTTTCACGGTTTTTAATTTGTTGTGGGGTCAAAATGGTTCAACTTAAAATCCCATATACGTCATCGGAAAGACCTCGTCGAAGTATATAATATCCATTACTTTTTAGTTTCTTCATTCTCTATAAGAAGGGAGCAATCGCCGATTAAATTCCGATTTTTTTTATTTTTTTGCCCTCGACATCGGTACATTTGAATCACTCTGTATTTTTCCTATTTAATTTTTTCCCAATTTTTCAACACTCTCTTATAAAGGGATAATCACACTTTCAAATGAATACTGAACGGGTCATCCAGGAGCGTATTTAAGGGGTAGAAATCGAATTTTCTTGATTTTTTCCGACAAATCCTATTTTTAACCGACATTACTCCACACTCTTTACCTTATTTAGTGATATTTTTTTGGGTTTATTTTATCCGTTAATTATCTACGAATACCTCCCACTAATTCAAATTGCTCATTTTCTCGTTAAAGTTATAATAAATAGGTTTATTTGCATCGGGGACATCTAAAATTTGAAAATTTTTGAATTTTCGAAGATTGCCATGAAAACATAGAATTGCAGTTTATTTCCTCGAAATTATTAAGATGATATTATGTCAAAATTTCGCAGAAATGTCAATTTTTGTTGCAAAATTGAAAGGTTCCTGGACCGATTTCGGCTTGAAGTATACATGAATAAGTTTTAGGAACCTTCTACTTTAAATGCAGGGATATTTCATTGGATGAGTTATCAAATTTATATTTGGATATTATTCAATAGGAATGTGCAAAGCAAACGTTCAAACGGATCAAAATTGCTTGATTTAGAATTTGTAAATTACAAACCAAAACTCATAAATTGTTACAATAATTGTTAATAGAAAATTTCCCACTTTTGTTAAAAAAACACAGGAAATTTTCCCAGTTTCGTTAAAGATATCCCAGAAAACGAGAAATTCCCCACGAGTTGGCAACACTGGGCCGTCCACAACTAAATCCTCGATTAGTGATTCCTCGTCAGGGAGGGATTACTAAACCGACGCAGAGTGTAACGAAATCGAAAATTCGTGGACTTTGGCACTTTACTTCGCTGTTTTGCAAAAATTGTGGCGTATAAAGACATAAAACATTGGAGTTTGTTATTACTGTACTAAATTTAGACCTACGTGTAGTAACTTACTAGGTATCGGTCGCTCAAAAAATATAATTATTTTTCGACAAAATAAATAAAAAAACACTGTTTTCGGTTTAAAGTACCTAGCTAAGTTAAATACACTTAAATGTTAATTATGAAAAACATTCTTTAATTAACCTAATTTTCACCATCTGAGCTGGAGACTAATCTATCAGAATTGTCTTCCCCAACGTTAGTTACTTTAAAAAGTGTTTCAGTGTCTGAGAACACATAATTTTTTTCGCAGTTTATTTCGGTCTAATAAAGGAAATAAGGAGATTCAAAGAAATTAACAAGTTGTGCAGTATGTCCTGAATATTCTCGGTCCGTCCTCGCTTTCACGCGTAATGTTCTCGGAATTTACGAAACTCTTTATTTCCAACTTCTGGTGCCTCTTCAGATAAATGTCCAATTGGAATATAGGAAAGGTTTTAATAACATGTGAACACTTGATGGCATATAGTACCAACTATATAATGACACGTACAGCTTTGCAGTATTGCTCAAATATTCTCGGAAAGTATCAACATTTAAGTTTCGACCCGAAGAAAGGGCTTAAAAAATTACAGCAAATTTTTTAATTAAATTTTTGTTCAATCCAGTGATTGCTGCTGATTTTTCGTAATGTCTAAAAAAAGTTCTAGCAGTATTGCCGTCGTTGGTAGTGCCCTCACTCTGTTTACAACGTCCATTTTAATTAGTATCGCAAGTTCATTTTGTATTTTCTTTTTTCTTTGCTCTTTTATTACTCTCGTTTCACCCGTAGTGGCATCCGTAACTAAATTACAAAGCGTACTTAATGAGTTAACTTATTACCTACTTCTTATAATTTAGAATAAAATAATATTTAATAAAATAAGATTTTCGAATTGGGTATAATAAGGTATTTTTAAAACTATGTAGGTAGGTACTTAGATTTATGAATATTTTATTTAATATTATTCTAGCCACTTTTCTTAGATAAAGTTAAATTAGTTAAAATTGACTTGTAACTTCTTAGAAAATTTAATATGATTAATAACATACCTGGAAAATCTTCAAAGCGGCATTTAAAAGCAACTTTGGACTCCTGCATGTGCGACATTACTAAAAAAATATTCTTTTTTTCAATAATAATTAATCGGACAAAGTTGGATGGGATGTTTGGATATTCCTAATGTATAATAGTTGTGTAATTTTATGTATGTAACAACGACCGCATATTTAGGCATTTTTTTAAAAACCACACCAAACTTTGTTTTCTCTTCGACTGGGACCACGGTTCTTTAAAATTCCATGATATGGAATTATGTAAGTAAACTTCACAAGTATTTCCTCTAAAATTTGTAATTTTAGAGGAATTTTTTATAGAACACATATAAATTTTTGAAAGTTATTTTCACATCTTTTTTATTGCTCTCAGACAAGTCAAGTTTTCATTTAATAAGGAAGTACTTTACGATGATACATTTGAAAAAAACTAGTAAACGCCTAAACTCCAGATATTTTTCGAATAATCTCGGGGCAAAACAAATTAAAATTCGATAGTCGCTGTTTTGCCCTATGTGCACGAAATATCAAATCCGTTACACTGTGCGACGCAATCGCGTTCAGTTTAGCCCATGCAATCATCCAACTTTCCCCACTTCGAGTGTCCAATATACCAGCACTGGCCTTAAATTACCCGCGACACTGAAAAACATAAACATTTGTTAAAAGGATTTTTGAAAAAAATTATATTTAATGTTCGGGTATTAGGATATAAATTTACAAGTCGAAACTGTAGGTAGAATGTAGAACATTGTTCCACATTTGACAATTCGCTGTGCGTCAAAACCGTGTTTTTTAAATAAAGTCAAGCGCAAGATGTAATAGATTTTATAATCGAAAAAAGTGACAATGAGAAAGTTATTAACTATGATTTTTTTCACAATCACATTTTATTTTTACTGTTTAAGGCTAACAAAGTATTCTTTTATTTTTGGGGTTTCTGTTTTGTATAGGAGGCCGCGCCGGCTGGGGGCCGGTCTGGACTCAGCTCGGTAAAAAAAAATCTGCCAATCCGGCCCTGGTGACGGCACATGCGAATTTGAAGATTGATCCGCTAATTCTGTCTAGTGTGATGTATCACTTTCTGCTAGTACATTTCCAAGTAAATTCTAGACACAAACTTGTACTTTTAGCATTTACCGGACTTCGAAAGGCATGTTGCCTACTATTTCGTTTTTAATTTTAAATGGTATAGACTATTGATAGTTTAAATACAACTATCGTTAGTTTCGATGTTGTCGATGTGGTATAAAACTATCGATATATCGATAGTCGCTATCGATAACTCCATCTAGCTAGGTACAAGTTAAAGTTATGTTATTCCGCCATTTTTGTAAACAAACGGCTCTAATGGAGGAGGTCGTCTTGATTTTAAAGTTATTTGCTTGTGTTTTATCACTTTTAAAGTGAAAACGAGGGTTCTGTGTATTTGTCGGAAAAAATCAGGCGCTACTGTAAACACAATGATGTATTTGAAGCAAATTTTCCTGTATAAACAACTCTTTCAAGTATTTTTAAGGTTACTTCAGTACTAATTGTACCATTGTAAAGACGGTATGAAGGTAAACTTTATAATTAATTTATAAGGAATAAAAGTAGGTACACGCTTACCTATTAGATTTTTTTTGTTTGAAGCTAAGGTAAATTTTGGATAGGTAGGTAGTCTTTTCCTCTAAACATTTCTAGTCAGTTTAGTTGAAAATTATTATTGTAATCTTTGTTTGCTGTTCTATGGATTTTTTGTGTTGTAGTATTTTAACTTTTTGAAATTGAGTGTTTTGAAAGAGTTAAGTAGTAGGATTTCTTTATTTAAAGATAATAAAAACATAATTTTTTTAAACCTGTTACATGCTAGGGGCTAGAAAGACCTGGCAACGTCTATCGTTAAAACAAAAGAGTTTTTTCTGTAACTGACATTGCTCGTTGTTTTTTATATGGCCATGTATTTATGACAGTGGCGCGCTGTCACAAAAAAAAATTTTTTTGAGGGCTGATATCAACCTTTTTTTATAATGAAGCGCCATTTATGAATATTTTTATTCAATCTGAATTCATATCAGGAGTCACCCATTCCAATATATGCAGTGAATTTCATAACACCCTGTATATATATATATATATATATATATACATATATATATATATATATATATATATATATATATATATATATATATATATATATATATATATATATATATATATATATATATATATATAGCCTATGTAAGTTTTTTAAAACCTGACATAGGCTAACTTTTTTATTTGAAGTGATAGACTAGTACTTCCAAAAGCAAAGTTGTATGAATTAACCTAACTAAGAAAAATCAACAAAACATTTTTCTCCAGCGTTGCCAGATTTCACAGTAGCTACTTAAACAATATTTTTTTAAATGACAATACCGCATTTTTTATCATTATTTAAGAGATCTCAAAGTTATGAATACAAATGTGTAGTAACATTTTTTTATTCGAGTACCCGTTTTTCAGCAATCGGTTGAAAAAAATTTAAATAATCCGCAGTCTATTGGTATCAAAACGTTTATTTGATGGCCAACCCAGCATAAATTCTTCAATACATGCTCCAATTGATTCCCTTCTTGTAGTCTGCATCAGAAAACCCGTTTTACAATATTACTGTTAATATTTTCCAATACAGGTATCGGGTGTAATCGTTACCCCCGTTATATATATATATATATATATATATATATATATATATATATATATATATATATATATATATACCGGGTGCCCACGAGTTTACTGGCCAGCTTGTTATTTTGTTAAGAAATAATATTTCGATTTGAAATTTTGGGAACTCGTATGGTGGCTTTAGATGCAGATTTTGAGTGCTCGAACATCTGACTATCGTTTCCGGTTCAACCGGAAATACAGTCAACTTTGTTATTTTAAACGAAACCCCCTGTATATTTTTTAAAATTTGGATTATACGTAAAATTCTAATTATAAAATATGTATCATACCCCATACCTATCTTTAACAGTTTTGAAGAAAATGACGTTTGAAAATGTCGAAAGAGCCACAAACTATACTGTTTTAACATAAAACAAATGAATATGCGAAAAGTTTAATATATTATTCTTACTTCTTTTTAGGGGCCTTGTATGACTGTCTCATGACAATCTCACTTCCGGTGCAACCGGAAGTGATACAAAATATGACATTCAGGCACAAATTACTTCAATAATTTCAATTGAACGACCTACTTTACACTCTAAATTCTAATTTATCTGACTCTTCTCTATAATTTTTGTATACACAATCCCAGGTCTAAAGTTGATAGTTCTTGAGATATGGATAGCTAAAAATTGAGATGCATTCCAAATTTCAATCTTTCTAATTTTATCTAGGCGGCTATGGAGATCATTTGTCGCTTGAACTGCTTCATGATCATAACCATGTCAATTTCCAATTATTTAATCAAGATGGCTATGAATACAAGACACTTGTCATATTTTCTGTTAATAATATCACCCCCAAAACAAATGAACAACGTGCTCAGGGAATTTCAAAGAGTTCGTCTGAGAGAAAAGCGTCAACATTTCGAACACTTAATTTATGACTAATTTCTTATTTTTTATAATGAAAACCTAATAAAATTATTCTTCAAGCACTACTCTGATATTATTAATTATGTGTATCCTTTCTACATTTTCTTAATGCAACTGGTCTCCATAGCCGCCTAGATAAAATTAGAAAGATTGAAATTTGGAATGTATCTAAATTTTTAGCTGTCTATATCTCAAGAACTATCAACTTTAGACCTGGGATGGTGTATACAAAAATTATAGAGAAAAGTCAGATAAATTAGAATTTAGAGTTTAAAGTAGGTCGTTCAATTGAAATTATTGAAGTAATTTGTGCCTGAATGTCATATTTTGTAGCACTTCCGGTTGCACCGGAAGTGAGATTGTCATGACACAAGCATACAAGGCCCCTAAAAAGAAGTAAGAATAATATATTAAACTTGTCGCATATTCATTTGTTTAATGTTAAAACAGTATAGTTTGCGGCTCTTCCGACATTTTCAAACGACATTTTCTTCAAAACTGTTAAAGATAGGTATGGGGTATGATACATGTTTTATAATTAGAATCTTACGTAGAATTCAAATTTTAAACAATATACAGGGTGTTTCGTTTAAAATAACAAAGTTGACTGTATTTCCGGTTGAATCGGAAACGATAGTCAGATGTTCGAGCACTCAAAATCTGCATCTAATGCAACCATACGAATTCCCAAAATTTCAAATCGAAATTTTATTTCTTAACAAAATAACGAGCTGGCCAGTAAACTCGTGGGCACCCGGTATATATATATATATATATATATATATATATATATATATATATATATATATATATATATATATATATATATATACAGTGACCGGCAAAAAGTTCGCAACATATGGGAAAAATTTTTATTAGGAGAGTATCGGAAAAACTTTCCCAGGGGATCGGTTCTGCATGTCCGATAACCTAAAAATCGATTTTGACATACGTCACGTGACCACTGGTATAGCGTCAAATTAAAAAAAAATTGTTAATTTACAAAAAGTGAGGTTAGTTGACGAGATATCAAAAAAGTTATTTGAAAAAATTGCTTAGAATTAAATTCTAGGTCCTTGTGCAAAATTTTAAGATTTTATTTAAAAAAATTGGAAAACTCAATTTTTTTTAAATATTTTTTTATCGATTTACAAATTTCCGGTTTTTTTCATTTAGATAGCTTGGCTAATGTAAAGCCCATGTATCTGGATGAAAATAAACGAATGCAGTAGTTTTTTCTACAATTGACAGGACAAAATTAAAAAAAACAGGGTTTCGCCGGACGCTAGCTGTTGCAATGATTTGTATCTAGCAGCAGTGTCAAAATTTTAGAGACATTTCAATGAGATTACATTGAGAAAACCTTAATCGTCTTAAATATATCTGAAGTTCGACTTTTTGTAAAGTTAAGGGGATTAAAATAGATAATAAACAAAAAATTACCTGTTTATTTAATCGAAATTTTATAAACGAAAACCAATGTAAGAAAAACTTAAAAGTAGTCAAATTCTGTACTAACAACACAAAAAATCATTGTTTTTCCTTGGGTGCACAAAATTTAAAACTCAGTATGACCACCATTTCTCTCCATACATACTGTTGTTCTCGAGCGCAACTCTCGATTAACATTTCGGAGCATTTTACGATTTATTTGCAATACACAATTTATAATGACATTCTCTAAATTTTGTATATTCCTAAAGGGTCGATGTTTGTACACAGGGTTCTTTAGGTATCCCCACATAAAAAAATCTAACGGAGTCAGATCTACAATTCTACAATTGACAGGACAAAATCGAAAAAATAGGTGTTCGCCGGACGCTCGCTGTTGCAATGGTTTGAATCTAATGAAATGACTGTATCAAGATTTTATTAAGATTTTTCGCACATAAATTTAACAACCAGGTCTATTTAGTTGTACTTAAAACTACCAAAGCAGGCTCTGAAATTAAAACAACCAAATAATCTAGTAGGTTAAAAACAACAGAAAAATGTCAAACAAATTATAATTTGTTTGATTTCAACCTATGTCATTGGTTTATGTCTCGCATCTTACTAAGTTTGATATTTTACATAAGTTTATTAATATTTTATTCCTTAAAATGGCACCCACACTACTTCTTCAGGAAAAGATAGAAATTATTTTAATTTCTGGAGATAATTACAAAAGCCATAGAGAAACAGCAGCAATTTTTAATGAGAGGCACCCCGATAAATCCCTCCATTATTCCACAGTATCTCGTCTAGTCAATAAATTTAAAGAAACGGGATCGGTAGAAAATCAGTATAAAGTTTCCCATGAAAAACCGGTAACAGGTGACGAAGGTTCTCTGGATGTGTGTTTGTCGATCACAGAAACACCCCAATTAGCAGTTAGTCAAATATCGGAGATCACTAACATTCACGAAAGATCTGTGCGGAGGATATTAAAAAGAAACAAATTTCATCCGTACAAACCTAAATTTGTACAAGTATTAAAAGATAGGGATTATGACGCCCGCTTCGATTTTTGTGCCTGGTTCCAGGGTATGATTGAGGAAGATTTTAATTTCCCAAAGAACGTTCTTTTCTCGGATGAAGCTACATTTACCTCTAACGGAACCGTCAGTTCACAAAACTGTAGATGGTGGGCCACCGAAAACCCAGACTTTGTAATTCAGAGTAAAGACCTATATAGTTTTAAGGTTAATGTGTGGTGCGGAATTTTCAACCTCAGAATAGTGGGACCTTTTTTCTTTAGAGACAATTTAAATTCAGAACGATATTTAGAATTTCTACAAACTGAGATAGCTGACTTTTTAGACAATTTGTCATTAGCCGAAAGAAGAAATTTATGCTTTCAACAAGACGGAGCTAGCATTCATTCCACAAATGAGGTGAAGAGATGGCTGGATCAAGAATTTGGAAACCAGTGGATAGGACGCTTTTCTGAAAATCCGTGGCCTGCGAGATCACCAGATCTGACTCCGTTAGATTTCTTTATGTGGGGATACCTAAAGAACTCTGTGTACAAACATCGACCCTTTAGGAATATACAAAATTTAGAGAATGTCATTAGAAATTGTGTATTGCAAATAAATCGTAAAATGCTCCGAAATGTTAATCGAGAGTTGCGCTCGAGAACAATAGTATGTATGGAGAGAAATGGTGGTCATACTGAGTTTTAAATTTTGTGCACCCAAGGAAAAACAATGATTTTTTATGTTGTTAGTACAGAATTTGACTACTTTTAAGTTTTTCTTACATTGGTTTTCGTTTATGAAATTTCGATTAAATAAACAGGTAATTTTTTGTTTATTATCTATTTTACTCCCCTTAACTTTACAAAAAGTCGAACTTCAGATATATTTAAGACGATTAAGGTTTTCTCAATGTAATCTCATTGAAATGTCTCTAAAATTTTGACACTGCTGCTAGATACAAATCATTGCAACAGCTAGCGTCCGGCGAAACCCTGTTTTTTTTAATTTTGTCCTGTCAATTGTAGAAAAAACTACTACATTCGTTTATTTTCATCCAGATACATGGGCTTTACATTAGCCAAGCTACCTAAACGAAAAAAAGTGGAAATTTGTAAATCGATAAAAAAATATTTAAAAAAAATTGAGTTTTCCAATTTAAATAAAATCTTAAAATTTTGCACAAGGACCTAGAATTTAATTCTAAGCAATTTTGTCAAATAACTTTTTTTGATATCTCGTCAACTAACCTCACTTTTTGTAAATTAACAATTTTTTTTTTAATTTGACGCTATACCAGTGCTCACGTGACGTATGTCAAAATCGATTTTTAGGTTATCGGACATGCAGAACCGATCCCCCGGAAAAGTTTTTCCAATACTCACCTAATAAAAATTTTTCCCATATGTTGCGAACTTTTTGGCGGTCACTGTATATATATATATATATATATATATATATATATATATATATATATATATATATATATATATATATATATATATATATATATATACAGCGTCTGCCCAGATTTGGTTACCAAATGGGAAACTTTTTTATTTTTGATTTTACGAGAAAAAGTCATTCTTGATAAAAAGTTTTGCTTGTAAAAGTAAGGCTGGCATTGAAAAAAAAGATATGTTATACAGGGCGTAACGAAAATAAAGAAAATCGAGTAGTTAACGTTAATAGCATGGAATTTTCGCTAGTAATGTCGTTTGCAAATGCAAATAAGTACTTTTTTAATGAAACATTTCATTAAACTTCTGTCTTAATACTTCTTGTACGACTGAAAACAGTTTTTTTTTGTAAAAAATCTAATAACTTATTTTTATTATCATACCTGTATGTGGTGCTGGTTTCATAATAGGTAAGAGGTAAGGGTGACATTGACGATGATGAGCTCGATGTATTGCTTCATGATACACAGGAACCCAAAAAAAGTCTTGAACAAAGATCCCATGAATTGTGTTACCTAATTAAATTTATCCGAACTGTTTTGAAGAAAACAAACAGAAATATTTTTTAAACCAAAATTTATTTACGCGTTTCCTGGAGACATAGTTATATGATTGATTATTGTCACTGGATAATGGGGTATTATGAAGATCATCCAAATTTTGGGTTTCAAATTTTGTTTTCCGTCGAAGTGACGTTTACCACCAACGGATTTTTTTCATCGCAAAATTCGAGGTTTTGGAGTACAACTAATCCTTACTGGGTAGTAGAATGTCGCAGTCAAGTGTCTCGGAAAGTTAGCGTTTGGTGTGGTGGTTAAAAAAAATAATTTTAGGACCAATTTGTTTCGATAATAACATTACCGGACAAATATTTCAAACTTTTTTGCAAAATGACTTTTCTGATATTATTGATGAACTGCCCCTGAATGCTAGGCAAGATTTAATATTTCAGTTAGATGGTGTCCCTTGTCATTTCTCGGCAGAAGTAAGAGCGTGGCTTAAATTCAAATTTTAGAATTGAGCGGACGTCGAATCAAGATGATAATTTTGCGGATTGTCCGCCTAGGTCCCCCGACCTCACATCTCTTGATTTCTTCTTTTGGGGACGAATTAAGGAAATTGTTTACAAATACAGACCTGAAAATCTTATTCAATTAAAAAACAGGATACGAGAAGCATGTGAAGAAATCCCAGCCGATCATGTAAGACATGCTGTTTGCCGCTTTAAGAAAAATCTTATCAAGCGCATTAAAAAGAACGGGCCTAAATGTTGTACTTAAGATCTGTTAGTTAAAATAAATAGTTTCCTAAACATTTTTTAAAATTTTTATTACGCCCTGTATAACATATCCTTTTTTTTTTAATGCAAATCTTACTTTCACAACAAGCAAAACTTTTTATCAAGAATATAAAAAAGTTTCCCATTTGGTAACCAAATCTGGGCAGACGCTGTATATATATACATATATATATATATATATATATATATATATATATATATATATATATATATATATATATATATATATATATATATATATATATATATATATACAGTGACCGGCAAAAAGTTCGCAACATATGGGAAAAATTTTTATTAGGAGAGTATCGGAAAAACTTTCCCAGGGGATCGGTTCTGCATGTCCGATAACCTAAAAATCGATTTTGACATACGTCACGTGACCACTGGTATAGCGTCAAATTAAAAAAAAAATTGTTAATTTACAAAAAGTGAGGTTAGTTGACGAGATATCAAAAAAAGTTATTTGAAAAAATTGCTTAGAATTAAATTCTAGGTCCTTGTGCAAAATTTTAAGATTTTATTTAAAAAAATTGGAAAACTCAATTTTTTTTAAATATTTTTTTATCGATTTACAAATTTCCGCTTTTTTTCGTTTAGATAGCTTGGCTAATGTAAAGCCCATGTATCTGGATGAAAATAAACGAATGTAGTAGTTTTTTCTACAATTGACAGGACAAAATTAAAAAAAACAGGGTTTCGCCGGACGCTAGCTGTTGCAATGATTTGTATCTAGCAGCAGTGTCAAAATTTTAGAGACATTTCAATGAGATTACATTGAGAAAACCTTAATCGTCTTAAATATATCTGAAGTTCGACTTTTTGTAAAGTTAAGGGGATTAAAATAGATAATAAACAAAAAATTACCTGTTTATTTAATCGAAATTTTATAAACGAAAACCAATGTAAGAAAAACTTAAAAGTAGTCAAATTCTGTACTAACAACACAAAAAATCATTGTTTTTCCTTGGGTGCACAAAATTTAAAACTCAGTATGACCACCATTTCTCTCCATACATACTGTTGTTCTCGAGCGCAACTCTCGATTAACATTTCGGAGCATTTTACGATTTATTTGCAATACACAATTTATAATGACATTCTCTAAATTTTGTATATTCCTAAAGGGTCCATGTTTGTACACAGGGTTCTTTAGGTATCCCCACATAAAAAAATCTAACGGAGTCAGATCTACAATTCTACAATTGACAGGACAAAATCGAAAAAATAGGTGTTCGCCGGACGCTCGCTGTTGCAATGGTTTGAATCTAATGAAATGACTGTATCAAGATTTTATTAAGATTTTTCGCACATAAATTTAACAACCAGGTCTATTTAGTTGTACTTAAAACTACCAAAGCAGGCTCTGAAATTAAAACAACCAAATAATCTAGTAGGTTAAAAACAACAGAAAAATGTCAAACAAATTATAATTTGTTTGATTTCAACCTATGTCATTGGTTTATGTCTCGCATCTTACTAAGTTTGATATTTTACATAAGTTTATTAATATTTTATTCCTTAAAATGGCACCCACACTACTTCTTCAGGAAAAGATAGAAATTATTTTAATTTCTGGAGATAATTACAAAAGCCATAGAGAAACAGCAGCAATTTTTAATGAGAGGCACCCCGATAAATCCCTCCATTATTCCACAGTATCTCGTCTAGTCAATAAATTTAAAGAAACGGGATCGGTAGAAAATCAGTATAAAGTTTCCCATGAAAAACCGGTAACAGGTGACGAAGGTTCTCTGGATGTGTGTTTGTCGATCACAGAAACACCCCAATTAGCAGTTAGTCAAATATCGGAGATCACTAACATTCACGAAAGATCTGTGCGGAGGATATTAAAAAGAAACAAATTTCATCCGTACAAACCTAAATTTGTACAAGTATTAAAAGATAGGGATTATGACGCCCGCTTCGATTTTTGTGCCTGGTTCCAGGGTATGATTGAGGAAGATTTTAATTTCCCAAAGAACGTTCTTTTCTCGGATGAAGCTACATTTACCTCTAACGGAACCGTCAGTTCACAAAACTGTAGATGGTGGGCCACCGAAAACCCAGACTTTGTAATTCAGAGTAAAGACCAATATAGTTTTAAGGTTAATGTGTGGTGCGGAATTTTCAACCTCAGAATAGTGGGACCTTTTTTCTTTAGAGACAATTTAAATTCAGAACGATATTTAGAATTTCTACAAACTGAGATATCTGACTTTTTAGACAATTTGTCATTAGCCGAAAGAAGAAATTTATACTTTCAACAAGACAAAATTTAGAGAATGTCATTAGAAATTGTGTATTGGAAATAAATCGTAAAATGCTCCGAAATGTTAATCGAGAGTTGCGCTCGAGAACAATAGTATGTATGGAGAGAAATGGTGGTCATACTGAGTTTTAAATTTTGTGCACCCAAGGAAAAACAATGATTTTTTATGTTGTTAGTACAGAATTTGACTACTTTTAAGTTTTTCTTACATTGGTTTTCGTTTATGAAATTTCGATTAAATAAACAGGTAATTTTTTGTTTATTATCTATTTTACTCCCCTTAACTTTACAAAAAGTCGAACTTCAGATATATTTAAGACGATTAAGGTTTTCTCAATGTAATCTCATTGAAATGTCTCTAAAATTTTGACACTGCTGCTAGATACAAATCATTGCAACAGCTAGCGTCCGGCGAAACCCTGTTTTTTTTAATTTTGTCCTGTCAATTGTAGAAAAAACTACTACATTCGTTTATTTTCATCCAGATACATGGGCTTTACATTAGCCAAGCTATCTAAACGAAAAAAACTGGAAATTTGTAAATCGATAAAAAAATATTTAAAAAAAATTGAGTTTTCCAATTTTTTTAAATAAAATCTTGAAATTTTGCACAAGGACCTAGAATTTAATTCTAAGCAATTTTTTCAAATAACTTTTTTTGATATCTCGTCAACTAACCTCACTTTTTGTAAATTAACAATTTTTTTTTTAATTTGACGCTATACCAGTGGTCACGTGACGTATGTCAAAATCGATTTTTAGGTTATCGGACATGCAGAACCGATCCCCCGGAAAAGTTTTTCGAATACTCACCTAATAAAAATTTTTACCATATGTTGCGAACTTTTTGCCGGTCACTGTATATATATATATATATATATATATATATATATATATATATATATATATATATATATATATATATATATATATATATATACAGGGTGTTATGAAATTCACTGCATATATTGAAACCAGTAAATCCTGACTTCAATTCAGATTGGGGAAAAATAGTCATAAATGGCGCTTCGCGATAATAAGCCAGGTATCGACCCTCAAAAAAATTTGTTTAATCACTGCACGCCACTGGTAATAAAACACATGGCCATATAAAGAACAGTTAGCTAGGTGCCGTGTTGCCAGGTCTTTTAACAATATTTCGGGTCTTGAGCAATATACGACCCCTCGAATTTTCAACAAATACAAATTTTAATAGCTTGTCAGACCTCTGGTCGAAACGATAACGAATCGTTTGTGCACTTTATTAACACCGATGAAATGTAAACAAACTTATTTCCGTCTCTTCAATATATTTTTGGGAAAAAAGACTTTATATTTGATAGTAATCTGATGAGAAACTGTGAGGTAAATAGTTGTTATTAAACCCCATGGGCAGATAAACATAGTTAAGTGAAGTTTTACAACCTATAAACAATTTTTTTTTTGGTAAAATATGGTTTATCCGACAATTTTTTTGCTTTAATGTGTTTCTTTTGAGGTAAGCTTTTTAAAAAATCCAAAAATGTTATGAAATTCGTCGTAGAACCCAATATTTCTATGTAACAAGTTTCAAGAACTAATATTTTTATTACATTACCTTTAAATAAAGAAATCCTAGTAACTCTCCTACATTATTCTCACTTTCACAAAGTTAAAATACTACCTATAACACAAATTTAATAAAACACTCTAGAGAACAGCTGTTTAAACCAACAAATAACTTCAACTAACTACCAAGGAATTAGTGTTTTTCTAATTTACAATAAACACGCCCGAACGATATTTTGTTAATATTAAATAGCTTTAACTTTTGTTAATATTTAACAGCTTTAACTTTAACACAAGAATAATGTACACACGATATTATTAAACTCTTCAAAATACATCTTTCGCTTGGATTAAACAGCTGCAACTGACGTACGATATCGATTTCTGCCGGCCACTGCATTTACCAATCAGATAGGCGCTTACTCTGCGTTATGGAGTCAACAACCCTTCAGCCTGGCTTCGGCGGCTACATAATATCTCACCGTCGAAAAATATCTAATATTATTATGTATTTAAATAAAATATTTTTTAACCAAATTTCCTTCTGTAATCAAAGATTTTGGTTAAAATTTTATAATACTGTGTAGTTGTGTTCAGTTAGTGTGATAGTAACTTATGTGAAACCATATTTGCGACTACCGCCTGTAATTGTGTTAAAATTAGTGGGATACGTTTTAATTTCTACAGTTTAAGCTAGTAGGAATAATTCTTATCGCATTCTTAACGTAACAGGTAATTCATAATTGTTTGTGTTACCGTATAACATTGAATATTTTATTTTGCTTACAATATCAACCTAATTTCACGAGTGCATATTTTCCCATATTAAGTAAATTGCTGTTAAATTAAAATAGAGACATTTTTGGTAAAATATATCTGTGGAATTAAAAATTGGATTATTTTCGGTTTTCACTACAACTGATAAAATGAGATTTCACGATAATATTTAAGTTTGGCAACACCCTGGCTGGATCATTTGTTTTTCTTCATAATATCTGAAGGTATGACGTGAGACTCTTTAGAAGCGTCGGATACTGGGGTGGTTTAGGGTATTTTTTAAAATAAATGAAAAGTGCGATTTGAGGGGAAAAAGTATTGGGTATGTCTGTAGACTACCCCAGGAGTCACTCATTCACATATATGCAGTGAATTTCATAACACCCTATATATATATATATATATATATATATATATATATATATATATATATATATATATATATATATATATATATATAGTTTTTTTTGGTGTATTTTTTGGGCCAGCGGTCTGTAGGTCACTCAAATAAACTCATTTATTCATTAAATCCTCTATATTTCGTCATTTATTTATGACTTCATCAGGAGGCAACGCTACAAAAATTTATGAAATGACGAAATATAGAGGATTTAATGAATAAATGAGTTTATTTGAGTGACCTACAGACCGCTGGCCCAAAAAATACACCAAAAAAACTATATTTGTACGGTCGAGAATATATTTGAAGTATATATATATGTATATATATATATATATATATATATATATATATATATATATATATATATATATATATATATATATATATATATATATATATATAGAAAAAGGGGAGATTTCTTGGCCTATAGGTAATATAATAAATGTAAATGCGAAGATTTACTTCTTCGCTAGTGCAGCGAAAAGGCCGTGAATGAAAAATAAAAATAATGAGGACTATCTTTGATTCTGGTCTGGGTGACCTCCTGCTATCGATTTCTGGGCCCTTACCCATCAGCGGGCAGGCTTACACCCAGGGTGGCTGAAGAACAGACCACGATTTGACCAGAATCAAAGAGAGTCCTTATATACAAAATGATCGGAAAGGATGGGTAAGATGTAGTGGCTCGCGCCAACTAGTTCACCCAGTGTTGCTCCAAAAATGTTTGGCTGCTAACACAATAATACTCGAAAGTATGTCGAATGTCGATTTTCTCGACGTCGACGGTACAAATGCACCATTGTACAACAATAGTAGAAAAAGGGAAGATTTCTTGGCCTATAGGTAATATAATAAATGTAAATGCGAAGATTTACTTCTTCGCTAGTGCAGCGAAAAGGCCGTGAATGAAAAATAAAAATAATGAGGACTATCTTTGATTCTGGTCTGGGTGACCTCCTGCTATCGATTTCTGGGCCCTTACCCATCAGCGGGCAGGCTTACACCCAGGGTGGCTGAAGAACAGACCACGATTTGACCAGAATCAAAGAGAGTCCTTATATCGATAGCAGGAGGTCACCCAGACCAGAATCAAAGATAGTCCTCATTATTTTTATTTTTCATTCACGGCCTTTTCGCTGCACTAGCGAAGAAGTAAATCTTCGCATTTACATTTATTATATTACCTATAGGCCAAGAAATCTTCCCTTTTTCTACTATTGTTGTACAATGGTGCATTTGTACCGTCGACGTCGAGAAAATCGACATTCGACATACTTTCGAGTATTATTGTGTTAGCAGCCAAACATTTTTGGAGCAACACTGGGTGAACTAGTTGGCGCGAGCCACTACATCTTACCCATCCTTTCCGATCATTTTGGATATAAGGACTCTCTTTGATTCTGGTCAAATCGTGGTCTGTTCTTCAGCCACCCTGGGTGTAAGCCTGCCCGCTGATGGGTAAGGGCCCAGAAATCGATAGCAGGAGGTCACCCAGACCAGAATCAAAGATAGTCCTCATTATTTTTATTTTTCATTCACGGCCTTTTCGCTGCACTAGCGAAGAAGTAAATCTTCGCATTTACATTTATTATATTACCTATAGGCCAAGAAATCTTCCCTTTTTTTACTATTGTTGTACAATGGTGCATTTGTACCGTCGACGTCGAGAAAATCGACATTCGACATACTTTCGAGTATTATTGTGTTAGCAGCCAAACATTTTTGGAGCAACACTGGGTGAACTAGTTGGCGCGAGCCACTACATCTTACCCATCCTTTCCGATCATTTTGGATATAAGGACTCTCTTTGATTCTGGTCAAATCGTGGTCTGTTCTTCAGCCACCCTGGGTGTAAGCCTGCCCGCTGATGGGTAAGGGCCCAGAAATCGATAGCAGGAGGTCACCCAGACCAGAATCAAAGATAGTCCTCATTATTTTTATTTTTCATTCACGGCCTTTTCGCTGCACTAGCGAAGAAGTAAATCTTCGCATTTACATTTATTATATATATATATATATATATACGTATATATATATATATATATATATATATATATATATATATATATATATATATATATATATACATATGTATACATATGTATATATATATATATATATATATATATATATATATATATATATATATATATAATATATATACATATGTATACATATGTATATATATATATATATATATATATATATTATATATATACATATATATGGTGTCTGGAAAAGGTCTGTACAAAATGCCACCACGTATTCGTGAGACTAAAATAAGACGATTTAACCCAACTTACCTATATCCAAAAGTGTTTCGTTAGGGAGATACAGAGCCCCAAAGGGGTACTTAACGATTTACTTTTTTGGCTCTAACTTAGTCAGTTAGTTCTGAAGTAACCTAATAATACTCGAGAAGATTTTTTTGTACAGGAAAATTTGCTTCAAATGCATCATTGGTACAGTACAGTAGCGGACTGATTTCCGACACATACACAGAACTAGTGTTGTAAATATCCGTATTCATTAGATATCCGAATCATACGGAATCGGAATCAGCTAATATCCGTATCCATTATCCGAATACGAATCCATTTCTTGACCCGCGCGAAAGCGGTTACAGATCATGTATACGTATGCATGCAACAGACTATTTAAAACATTTTCTATCCGGATACACGGCTAGGTAGGTCGATGCGGTATCGGTATCATACCAGTCGAAGTCGAAGTTTAGGGATAAGAAGGCACCGCGTCGCGCCGTTCTCGTTTGAATTCGGTTCGGGTGAGGCGGGACTAGTTTAACCAATGGGTCTCATCTCATATGATACCCGTTACCCCGATAACTATGCCATCTTTTTTTAGGAAATGTCATTAGAAAGAGAAAGCACAATATCAAATATGCCAAATCGCAGACCGTGTTGTTCGCTTACACTCGATTCCGATTCCGTTTTCTCTTTGCACTTTGCGTTAGTAACCACCCGATGCGAATTTATTTTGATTCCGAATCCGTATTCAAGTTCTCGGCCGGTTCCGGATAATCCGGATTCTTTTAATATTCGGATCCAACGGATTTTTGGATACGTATCCTTACATCACTACACAGAACATCTCATTTTCACTTTTAAACTCTTAAAAGTGATATAAAAACACCAGCAAATAACTTGAAAAACAAGGCGACCTTGTCCATAACAAAGACGTGTTTGTTTACCAAATATGGCGGAATTACTCGTACTCGTACGTAAGCGTGCGAGCCCCTCGGAAGCATTCGGCATATTACGGTCGTGGCTCCAATTTGAATTTGCGAGCAACTAAACAGCTGTGACAACAACAGCTGATTGTCAGAATTGTTGAAATTTCTTGGTTTTGTAAATCGTTTTCCTTATTTTGTGATCATTAGGCATAAAAACCCAAAATTCCCAGAACAAAACGTGCCCATTCTGCAAATTGAAGTTTTCTTGTGTTTCATTTGAAAAATGTTCATAACTAACAGAAGATTCCGATGCTAAGAAATCACATATTATTTGCCCATTGTGTACTGGAAATGAGTTAGTCTGTGGAACTTAAAATAAACTAGAAAGACATTTGGAGGTAAACCACAAAATAAAATTACAAATGCAAGCACATAATTTTGCTAGCAGTGAAGTTATGAACAATGGTCTGAAGACAGAAAATTGAGATAACTTATGCAGCGGCCAGGACAAAAAGATATAATGATTATGTGAAAAAATCCTACACTTGCAATCGTAGTAATTCAATAGAAAAATGTAGAATGTACCTTTTAATTTCGCTTTATTGTACAAAATATTTCTATTATGTTTAGGATATGGCAGCAAATGCTCCAAACGAATGGAGAAGGTTGGTGGTTCGATAAAAATGTATGGAGTATGCCCATCTCATATAAATATACATATCTGGCAAACAGGTAACTTATTTTATTGCCTAAAAGGTATGTAGGTACGAATAAATAAATATTATATAACCCTAAAATGTGGTAGCTGTTTACTTTAATATAGGCTGAAATATTTGAGAAAATACCCAATTTCAAATTATAGGGGAGACTACTGTAAAATTCTGGAAATCACATGTAGGCCATGAGGAGAAGATTAGAAGTCCGCAGTTGTCAAAACTTGAAAAAACTGAAGAAGGTACAAAATTATGTAGTGGTGTAACCGAAGACAGAATTATCTGCGATGCCAGAAAAGTAACATCTGAGAAAATTCAAAGAATAAATATGCTGAATAGGAATGCAGTGTCATATTTAATGAAGAACATAATGTAATGAAGAAGAAACATAAAAATAGTATGATTGCTGTAGCTTTAAAAGTGGAAGAATGTAATGCCAATGGAAAAAAATTATCGTTTCTTTTTCAGGCAACAAGGTATGTTGTACTATTTATTACAAATAAATTTAGCCGGCCGGGGCTGGTGATAACCCTAGGTAGCCACTTGACGCGCAGGTGCATAGAGGCGGCTCTTACCGTGGTAGCTTACAGAGCCAACGAGAGAATATTTTTACAACAGGGGTTGCTTGAGGAGCTTAAAAAATTAAAATTGCTTATTCTAATATTTACTTGTAAGGGTTTGCTGGGAAAAACACTGAAAACCCCAGCTTATTCATTCACATATACCACATTTTGTGGCATTATTGAACTCCACTATTTGGTCCACCGTTAAAGTTTCCATTGCTTTTATATCGCTTAAGTATGTATTGCAAAGAGATCTTAAATCACTTTCAAGTCGAGAAACGAAAACCTGGAATTTCGCTTAAAAATTAAGGACGATATAAATAAACCTGTTAATAAAAGCTAAATCTTCTGTTAAATATGATTAAAAATAGGTAAATCAAAAAAAGCACACGCTTAAGTATTAGAATTTTTTTGTGATATATATATATATATATATATATATATATATATATATATATATATATATATATATATATATCACAAAAAAATTCTAATACTTAAGCGTCTACTTTTTTTGATTTACCTATTTTTAATCATATTTAACAGAACATTTAGCTAAAAAACTGTTGGTCAGGAAGGCATCATGTATGGTATTTTTTGAAAGCTAGTAATGCTATCTTTAACATGAAAATAAAATAAACAGGGTGTTCCATTTAAAAAAAAATGAGTCCAGGGCGTAATTGCAAAACTTGGCCACCCTGTATAACAGTGAAGAATTTTAAACAAACTGCAAGCGATTAATGTAGTCAAGGATATGTAACGTTTTATGGAATATTTGGTTTTTCCATACCTGTTTCAGATTTTTTTTAAAAATTGCCGAACTGCGAGCATTTTTTCAACTTTAACCACGTCCCCTTACTATAAGTTTTAGACCCAATAAACGCTATATCAAAATGGTCGTAACGAACAGGAGAATCAATTGGAATAATTATATACAGGGTGTCCCATTTAAAAAAATACAAGTTTGGTTCGCCACGAGTTATATATATATATATATATATATATATATATATATATATATATATATATATATATATATATATACAGGGTGGTGCAACCAAGATGGGGTGGACGATTGTGAGTAAACGGTGAGGAATTTGTAAAAAAATTTTTTTTGGATATTATCGATAGTCAAACACCCTATGTTTTAAAATTATAACCATAATACAGGGTGGTCCGAAAAACTCGTGGCGAACCAAACTTGTATTTTTTTAAATGGGACACCCTGTATATAATTATTCCAATTGATTCTCCTGTTCGTTACGACCATTTTGATATAGGGTTTATTGGGTCTAAAACTTATAGTAAGGGGACGAGGTTAAAGTTGAAAAAATGCTCGCAGTTCGGCCATTTTTTTAAAAAATCTGAAACAGGTATGGAAAAACCAAATATTCCATAAAAAGTTACATATCCTTGACTACATTAATCGCTTGCAGTTTGTTTAAAATTATTTACTGTTATACAGGGTGGCCAAGTTTTGCAATTACGCCCTGGACTCATTTTTTTTTAAATGGAACACCCTGTATATTTTATTTTCATGTTAAAGATAGCATTACTAGCTGTCAAAAAATACCATACATGATGCCTTCCTGACCAACAGTTTTTTAGTAAACTAGCCGTGAAAGCAAAGTTTCTTCATTCTGCAAAAATTGAGAATAAATTCTCTAACCACCTATCAGGTGGTTAGAGAATTTATTCTCAATTTTTGCATATTTATATGTACCCCTGACAAGTAGACTTTCATTCATACGTTTCTTCATTCTAATATGATTATACTGAATTTACGTTGTTTATTATTGAATATCTAATATTAAGAGGCCACGACACCATCATTAATGACACAAAAGATTGACGAACTTGTCAAAGCTACTGCCGCATAATTCATTATTTACAAGTTAAGTGTAGGTGGCCCAATAATTATGAGGTAAGAAAACTGAGACCCGAAACTTTTACATGTTTATTAGAGGTATTTCATAAAACAGAAAATATTGTTTTTAGGAAATGTAAAGTAATTAATAAACCAGTTATAAACAAAAATAATCAGTTATCAGTATTATTAATATTGTAAGAAAATTAATTAAGCAAAAACAGAACATCTTTTAAAATTATTTAGGTATGTACTTATTTGTAAACCTAATTTAATATAAACAATTAAAAAATAATATAAGGTGTTGAACTAAACCACCATTTTGCTGAAGGCACATTTCGAGTCTATCCATAAATGAAAGTTTCACTTTCCTCAAAGTCTGTTCTGAAATGTTGCGAAAACTGTTTCTTATTCTCGTCTTCATATCTTTCACTGTGGTTGGAACCTCTTTATAGACTTCTTCTTTAACATGCCCCGATAGAAAAAAATCTAGTGGTGTTAAGTCGGGTGATCTGGCTGGCCACTTAACGGGTCCACCTCACCCAATCCAACGATCTGTCTTCCAATTATCGATAAAATATCTTACATTCCTATGGTAATGCGGGGGTGCGCCATCATGTTGAAACCATAAGGATCCCCTTACCATTAAAGGTAAATCTTCAAGCAATACTGGTAATTCGTTTCTCAAAAAATGTGTTTATAACAGGTTTATTAATTACTTTACACTTCCTAAAAACAATATTTTCTGTTTTTTGAAATACTTCATAATTATTGGGCCACCTACACTTAACTTGTAAATAATGGATTATGTGGCAGTAGCTTTGACAAGTTCGTCAATCTTTTGTTTCATTTATGATGGTGTCATGGGCTATTAATATTAGATATTCAATAATATACAATTTAAATTCAGTATAATCGTATTAGAATGAAGAAACTTTGCTTTCACGGCTAGTTTACTAAAAAACTGTTGGTCAGAAAGGCATCATGTATGGTATTTTTTGAAAGCTAGTAATGTTATCTTTAACATGGAAATAAAATATACAGGGTGTTCCACTTAAAAAAATGAGTCCAGGGCGTATTTGCAAAACTTGACCACCCTGTATAACAGTGAATAATTTTAAACAAATTGCAAGCGATTAATGTAGTCAAGGATATGTAACGTTTTATGGAATATTTGGTTTTTCCATACCTGTTTCAGATTTTTTTTAAAAAATGGCCGAACTGCGAGCATTTTTTCAACTTTAACCGCGTCCCATTCCCTTACTATAAGTTTTAGGCCCAATAAACCCTATATCAAAATGATCGTAACGACCAGGAGAATTAATTGGAACATATATATATATATATATATATATATATATATATATATATATATATATATATATATATATATATATATATATGTATACAGGGTGATCCATTAAGGGTGGCGAGCGGCTGTATATCCAAAACCGTACATGCTACAACTTTAGGGTGAAAAATTTATTAAGAAACATGACCAAAAAAATTCACTGGAAAATATTTTTAAGTTCCTAATTCTGCCGCTTGGGGGCGTAGTCGCTATGCTATGATACAAAATCCTCTCTTTCTACTAATATCTTCGATGCAATGTAGGTCACAAATTAACTTTTTATAATATCTGTACTATCCTCTATAAATTTTGTAATAACAATTTTTTCGTAGTTACCATGGTAACGGTGTGGGGAAGGGTAACTATTAGAAATACTTAAAGGGCTGTAACTTCGGTTTGCGTTAACCAAATGTAACAAACTATGGCTTGTTTTAAAGAACTTTTTATCCTAATTAAATATTTTTATAAATAATTTTAAAATTACTTTGTGCGGTTGATAAAAGAGGGCGCTTTTAAAAAAATATATTTCTAGCTTCGATTTCTTAAAAAATTTAAATGCAACCATTCATCCATTTTTAATATATTTTGTAGTTTATTAGTTACTAAAGATAACTGCAAAAACCGGAGGTCGTTTTCTCTTGTCTTTTAAAAGTTATCGCAAAAATAGTGGGAGAGTGTAATTTTCCTTTATTAAAACGTTGCTATCCTACAAAAATAGCCATTTTCGGCTATAGTTACTCATTTTCACCTTTTTTAAAATTAAATTATGGTATTTTCTTTTATTCTTTTTATCTAAAAAATGCAATAATAATCCAAATGTTGCATTTATCGCCAAGGCGGCCATGGACAATAACGAAATAAAACAAACAAATAAATAAAATAATTTATGTAATTAAAAACAACTTATTCTAAATATTCAAATTGTTTTCCATCGTTTGAAATGCAACAATTAAGTCGTCTTCTTGTATAAATTACGGCTGCTTCTACTTCAGCCCGAGATACACTATTCAAAGCATTTCCAATTCGAATAACCATGTCTTCTCTAGTAGTTGGTCGGACTTTGTAAACAATGTCTTTAACTCTGCCCCATAAATAATAATCCAAACAGGTTAAGTGGGGGGACCTCGCCGGCCAGGGAAATACACTTCCCCTGCCAATCCATCCGTCGGGAAAATGTTCGTCAAGAAAATTGCGTACCACAAGTGAATAATGAGCGGGGCACCCATCGAGCTGAAACCACATGCTTCTTCTTACATTTAAAGGAACATTTTCCAGTAATCCTGGCAAATCAAATAGTAAAAAATTTAGGTACATTTCACCTGTTAAGATACCTTCAAAAATATGCGGTCCGATAATCATTACGTTTAGATCCCCACACCAAACATTAACTGTCCATCAATGTTGATTATCAAGTTCACGCATCCAGTGTGGGTTGGTCTCTGACCAATAGTGCATGTTGTGCAGGTTTACTCTCCCAGTGTTAGTAAATGAGGCCTCATCTGTCCATAATATTTGAGATAAAAATTGGGGATTATCTCTAATCATATTTTTTAGCCAATAGGAATAGTTTAGTCTATTGTCAAAATCAGCAACACTTAGGGCTTGATGTAGCACTATATGGTACGGATGTATTTTTTGTCCACAAGGATTCTTTGTACTGTACCGTAAGAAATTCCTAAATCTCTGACAATTTCTCTTATACTAATATGGGGTTCTGCGTGAACATATGCCAGTACATTAATAACGTTATCCTCTGTTCTTGCAGGGCGGCGTCTTCTTAAGGAGAGAACTGGCTGAACACGACCATGTTGTCTTAAGCGGCGAGCTAAACGCTGAAAAACTTTTATGGAATGGTGAACTCTATGAGGATAACGCATAGCGTATTCTCTCGAAGCCAAAACTGCGTTTTCAAACAATTGAAAATAAATGGCTAACATATCGTAGGCTTCTTCATTTGTAAAAGGCATTGTTCCTTAAAAAAATAGCACGTATCTCACAAGAATAGCCTTAATTGTCACGACAATAACAGAAACTGTCAAATTATATAACTTTAGACGGAACGACAAGGTAATTCTTTTGTTTTATTTCGTAATTGTCCATGGCCGCTTTGGCAATAAATGTACATTTAGATTATTATTGCATTTTTTAGATAAATAACTAAAATAAAAAACAAAATAACATAATTTATTTAAAAAAAGCTGAAAATGAGTAAACATAGCCAAAAAAGGCTATGTTTGTAGGATTCCAACTCTTTTTATAAAGGAAAATAGCAGAACTTTGGTAATAGCCAAAGTGGAATTACACTCTTCCACTATTCCTGCGGTAACTTTTAAGAAACAAGAGAAAACGACCTCTGGTTTTTGCAGTTATCTTTAGTAACTAATAAACTACAAAATATATTAAAAATGGATGCATGGTTGCATTTAAATTTTTTAAGAAATCGAAGCTAGAAATATATTTTTTTAAAAGCGCCCTCTTTTATCAACCGCACAAAGTAATTTTAAAATTATGTATAAAAATATTTAATTAGGATAAAAAGTTCTTTAAAACAAGTCATAGTTTGTTACATTTGGTTAACGCAAACCGAAGTTACAGCCCTTTAAGTATTTTTAATTGTTACCCTTCCCCACACCGTTACCATGGTAACTACGAAAAAATTGTTATTACACAATTTATAGAGGATAGTACAGATATTATAAAAAGTTAATTTGTGACCTACATTGCATCGAAGATATTAGTAGAAAGTGAGGATTTTGTATCATAGCATAGCGACTACGCCCCCAAGCGGTAGAATTAGGAACTTAAAAATATTTTCCAGTGAATTTTTTTGGTCATGTTTCTTAATAAATTTTTTACCCTAAAGTTGTAGCATGTATGGTTTTGGATATACAGCCGCTCGCCACCCTTAATGGATCACCCTGTATATATATATATATATATATATATATATATATATATATATATATATATATATATATATACAGGGTGTTATTTAAGTACATAGACAAACTTTAAGGTGCAATTCCTTGTATGATTTTAGGACAAAAAGTTCCTATGAATATGTGGCCTAAATGTTTAGATTTTCGAGATACAGGGTGTTCATTTTTTCGCTTTTTTAATTTTCCTTTCACAGTTTTAGGAATAATTAATGCAAATTTGGCACAAATAATACTTTTACCAGTATCTATGAAATAACGTTATTAACATTTAAAATAATCTACAGGGTCCTCGTTTTTTTGTGTCCATGCCCACTTTAGGCCCCCGATTTTTTTGCTACGACGTCACTGAATAGGTTGGAGAATAAAATCTAATTTACCATTTTATTCTTCAACATTTCACTCTCTTGAAGTTTTTCACTATCTCCTACGGCCTAGAAGTTATTTTGCAAAAAATAAAAGAATGAAGTGTTGTAAGATCCATGAGATAACGTTCTTTATTGCCTTTCGAAATCTACAAGGTGATAATTAAAACTAAAATTAGGTTAATTTAAAGGAAAACTTAACGGAGGAACACTTAACTTAAAGGAACTGCTGGAAATGGCCACCCCCGACTTCAACGCATGCATTTGTGCGCCTCACCATCGACTGGCGGACCCGCTCAAAAATACCATACGACGCGACGCGACGGTGAGAAGCACAAATGCATGCGTTGAAGTCGGGGTGGCCATTTCCAGCAGTTCCTTTAAGTTAAGTGTTCCTCCGTTAAGTTTTCCTTTAAATTAACCTAATTTTAGTTTTAATTATCACCTTGTAGATTTCGAAAGGCAATAAAGAACGTTATCTCATGGATCTTACAACACTTCATTCTTTTATTTTTTGCAAAATAACTTCTAGGCCGTAGGAGATAGTGAAAAACTTCAAGAGAGTGAAATGTTGAAGAATAAAATGGTAAATTAGATTTTATTCTCCAACCTATTCAGTGACGTCGTAGCAAAAAAATCGGGGGCCTAAAGTGGGCATGGACACAAAAAAACGAGGACCCTGTAGATTATTTTAAATGTTAATAACGTTATTTCATAGATACTGGTAAAAGTATTATTTGTGCCAAATTTGCATTAATTATTCCTAAAACTGTGAAAGGAAAATTAAAAAAGCGAAAAAATGAACACCCTGTATCTCGAAAATCTAAACATTTAGGCCACATATTCATAGGAACTTTTTGTCCTAAAATCATACAAGGAATTGCACCTTAAAGTTTGTCTATGTACTTAAATAACACCCTGTATATATATATATATATATATATATATATATATATATATATATATATATATATATATATATATATATATATATATATATATATACAGGGTGATCCATTAAGGGTGGCGAGCGGCTGTATATCCAAAACCATACATGCTACAACTTTAGGGTAAAAAATTTATTAAGAAACATGACCAAAAAAATTCACTGGAAAATATTTTTAAGTTCCTAATTCTACCGCTTGGGGGCGTAGTCGCTATGCTATGATACAAAATCCTCACTTTCTACTAATATCTTCGATGCAATGTAGGTCACAAATTAACTTTTTATAATATCTGTACTATCCTCTATAAATTGTGTAATAACAATTTTTTCGTAGTTACCATGGTAACGGTGTGGGGAAGGGTAACAATTAACAATACTTAAAGGGCTGTAACTTCGGTTTGCGTTAACCAAATGTAACAAACTATGACTTGTTTTAAAGAACTTTTTATCCTAATTAAATATTTTTAAGTCGGGGGTGGCCATTTCCAGCAGTTACTTTAAGTCAAGTGTTCCTCTGTTAAGTTTTCCTTTAAATTAACTTAACTTTAGTTTTAATTAGCACCTTGTAGATTTCGAAAGGCTATAAAGAACGTTATCTCATGGACCTTACAACACTGCATGCTTTTATTTTTTGCAAAATAACTTCTAGACCGTAAGAGATAGTGACAAACTTCAAGAGAGTGAAAAGTTGAAGAATAAAATGGTAAATTAGATTTTATTCTCAAACCTATTCAGTGACGTCGTAGCAAAAAAATCGGGGGCCTAAAGTGGGCATGGACACAAAAAAACGAGGACCCTGTAGATTATTTTAAATGTTAATAACGTTATTTCATAGATACTGGTAAAAGTATTATTTGTGCCAAATTTGCATTAATTATTCCTAAAACTGTGAAAGGAAAATTAAAAAAACGAAAAAAAAAGCGAAAAAATGAACACCCTGTATTTCGAAAATCTAAACATTTAGGCCACATATTTATATGAACTTTTTGTCTTAAAATCATACAAGGAATTACCCCTTAAAGTTTGTCCATGTACTTAAATAACACCCTGTATATATATATATATATATATATATATATATATATATATATATATATATATATATATATATATATATATATATGTATATATATATATATATATATATATATATATATATATATATATATATATATATATATATATATATATATATATATATATATATATATATATATATACAGTGACCGGCAAAAAGTTCGCAACATATGGGAAAAATTTTTATTAGGTGAGTATTGGAAAAACTTTTCCGGGGGATCGGTTCTGCATGTCCGATAACCTAAAAATCGATTTTGACATACGTCACGTGACCACTGGTATAGCGTCAAATTAAAAATAAAATTGTTAATTTACAAAAAGTGAGGTTAGTTGACGAGATATCAAAAAAAGTTATTTGAAAAAATTGCTTAGAATTAAATTCTAGGTCCTTGTGCAAAATTTTAAGATTTTATTTAAAAAAATTGGAAAACTCAATTTTTTTTAAATATTTTTTTATCGATTTACAAATTTCCGGTTTTTTTCGTTTAGATAGCTTGGCTAATGTAAAGCCCATGTACCTGGATGAAAATAAACGAATGTAGTAGTTTTTTCTACAATTGACAGGACAAAATTAAAAAAAACAGGGTTTCGCCGGACGCTAGCTGTTGCAATGATTTGTATCTAGCAGCAGTGTCAAAATTTTAGAGACATTTCAATGAGATTACATTGAGAAAACCTTAATCGTCTTAAATATATCTGAAGTTCGACTTTTTGTAAAGTTAAGGGGAGTAAAATAGATAATAAACAAAAAATTACCTGTTTATTTAATCGAAATTTCATAAACGAAAACCAATGTAAGAAAAACTTAAAAGTAGTCAAATTCTGTACTAACAACATAAAAAATCATTGTTTTTCCTTGGGTGCACAAAATTTAAAACTCAGTATGACCACCATTTCTCTCCATACATACTATTGTTCTCGAGCGCAACTCTCGATTAACATTTCGGAGCATTTTACGATTTATTTGCAATACACAATTTCTAATGACATTCTCTAAATTTTGTATATTCCTAAAGGGTCGATGTTTGTACACAGAGTTCTTTAGGTATCCCCACATAAAGAAATCTAACGGAGTCAGATCTGGTGATCTCGCAGGCCACGGATTTTCAGAAAACCGTCCTATCCACTGGTTTCCAAATTCTTGATCCAGCCATCTCTTCACCTCATTTGTGGAATGAATGCTAGCTCCGTCTTGTTGAAAGTATAAATTTCTTCTTTCGGCTAATGACAAATTGTCTAAAAAGTCAGATATCTCAGTTTGTAGAAATTCTAAATATCGTTCTGAATTTAAATTGTCTCTAAAGAAAAAAGGTCCCACTATTCTGAGGTTGAAAATTCCGCACCACACATTAACCTTAAAACTATATTGGTCTTTACTCTGAATTACAAAGTCTGGGTTTTCGGTGGCCCACCATCTACAGTTTTGTGAACTGACGGTTCCGTTAGAGGTAAATGTAGCTTCATCCGAGAAAAGAACGTTCTTTGGGAAATTAAAATCTTCCTCAATCATACCCTGGAACCAGGCACAAAAATCGAAGCGGGCGTCATAATCCCTATCTTTTAATACTTGTACAAATTTAGGTTTGTACGGATGAAATTTGTTTCTTTTTAATATCCTCCGCACAGATCTTTCGTGAATGTTAGTGATCTCCGATATTTGACTAACTGCTAATTGGGGTGTTTCTGTGATCGACAAACACACATCCAGAGAACCTTCGTCACCTGTTACCGGTTTTTCATGGGAAACTTTATACTGATTTTCTACCGATCCCGTTTCTTTAAATTTATTGACTAGACGAGATACTGTGGGATAATGGAGGGATTTATCGGGGTGCCTCTCATTAAAAATTGCTGCTGTTTCTCTATAGCTTTTGTAATTATCTCCAGAAATTAAAATAATTTCTATCTTTTCCTGAAGAAGTAGTGTGGGTGCCATTTTAAGGAATAAAATATTAATAAACTTATGTAAAATATCAAACTTAGTAAGATGCGAGACATAAACCAATGACATAGGTTGAAATCAAACAAATTATAATTTGTTTGACATTTTTCTGTTGTTTTTAACCTACTAGATTATTTGGTTGTTTTAATTTCAGAGCCTGCTTTGGTAGTTTTAAGTACAACTAAATAGACCTGGTTGTTAAATTTATGTGCGAAAAATCTTAATAAAATCTTGATACAGTCATTTCATTAGATTCAAACCATTGCAACAGCGAGCGTCCGGCGAACATCTATTTTTTCGATTTTGTCCTGTCAATTGTAGAATTGTAGATCTGACTCCGTTAGATTTTTTTATGTGGGGATACCTAAAGAACCCTGTGTACAAACATCGACCCTTTAGGAATATACAAAATTTAGAGAATGTCATTATAAATTGTGTATTGCAAATAAATCGTAAAATGCTCCGAAATGTTAATCGAGAGTTGCGCTCGAGAACAACAGTATGTATGGAGAGAAATGGTGGTCATACTGAGTTTTAAATTTTGTGCACCCAAGGAAAAACAATGATTTTTTGTGTTGTTAGTACAGAATTTGACTACTTTTAAGTTTTTCTTACATTGGTTTTCGTTTATAAAATTTCGATTAAATAAACAGGTAATTTTTTGTTTATTATCTATTTTAATCCCCTTAACTTTACAAAAAGTCGAACTTCAGATATATTTACGACGATTAAGGTTTTCTCAATGTAATCTCATTGAAATGTCTCTAAAATTTTGACACTGCTGCTAGATACAAATCATTGCAACAGCTAGCGTCCGGCGAAACCCTGTTTTTTTTAATTTTGTCCTGTCAATTGTAGAAAAAACTACTACATTCGTTTATTTTCATCCAGATACATGGGCTTTACATTAGCCAAGCTATCTAAACGAAAAAAACCGGAAATTTGTAAATCGATAAAAAAATATTTAAAAAAAATTGAGTTTTCCAATTTTTTTAAATAAAATCTTAAAATTTTGCACAAGGACCTAGAATTTAATTCTAAGCAATTTTTTCAAATAACTTTTTTTGATATCTCGTCAACTAACCTCACTTTTTGTAAATTAACAATTTTTTTTTAATTTGACGCTATACCAGTGGTCACGTGACGTATGTCAAAATCGATTTTTAGGTTATCGGACATGCAGAACCGATCCCCTGGGAAAGTTTTTCCGATACTCTCCTAATAAAAATTTTTCCCATATGTTGCGAACTTTTTGCCGGTCACTGTATATATATATATATATATATATATATATATATATATATATATATATATATATATATATATATATATATATATATATATATATATATATGAAGAAATATTGATCCGGGAGTACATCCGTTAGTTTGTTAAATTCCTATTGGAATCTGGCAGACGTTTCGCCAAGGTCTCACTTGGCATTATCAATGCTTACTCGTTGCTGTCAAGTCGTAAACTGATGAGTTTACGACTTGACAGCAACGAGTAAGCATTGATAATGCAAAGTGAGACCTTGGCGAAACGTCTGCCAGATTCCAATAGGAATTTAACAAACGAACGGATGTACTCCCGGATCAATATGTCTTCACATTCCTCCATCCGTGAAAGTCTACGTTCAAACATATATATATATATATATATATATATATATATATATATATATATATATATATATATATATATATATATATATATATATATATATATATATATATATATATATATATATATATATATATATATATATGTTAAAAATCAACTTGACTACAACATTAGTATCCGATTTTAACTGGAAAAGTCTAAAATGTCTTTTTTAACTAAATACATTTTTATGTATTGGTGTAGTAACATGTTTCACACATGTGAAATTAAACAAAAAAACAACTTGCAACACTTAACAAATAACAAATAATTCTAACCTAAAAATCACTGTCATCTCGAAATCGACCGAAACGGGATCTCTAGAGGTACCGAAAGACTCGATATCGTTTTGGACGATATCGAAACAAACGGGAATCGGTTTTTTGCGCCAAATCGAATATTTCGATATCGAACAGCATTCTGGAATCCCAGTGCTGGTCTAGAAAAAGAATCTTTTACATCAATAATTATTATGTACATACTTTGACATATCATAGCATTCTTCAGCGTTAACTACGGTGAAAGCAAATTCACCAGGAACAATTCTGTCACGAAAAACGCAATTAATAAATTGAAACATCAATAAAAGTTTATATTATCAAAATTAAATGCCTGTTGAAAAAAAAATAAGTCCATTTTGTATTTGGCAGTACAAAAATCAGCAATATGCTTTATGACAGCGTAACTAAGAAATTATTTTGTTACATTCATGCACAGAAGTTACCGTCTTTTCATTAAAATGCGCCTACTTTATCTTTTTGTAGATAAACACTTCCTTCTATTGACTTTCAATCGTTCATCTTTTCTACAGTCATTTTATACACACTGACACTGATATACAGGAAAAACAACTGTACATAAGTCGCTACAACGAGCCGCCTCTGCTCTCCGTTAGTATGAATTACCTTGAACGAAGTCGATGTGCGGCGGTCAGGGACTCGAGTGTCTCCGCTTTCCGCGCTGCCATCGATCAACCGGGGCGTTGCCAAATCGCTTTAGACAGTTGCGATTTTCGGTATTTTTTCTAAAAAAACTCGGTGTGACGTCTTTTTGCATTAAAACAAAGCTATACAATTAATTGAAATTATAGATAGGGGAGAAAATACTTTCAAAAATGACTGTATTACCATATTTTCTGAATTTGGACATTATTTGCCGTTTTGGAAAAAATAAAATTCTTTTTCGGAAAATTTAAGGTAATGCAGTCATGTAGTATCCAATTTCGAAGCTAAATTCAAAATTTCATCAAATTCGGTTCAATAGTTTCCTCGTAGTTTGGCGCCCCGTTTTTCCAATATGGAGGTCACTGAGAATACCTCTTAATTTGAAAGTCATGGCGTATGCGTGTGAAGATTGTGGTAAATCATTTACTCGGAGTTATATATTACGACATAAAAGAGAATCGTGTGTAGCACGATTTGCAAACATACATGGTGGAAAACAACGTAAAGTTGACGATGGGGCATCAACATCTGAGGTGCGTACTTGCACTTGCTGCAATATAACCACACCAGCAAATCGAATGGCAGCTCATCAAAGAACAATACACCATAAAAGTAATGCATGTTCACCAATATCAGCTGGTGTTGACCTCGTGTCCAGTGCTTTTAGAATTAGGATTGCCACATACCGATAGTGATAATGAACATACTGACTATTCATTATTTTTTGATGAAATTAAAGCAAAAGTGTTAGAGGTAGTAAGTGACCTAGTAAGAGTGCGTTGTGCTTTGAAAGTTAATATGGTGGTTGTTGGTCGATATATTTTACCAACACAAGATAATATGTACAGCGACAAGTCATTTAATACACGCAATGAAATTGTTACTTCAGGAAGCGATTTGGAAGAAATATATCAATCATTAGTGGAAGCCATGAAGGCTCAATCGACTGCGTGGTCAATCGTGTCTGCTTTGTTCCCCACACCACTAGAATGGCATAACAGATTCAATCTTATCCACACTATTCAAAAGTGCTGAATTTTACAGGTATAGACTTTCCAGTAAAGTTGCGTGATATATCAAAATTTGAAGAAATGAATAATATTTCAGTTAACGTTTATGGTTTGCAAAAAATTTTTGAAAATAATATGTTAAAGTATGAAGTTGTCGGTCCTTTAAGGTATTCGGGTAGAAAACTTAACAGACATGTAAACTTGTTGTTAATAACAAAGGATTGTAGTATTAAAGATGATGATGAGCATATTTGTGATACGCGTTGTGCTAAAAGTCATTATTGTTGGATAAAAGACTTATCGAAATTATGTTCCAGTCAAATTACATCGCGTGCAGATAAAATGTATTGTTGTGATGGTTGTTTGATATTTTAGTTCACTATCATCTTTGATATCACACCAAAAAAATGACTGTAACCACAAATATTCATTAACACCATCACTAAATTTAAAAATAGATAAATTTGGAAGGAGTGTAAGTGAAAATATATTAAAATTTGAAAACATAGAAAAGCAAATGCGTGTACCGTTTGTTGTTTACGCGGATTTTGAATCGGTGCTTAAACCACTGGATACAGTGGAACCAAATTCTTACTTAGTCAAAAGCATCAAACATGAACCGTATTCTTTTGCGTATTTAATAAAGTGCTCCTTTGACGATTCGATTTCAAAATTTCAGCTCTTCCGGGGAAACGACGCAGTCCAGGTTTTCGTTGCTCGACTTGAAAGTGATTTAAGATCTCTTTGCAATACATACTTAAGCGATATAAAAGCAATGGAAACTTTAACGGTGGACCAAATAGTGGAGTTCAATAATGCCACAAAATGTGGTATATGTGAATGAATAAGCTGGGGTTTTCAGTGTTTTTCCCAGCAAACCCTTACAAGTAAATATTAGAATAAGCAATTTTAATTTTTTAAGCTCCTCAAGCAACCCCTGTTGTAAAAATATTCTCTCGTTGGCTCTGTAAGCTACCACGGTAAGAGCCGCCTCTATGCACCTGCGCGTCAAGTGGCTACCTAGGGTTATCACCAGCCCCGGCCGGCTAAATTTATTTGTAATAAATAGTACAACATACCTTGTTGCCTGAAAAAGAAACGATAATTTTTTTCCATTGGCATTACATTCTTCCACTTTTAAAGCTACAGCAATCATACTATTTTTATGTTTCTTCTTCATTACATTATGTTCTTCATTAAATATGACACTGCATTCCTATTCAGCATATTTATTCTTTGAATTTTCTCAGATGTTACTTTTCTGGCATCGCAGATAATTCTGTCTTCGGTTACACCACTACATAATTTTGTACCTTCTTCAGTTTTTTCAAGTTTTGACAACTGCGGACTTCTAATCTTCTCCTCATGGCCTACATGTGATTTCCAGAATTTTACAGTAGTCTCCCCTATAATTTGAAATTTGGTATTTTCTCAAATATTTCAGCCTATATTAAAGTAAACAGCTACCACATTTTAGGGTTATATAATATTTATTTATTCGTACCTACATACCTTTTAGGCAATAAAATAAGTTACCTGTTTGCCAGATATGTATATTTATATGAGATGGGCATACTCCATACATTTTTATCGAACCACCAACCTTCTCCATTCGTTTGGAGCATTTGCTGCCATATCCTAAACATAATAGAAATATTTTGTACAATAAAGCGATATTAAAAGGTACATTCTACATTTTTCTATTGAATTACTACGATTGCAAGTGTAGGATTTTTTCACATAATCATTATATCTTTTTGTCCTGGCCGCTGCATAAGTTATCTCAATTTTCTGTCTTCAGACCATTGTTCATAACTTCACTGCTAGCAAAATTATGTGCTTGCATTTGTAATTTTATTTTGTGGTTTACCTCCAAATGTCTTTCTAGTTTATTTTAAGTTCCACAGACTAACTCATTTCCAGTACACAATGGGCAAATAATATGTGATTTCTTAGCATCGGAATCTTCTGTTAGTTATGAACATTTTTCAAATGAAACACAAGAAAGCTTCAATTTGCAGAATGGGCACGTTTTGTTCTGGGAATTTTGGGTTTTTATGCTTAATGATCACAAAATAAGGAAAACGATTTACAAAACCAAGAAATTTCAACAATTCTGACAATCAGCTGTTGTTGTCACAGCTGTTTAGTTGCTCGCAAATTCAAATTGGAGCCACGACCGTAAAATGCCGAATGCTTCCGAGGGGCTCGCACGCTTACGTACGAGTAGGAGTAATTCCGCCATATTTGGTAAACAAACACGTCTTTGTTATGGACAAGGTCGCCTTGTTTTTCAAGTTATTTGCTGGTGTTTTTATATCACTTTTAAGAGTTTAAAAGTGAAAATGAGATGTTCTGTGTATGTGTCGGAAATCAGTCCGCTCCTGTACTGTACCAGTGATGTATTTGAAGCAAATTTTCCTGTATAAAAAATCTTCTCGAGTATTATTAGGTTACTTCAGTACTAACTGACTAAGTTAGAGCCAAAAAAGTAAATCGTTAAGTACCCCTTTGGGGCTCTGTATCTCCTTAACGAAACACTTTTGGATATATATATATATATATATATATATATATATATATATATATATATATATATATATATATATATAGGGTGTCTGGAAAAGGTCTGTACAAAATGCTACCACGTATTCGTGAGGCTAAAATAAGACGATTTAATCCAACTTACCTATATCCAAAAGTGTTTCGTTAAGGAGATACAGAGCCCCAAAGGGGTACTTAACGATTTACTTTTTTGGCTCTAACTTAGTCAGTTAGTACTGAAGTAACCTAATAATACTCGAGAAGATTTTTTTATACAGGAAAATTTGCTTCAAATACATCACTGGTACAGTACAGGAGCGGACTGATTTCCGACACATACACAGAACATCTCATTTTCACTTTTAAACTCTTAAAAGTGATATAAAAACACCAGCAAATAACTTGAAAAACAAGGCGACCTTGTCCATAACAAAGACGTGTTTGTTTACCAAATATGGCGGAATTACTCGTACTCGTACGTAAGCGTGCGAGCCCCTCGGAAGCATTCGGCATTTTAAGGTCGTGGCTCCAATTTGAATTTGCGAGCAACTAAACAGCTGTGACAACAACAGCTGATTGTCAGAATTGTTGAAATTTCTTGGTTTTGTAAATCGTTTTCCTTATTTTGTGATCATTAAGCATAAAAACCCAAAATTCCCAGAACAAAACGTGCCCATTCTGCAAATTGAAGTTTTCTTGTGTTTCATTTGAAAAATGTTCATAACTAACAGAAGATTCCGATGCTAAGAAATCACATATTATTTGCCCATTGTGTACTGGAAATGAGTTAGTCTGTGGAACTTAAAATAAACTAGAAAGACATTTGGAGGTAAACCACAAAATAAAATTACAAATGCAAGCACATAATTTTGCTAGCAGTGAAGTTATGAACAATGGTCTGAAGACAGAAAATTGAGATAACTTATGCAGCGGCCAGGACAAAAAGATATAATGATTATGTGAAAAAATCCTACACTTGCAATCGTAGTAATTCAATAGAAAAATGTAGAATGTACCTTTTAATATCGCTTTATTGTACAAAATATTTCTATTATGTTTAGGATATGGCAGCAAATGCTCCAAACGAATGGAGAAGGTTGGTGGTTCGATAAAAATGTATGGAGTATGCCCATCTCATATAAATATACATATCTGGCAAACAGGTAACTTATTTTATTGCCTAAAAGGTATGTAGGTACGAATAAATAAATATTATATAACCCTAAAATGTGGTAGCTGTTTACTTTAATATAGGCTGAAATATTTGAGAAAATACCAAATTTCAAATTATAGGGGAGACTACTGTAAAATTCTGGAAATCACATGTAGGCCATGAGGAGAAGATTAGAAGTCCGCAGTTGTCAAAACTTGAAAAAACTGAAGAAGGTACAAAATTATGTAGTGGTGTAACCGAAGACAGAATTATCTGCGATGCCAGAAAAGTAACATCTGAGAAAATTCAAAGAATAAATATGCTGAATAGGAATGCAGTGTCATATTTAATGAAGAACATAATGTAATGAAGAAGAAACATAAAAATAGTATGATTGCTGTAGCTTTAAAAGTGGAAGAATGTAATGCCAATGGAAAAAAATTATCGTTTCTTTTTCAGGCAACAAGGTATGTTGTACTATTTATTACAAATAAATTTAGCCGGCCGGGGCTGGTGATAACCCTAGGTAGCCACTTGACGCGCAGGTGCATAGAGGCGGCTCTTACCGTGGTAGCTTACAGAGCCAACGAGAGAATATTTTTACAACAGGGGTTGCTTGAGGAGCTTAAAAAATTAAAATTGCTTATTCTAATATTTACTTGTAAGGGTTTGCTGGGAAAAACACTGAAAACCCCAGCTTATTCATTCACATATACCACATTTTGTGGCATTATTGAACTCCACTATTTGGTCCACCGTTAAAGTTTCCATTGCTTTTATATCGCTTAAGTATGTATTGCAAAGAGATCTTAAATCACTTTCAAGTCGAGCAACGAAAACCTGGACTGCGTCGTTTCCCCGGAAGAGCTGAAATTTTGAAATCGAATCGTCAAAGGAGCACTTTATTAAATACGCAAAAGAATACGGTTCATGTTTGATGCTTTTGACTAAGTAAGAATTTGGTTCCACTGTATCCAGTGGTTTAAGCACCGATTCAAAATCCGCGTAAACAACAAACGGTACACGCATTTGCTTTTCTATGTTTTCAAATTTTAATATATTTTCACTTACACTCCTTCCAAATTTATCTATTTTTAAATTTAGTGATGGTGTTAATGAATATTTGTGGTTACAGTCATTTTTTTGGTGTGATATCAAAGATGATAGTGAACTAAAATATCAAACAACCATCACAACAATACATTTTATCTGCACGCTATGTAATTTGACTGGAACATAATTTCGATAAGTCTTTTATCCAACAATAATGACTTTTAGAACAACGCGTATCACAAATATGCTCATCTTTAATACTACAATCCTTTGTTATTAACAACAAGTTTACATGTCTGTTAAGTTTTCTACCCGAATACCTTAAAGGACCGACAACTTCATACTTTAACATATTATTTTCAAAAAATTTTTGCAAACCATAAACGTTAACTGAAATATTATTCATTTCTTCAAATTTTGATATATCACGCAACTTTACTGGAAAGTCTATACCTGTAAAATTCAGCACTTTTGAATAGTGTGGATAAGATTGAATCTGTGATGCCATTCTAGTGGTGTGGGGAACAAAGCAGACACGATTGACCACGCAGTCGATTGAGCCTTCATGGCTTCCACTAATGATTGATATATTTCTTCCAAATCGCTTCCTGAAGTAACAATTTCATTGCGTGTATTAAATGACTTGTCGCTGTACATATTATCTTGTGTTGGTAAAATATATCGACCAACAACCACCATATTAACTTTCAAAGCACAACGCACTCTTACTAGGTCACTTACTACCTCTAACACTTTTGCTTTAGTTTCATCAAAAAATAATGAATAGTCAGTATGTTCATTATCACTATCGGTATGTGGCAATCCTAATTCTAAAAGCACTGGACACGAGGTCATCACCAGCTGATATTGGTGAACATGCATTACTTTTATGGTGTATTGTTCTTTGATGAGCTGCCATTCGATTTGCTGGTATGGTTATATTGCAGCAAGTGCAAGTACGCACCTCAGATGTTGATGCCCCATCGTCAACTTTACGTTGTTTTCCACCATGTATGTTTGCAAATCGTGCTACACACGATTCTCTTTTATGTCGTAATATATAACTCCGAGTAAATGATTTACCACAATCTTCACACGCGTACGCCATGACTTTCAAATTAAGAGGTATTCTCAGTGACCTCCATATTGGAAAAACGGGGCGCCAAACTACGAGGAAACTATTGAACCGAATTTGATGAAATTTTGAATTTAGCTTCGAAATTGGATACTACATGACTGCATTACCTTAAATTTTCCGAAAAAGAATTTTATTTTTTCCAAAACGGCAAATAATGTCCAAATTCAGAAAATATGGTAATACAGTCATTTTTGAAAGTATTTTCTCCACTATCTATAATTTCAATTAATTGTATAGCTTTGTTTTAATGCAAAAAGACGTCACACCGAGTTTTTTTAGAAAAAATACCGAAAATCGCAACTGTCTAAAGCGATTTGGCAACGCCCCGGTTGATCGATGGCAGCGCGGAAAGCGGAGACACTCGAGTCCCTGACCGCCGCACATCGACTTCGTTCAAGGTAATTCATACTAACGGAGAGCAGAGGCGGCTCGTTGTAGCGACTTATGTACAGTTGTTTTTCCTGTATATCAGTGTCAGTGTGTATAAAATGACTGTAGAAAAGATGAACGATTGAAAGTCAATAGAAGGAAGTGTTTATCTACAAAAAGATAAAGTAGGCGCATTTTAATGAAAAGACGGTAACTTCTGTGCATGAATGTAACAAAATAATTTCTTAGTTACGCTGTCATAAAGCATATTGCTGATTTTTGTACTGCCAAATACAAAATGGACTTATTTTTTTTTCAACAGGCATTTAATTTTGATAATATAAACTTCTATTGATGTTTCAATTTATTAATTGCGTTCTTCGGGACAGAATTGTTCCTGGTGAATTTGCTTTCACCGTAGTTAACGCTAAAGAATGCTATGATATGTCAAAGTATGTACATAATAATTATTGATGTAAAAGATTCTTTTTCTAGACCTGCACTGGGATTCCAGAATGCTGTTCGATATCGAAATATTCGATTTGGCGCAAAAAACCGATTCCCGTTTGTTTCGATATCGTCCAAAACGATATCGAGTCTTTCGGTACCTCTAGAGATCCCGTTTCGGTCGAGTTCGAGATGACAGTGATTTTTAGGTTAGAATTATTTGTTATTTGTTAAGTGTTGCAAGTTGTTTTTTTGTTTAATTTCACATGTGTGAAACATGTTACTACACCAATACATAAAAATGTATTTAGTTAAAAAAGACATTTTAGACTTTTCCAGTTAAAATCGGATACTAATGTTGTAGTCAAGTTGATTTTTAACATTTTGGATACCAAACCAATAAACACACTATTTAGAAATGATCGTTCTTTCAACTGATTTTTTAAGTTTGGATGAAACAAAAAACTATTTTGTTTCTAGGGCTTTTAAAGTACAGAAAGCTCATTGGAACATCCTAATAGAGTATATTATGTGAGCATGTTTTCATATGAAAATAAATGTCGATGTTTAATTTTTTTATTTCTTGTTTTACTACTACATAATACGATTTTTTAAAATAATTATTTTATAGTGGCGGGCAGAGCTGGATAAAGCACTCATTGTTAACAGGCGCGGCCCGTCCATAAGGTCATTTGGTCAATGACCCACCTAAAATTTTCAGTGATCTACCTAATAATTTATTTTTTAATTTTTTAAAACCAAAAAAGAATCTTTTGTTTCAAAGTTCCATGCGAAAACTCCCCAAGAAAGAATCAAGCCTAGCCACGGTAAATCTGTGGCCAAGCCATCGTCAAAGGATATCCAAGCTTGCTCCGGGCTGGATCATATTTTAAATTGATCTTGAGGCTGGGCTTGAGGTTTATATGGACGATATAAATTCATTAAAAGTAAGAGAGAAACAGGCATGCGCGCTTTAGGAAGTTAAAAAGAGACACAATTGGTCGACGGCCCACCAATAATATCTGGCCACTCTCACTATGGAAATACTCTCAAACCGCCCCCTAAAATATACTATTTCAAAATATTTGGTTCGGAAAAAGAAAAACTAATTAGGTACCTAATATGCGCATTGTATTTGCATCGTATTATTAATATTAATTAGTGGTTAAACATAAAAAATTATAAATACGATTTCTGTCAGGCCAGCGCTAGGCATCAAGTTTAACGGTGTAGGACCGATTTCCTTACATAACCAGCGTAGCCGTAGCGGTACAATTTCAGCGAGTTAATCGGGAGGTCGAGGGTTCGAATCAGTGTTGGACCAGGAACTTTTTTTTTAATTTGTTGTTATTTAAAAACTTAGATCGGCTCTAAAAGGTGTATTGGCAACAAGTTGTTCCTCGATAAAATATTTTTAAAATTGTTGGCAATCTCATATTTACTACAGCTTACAGCCTGCACGTGCGTAGACAAATATCGTATTACTATGTCTAGTCTCCAGCATTGTATTTATTAAAGAAAACGGAGTTTCGGCAGCGTTCCTAATTTTATTTTACGAATCATCATACTTTTAGCTCAGAAATATGTTCTGTTTATATTCTGGGCTTTTAGTACAAGGCGCGACATCTATTGAGGATATGCTAAACTTTTCCAACGGAAGCCGCTAAAATCTACTATTTTAGAGTATTAAAACACATAGAATACACAGAAAAGTGATACTAAAAGTCATACATCAAGAGTAGTAATGTTCAATATTCTGCAGTACCTATTCTATGATTTTTGCACTGTTTATTTGTAGGTAAATAATTTCTTGGCACATTATTAAAAAACCTTTCTTAATTAAAAAAGTGTATTTTGCTTGTTGCGTTGATATCACTAGTTGCCCACAAAATTTTCACCCACCTGTAAAAAAACTCACGGGCCGCGCCTGATTGTTAATATAAAGGGCTTGCAATTACCAATTATTTTAGGAGAGCTTGCAATCACTGGGCTTCAAGTCCTTTTTAAAATATGTAATCGAGGCTTGGTAATTGAAGTTTGAAAATAAGCTTGCAAGCTCTCTAGAGACTTCAAGAACATTGAAAGTGCTTAAACCATTTTAGTAGTAATGCAATTACCCAATTACATACCTATGTTAAAAAGGGCTCGAAGCACAATGTTTGCAAGTCCTAAAGAAAGTAATTTGTAATTGATGTTTAATTCAAGCAGATTTTAGATGAAAACAAGCAGGCAATAAATGAATACAATCAGGACCACACAATCATAGAAGAAAATCAAATTTTGCAACAAAATAATCTTAGGTTATAACTCACTACGCATGCGTGCTACGAATACTACGGTTTCCGATATCGAAGAAAGCGATGGCATAAACGACATCGAATGAGAATATCGAATTGGTCGATATCGCTTTGACTATCGAGTATCGAAAGCGTTACGATAGCTGTCGTATCGAGTGAAAGGGAATCCCAGCACTGATTTCTTTTAGGATGGCAAGCACACCAAAACATATATCCACCAATTACAGAGGACAAGAAAATGATTTAACTGAGGGGACACCTTAAAGGTAGGATTATTTCAAATCTTCGTATTTATACTTCTTCGATAGTTTCAAACGTCAATATATCCTAACCAAAAAATACTTTTACAAGGTGTTCTTTATTGCCAGGTTAAATTATTTGAAAATAATATTAAATTCGTATTTCAGAAATACTTATGCTGACACCTCATTAGCATTAGTATCTTCGGTAATTATTCGGATTAATGTAAACAGCGAATTTTTTCATGAAATTTTGCACAGACCCTAATTTTGGGTCGTAGAACACGAATCCGAAGTCAGTTTTTGGCGGTCTCGTATGGTTTTTTTTAATTTTAGGTTAGCTTTTTCAATGAATTTCTTTAAATTTCGGCACTTTTACTTAAACACATCTATACAAGTCATTACACACTATTTTTCTGAACCATATTTAGGCAAATTTATGTAAAAACACATTAAAAAACAGAGAAAATATTAAAAAACTGAAAGAAAATAAACACGCGGCCCGTGGTACACATTCTCGAAATTTCGGATTGCCAAATTTACAAATGACTTTTCCCACAAATTTTAACAGTTGGACAAAATCTGTGCAAAAAGTTGTATACACCCAATCAAACCTGAGCAAAAAGGTGGTCAGGTTTGCTCAGTTTTCATTGATATAGATATATATATATATATATATATATATATATATATATATATATATATATATATATATATATATATATATATATATATATATATATATATATATATATGTATCTATATCAATGAAAACTGAGCAAACCTGACCACCTTTTTGCTCAGGTTTTCTTGGGTTGGGTATACACCTTTTTGTTCAGATATGGTTGCATGCATCAGCATGCAGGTGTTGGATTACTGATCAATAGGATTTTGGTTAGGTCTGATGTAGATTAAAATTACGAAATGTTGTTGACTAAGTTGGACAGAATAGTAACTTTAGTTTATGGTTAGCTTTTTTGTTATTCCTATTTTACAACTTTTTCATAAAAAATAAGTAAACGTGGCAACGCCGGACACTTGACAGCTGGGAAAATAATGGCGGCTATAGCCACTTAAAATGGAATTTTCTATCGAAAAAAGCAATTTTCTTATCTATTTTTGCCTAAATGTGGTGTTTTGTGTGACGAAAAATAATAAAAATTATAAGTTTACAGATATGTTGAAGTGAAAGTGTCGAAATTTAAAGGAATCTATAGAAAAAGCTAACCTAAAAGATAAAAAATTTTTTTTTGGAAAAACCATACGAGACCGCCTAAAACCGACTTCGGATTCGTGTTCTACGACCCAAAATTAGGGTCTGTGCAAAATTTCATGAAAAAATTCGCTGTTTACATTAATCCGAATAATTACCGTATCTTCAAAATCAATGGAATTTGACGATGTGGAAATTCAAAGAGAAGCAGATAATGGTAGTAATAAAAGGTAAAAAAAAATCGGTCAAGCGCAAGCTATACTTGCACAATTAGTTTTTCTGTCATCAACCTCTGACTTAATCTGAGCAAACCTCGGCCACCCGATATCTGTTCATCTGCCGCTCTACCCGCCGCAGATGGCACTAACGCAGTATCACATCGCGTGTGCGCGGAGCTGAGTAGGCCAAATTAAAAATTTTGAGCCCTTTCGGATTGTTAGTAGAGTAGCTATTTTAATTTTTTCACTGTAAGGGGTCATCCATTAATTACGTCACACGTAAAGGGGAAGGGAGGGGGTTCACAAAGTGTGACAAGGGGGGGAGGAGTCATGAGCTTCGTGACGTCACATTTAATCTAAAATATTAAAACAACTAAAGAAGGCATAGGGCCACGGGCGAAATGCACGTTATATAAGTATGTTATTTTGAAGTGTAAAATTGTTTGCCTTTGGTAACAATACACTGAAAGACCACCATATGAGAAACTTTTTTAAAATTTGGCTAAGGTCAAGTTTGACTTTGGCATCAATTTTTGCTTGACCAAGAACCTAAAATGACATACATAAAGATAGTCATTACACACTATTTTTCTGAACCATATTTAGGCAAATTTATGTAAAAACACATTAAAAAACAGAGAAAATATTAAAAAACTGAAAGAAAATAAACACGCGGCCCGTGGTACACATTCTCGAAATTTCGGATTGCCAAATTTACAAATGACTTTTCCCACAAATTTTAACAGTTGGACAAAATCTGTGCAAAAAGTTGTATACACCCAATCAAACCGGAGCAAAAAGGTGGTCAGGTTTGCTCAGTTTTCATTGATATATATATATATATATATATATATATATATATATATATATATATATATATATATATTTATATATATATATATATATATATCTATATATATATATATATATATATATATATATATATATATATATATATATATAGATATGTATCTATATCAATGAAAACTGAGCAAACCTGACCACCTTTTTGCTCATATATATATATATATATATATATATATATATATATATATATATATATATATATATATATATATATATATATATATATATATATATATATATATATATATATATGTATCTATATCAATGAAAACTGAGCAAACCTGACCACCTTTTTGCTCAGGTTTTCTTGGGTTGGGTATACACCTTTTTGTTCAGATATGGTTGCATGCATCAGCATGCAGGTGTTGGATTACTGATCAATAGGATTTTGGTTAGGTCTGATGTAGATTAAAATTAAGAAATGTTGTTGACTAAGTTGGACAGAATAGTAACTTTAGTTTATGGTTAGCTTTTTTGTTATTCCTATTTTACAACTTTTTCATAAAAAATAAGTAAACGTGGCAACGCCGGACACTTGACAGCTGGGAAAATAATGGCGGCTATAGCCACTTAAAATGGAATTTTCTATCGAAAAAAGTAATTTTCTTATCTATTTTTGCCTAAATGTGGTGTTTTGTGTGACGAAAAATAATAAAAATTATAAGTTTACAGATATGTTGAAGTGAAAGTGTCGAAATTTAAAGGAATCTATAGAAAAAGCTAACCTAAAAGTTAAAAAAATTTTTTTTGGAAAAACCATACGAGACCGCCTAAAACCGACTTCGGATTCGTGTTCTACGACCCAAAATTAGGGTCTGTGCAAAATTTCATGAAAAAATTCGCTGTTTACATTAATCCGAATAATTACCGTATCTTCAAAATCAATGGAATTTGACGATGTGGAAATTCAAAGAGAAGCAGATAATGGTAGTAATAAAAGGTAAAAAAAAATCGGTCAAGCGCAAGCTATACTTGCACAATTAGTTTTTCTGTCATCAACCTCTGACTTAATCTGAGCAAACCTCGGCCACCCGATCTCTGTTCATCTGCCGCTCTACCCGCCGCAGACGGCACTAACGCAGTATCACATCGCGTGTGCGCGGAGCTGAGTAGGCCAAATTAAAAATTTTGAGCCCTTTCGGATTGTTAGTAGAGTAGGTATTTTAATTTAATTAAAGAACCTAAAATGACATACATAAAGATAGTCACGTGATCCACGTTAGCTGTCAAAAGTTACATTTTTAAAGAAAATGTCATAAAAATGGCATTATTTGTAAAAATTTCGAAAAATGTCCTAACAATGGTATTATTTCCAAAAATATCTTAGTAAAAAGTTATGTGGGTTGTCATCGAGATTCCATTATTAAAGTTTTGTTCAAAAATTTTAACTTTTAATTTTTTACATATTTATTTTAGCATCATAAATTTGTTTAAATGTTTAACGTTTATTTCGTTATTATTAAGTGTAAACGCCATATTGCAACGTTTCTAAAGATACCGTATATATGTTCTAAAGTTTACAGAGTTTTTATAGCACAAAAATAAATATTTTTTAAAATTCCCTGAGCGCTATTGGACTATTACTTGATTCTTTAAGTGCTACAGAGCTTATTATTAACCATATCAAATACAACAGTTAGACAAGCATATCATCTATAGGATTTTAGAAACCTAACTAATAAAAAACCTTTTTTGTATTAAAACTTTTCGTTCAGATTCCTAAAAAAGTTTAAGATTTAGTACTGGTTCGATCAGCTATGTTTTGACAGGTTTTTGTCCTGTCATTGTTAATAACTCGCCATTAACAACCTATGAATCATTATGATATTTCAGCGATTTGCTTGGTTTCCAAATGATTTTTATCTTGAAACGAGTTGCTGTAATGAATTTAGTTCTATTATTGTCGAAAGTACGTACTAAAATTGTCCTTTTTAATTAATTTTAACGAAGCTTTTAATAAAAAATGAAAGTTTTTTATTAGTTATCTTTTAAAATTCTATGGATGACTTGCTTTTCTAACTGTTGCGCTTGATATGGTTAATAATCTTAAAAAATCAAGTACTTGTCTCAGGGAATTTTAAACAATATTTATTTTTGTGCTATAAAACCTCTGCAGACTTTGGAAAATGTATGTCTTATCTTTATAAACGTTGCAATATGGCGTTTAACTTAATGATAACGATTAAACTTTAAAAATTGAAACAAATTTTTTCACATTAGCAAAATATATGTGAAAAATTAAAAGTTAAAATTTTTGAACAAAACGGAATACAGAATATAGAATACAGATTGAATCTCGATGAGAAACCAAACAACTTTTTCCTATGACATTTTTCGAAATTTTAGCAAATAATACCATTTTCAGGACATTTTCTTTAAAAATGTAACTTTTGATAGTTAACATGGATCACGTGACTATCTTTATATATGTCATTTAAGGTTCTTGGTCAAGCAAAAATTGACGCCAAAGTCAACTTTGTCCTGAATTAAATTTAAAAAAGTTTCCTATATGGGGCAGAGTTTTTGGCGGACACTGTATCTATAGGTATACTATTATCTTACTTCGTCACTGAGATTATCCATTTACGGCCGGTATTACAGGTTATTAAAACTGAAAGTTCAGATGATCCCAGGTTCTTCTGGTCCATGGACATAGGATGATTAATTTCTTTTTCAGTTCAGTTCAGTTTTCAGCCAAAAACATTGTAAGAATATTTTTTTTTCTATTGATTTTGAGTACCTATCTATTGTTTGAGAACGTAAATTGTTACTTTATTAAAAATATTTTTAAAAAATAATAATATTGGAAGTGCTGTTTTAATTAAGTTATAAATTTAAAATTGCAAAATGAGTGACGTCACAACGGGGGGTCACTCGAATGTGATTACTTGTGAGAAGGACGAAGGGGGTCAAAAAACGATAAAATTTGTGGACGTAATTTATGGATGACCCCTAAAATAAAATGTTTCTAATTTATTTTCGTTGTTTTTGTAGATGATCCGGGATGACACGTTTTGGCGTAAAAAGATGTAACCAAAACTAACATCGTTTTATTATGGCTGCCTATTACCAGAGTTGGTGGATCCAATGCATCCAAAGAACTTCCAATTAAATTCCATTCAACCAAAAATCTGAATTTTTATATTTAATCAAAGTGGCGAAACAAAGTATGTTTTTGTCAACTCCTTCCGCCCCTAAATAATCTTTTGGTGCCTCTGATCTCAATAGGGAATATGCATATAACCCAAATAAATCTGAAATATTTTTTTTTATTCTCTACATAAATTAAATGTTCATGGCGGTTGCTGTTATCCATTTATTTTGGTCTTTATTAACAAAAAAAAAAGATTTAAAACTGCAAATTTTCGCGCGAATTTCGAAACTTGTAAAACGTGATCCCATTGGCTGTCTCGTCAAAACTGAACTTATGACTCTTCATGAGTACATGGCGAATTCCAGTGTTGCAGTCATCGAAAACTCAATAAAAATGACATTTAATGCGTAACTCATCCAATGAAATATCCCTGCACTTAAAGTAGAAGGTTCCTAAAATCTTATTCATGTATACTTTAAGCCGAAATCGGTCCAGGAACCTTTCAATTTTGCAACAAACATTGGCATTTTTGACATATCTTAATAATTTCAAGTAAATAAACTGAAATTCTTTATTTTCATGGCAATCTTGGAAAATTCAAAAATTTTCAAATTTTAGATGTTCCCGATGCAAATAAACCTTTTTATTTATAACTTTACCGAAAAAATTAGCGATTTAAATTAGTGGGAGGTATTCTTAGATAATTAACGGATAAATAAACCCAAAAAATCACTAAATAGGGTAAATAGTGTGGAATAATGTCGGTTAAAAATAGGATTTTTCGGAAAAAAAATCAAGAAAATCCGATTTTTACCCCCTAAATACGCTCCTGGATGACCCATTCGGTATTCATTTTACAGCGTGATTATCCCTTTATAAGATAGTGTTGAAAAATTGGGGCAAAAATAGATAGGAAAAAATACAGAGTGATTCAAATGTACCGATGTCTAGGGCACAAAAAGTAAAAAAAATCGAAATTTAATCGGCGATTGTTCCCTTCCTATAGAGAATGAAGAAATTTAAAAATATGGATAACACATACTTTGACGAGCTCTTTCCGATGACGTATATGGGATTTTAATTTGAACCATTTTGACCCCACAAAAAATTAAAAACCGCGAAATATTTGGGTCAAAAATCTAAATTTCAAGTTTTTCCAAATATTGCCATTTTCCAGTGATTTTAGGTTTAGGTAAGTGTATTGCAAAAAAAGTATTTGAGATTTTAAAGTTTCCCTTATAAATCCGTTTTTCGATCTGACGTTTTGTTTTCGAGATATTAGGTACCAAAGAGGGGTCTGGAAATGGCATTTTTCGACCTAAAAAAATTCAAAAGAATTACTTGCCATTTTCTGATCCTCACTAGTTTCAGTGGAGTTCTGAAGCCCCGGGTCCCCTACAACCTCCGAAAATTTACATCGATTTAATTCACATTTGCGACCTGTACCCGATTTCAACGGAAATCGCGGAAATTTCGACTTTGACGTTTAATAGCTCCGAAACGAAACATCCTGTATAACTGAATTTTTTAACGAACCTAGTTGAACTATTCCTCTATCAACCCAAAAATTCGATTTCTCTCCCTCTGACTGTTTTCGAGAAAATCAAACCTGTTCGACTTTAGGTTAAGCTTTACGTTAACATGTAGATTTTTGCTGATCTCCTGACGTCACTTTTTAAGCACAAATGTCGCCTGCTTTTTAAATTGTAATAAATTATACCGAACAGTAAACATTTTTTGTAGCTAAATTATCCTATTAATTTTCTTCAAAATATTTTTTTTGGGTTTGTAGTGACTTCCTTAAACGATTTATGCAATAAAGAAATATGTGCATATTCCTTATTAACTGAATACGATTACGTGCGCATTTATGGCTATAATATATCTAAAATCATATTTTTTAATATTTCCAAATCTACCCTTCACTTCCATTCCCTACTGGCCAGATCTTTGTTGTAAACAAAAATAATGGAAAACCAATATCACCATCGTAATTCTTTAAAATATCGTGCCACATAATACATAAATGCTATTTATTAAAAAAAAATAATTTTTGGCGCGCCACTGCTAACAGAAACGAACCAGAAAACAATAATTTATATATAGCCAATATTTTAGAATTAGAACACACCTCCCACTGCCTCGATACAGGTCGCGACGTCACGTCTTGGAATGGCGATGTTGCCTGATTGTTTATTAACACTGACTTACGCTCTTCCGCGGCGAAATCCCAAATCGGACCACGTGGTTCACTGATACTTGCTCTTAACTTGCTTGAACCGTTTTACTCAACACAATGTTCTATACTAAAATTTAACCCCCCCTACCCTCATATATACCGAACCACATTTAGACCCAACCCACTCGATCTTCATACCAAAACGTGTTACACCCCAATAATAACTCAAGGTAATAACATCAGAAATGTAACCTTGAAATAAGCGTCGTACACCTGGTCATCACCGAACAAAGAAACAGCTGCTCGCGTTCATCGGAAATATGCACCACAAATGTAACCTTGAAATCAGTCTCGTATACCTGGTCATCACCAAACAAAGAAACATCTGCTCACGTTCAAGGCCAAGTTCTTGGCCTTGACCTTGGAATAACACCTGCGCATATCAAGGCCAAATAACAATAGCACAGTTGGGCGTTCAAGGTCGACCCTACTGCGTATGCAAAGACTCCAGAACGGTCATATCCCTCTACTTTTGTAGCTAAATTATCCTAGTAATTTTCTTCAAAATATTTTTTTTTTGGGTTTGTAATGACTTCCTAAAACGATTTATGCAATAAAAAAATATGTGCATATTCCTTATTGTTCAAGTACCGTCAAGTGGGGTAACTTCGGACGAATTTCGAAGTTTTTTCTGAATACACATGATAGTGCGATGATAAAAAAAATCTCAAAAAATTAATTTAGATTCTTTAGTTCGTCTTCTACACATATGCCAAAAAAAAAGATGTTTTGAAATTGGAGGCATATATTTTTTTTTGTAATGAATAGTGTCCGAATTTCCCCGACAAGGTCGGGTAACTTCGGACAGCTACTGAATCACACGTAAAACGAAGTAAACGCGTATGTTTGGTAAATTCGGACACCAAAAATATTAAAATAAAGTTTATTTAAGGGTGTTAACTTTTAATTTACGATGGGTAAATTAGTCTCGTCATAATTGACGATGTTCTGTGAAGGAACAACCTGCAATGATTTTTCTAACTCATTGAAATAATTATTTATGATGTCGTGGTTAACGGCAGCTCTGACCCTCTTGATATTTTGGGATAGCCTAACCGAAATCTCGCTTTTATATCGAGCAATAAAATTCGCCATCCATTCCCCGCCAGGCATGTTCCCGTCTTTGAACCTTCCGTCGGTGATTCCTTTGTTTTCCATATATATATATATATATATATATATATATATATATATATATATATATATATATATATATATATATATTTTTTATAGAATTTGTTTTCTTGGATCTTCTATATATTTTTTTTATAGGAATGTTTTCTTGGGGTTTATAGATCCGGAATAATCACTATTTTTTTATATTTTGTTTTTGTTTTTATTAACGTTTCGGTCAATTCTTGTGACCTTCTTCAGAATACAGTGCTGAAAAACCGCTCTAATTAGTAATCTTAGTCATAATGAACATAAAATTAACATACCTGTGAACGAAAATGTTTTTGGGGAATGCATCCTCTTAATTAAGATTTAAAATTGACATATTAACACTAACATTGTGGACGACAGTTTAAAAACGACGAGAACAATTTTAAAAATATCATGCAGGCAAGAAGTCTGCGTGTCTACTGCAATACTGGGATCTTTATAGATATAAAAATGGTGGTGAATGGAATTTCGGTCTTTTTTGTTTAAAAATTGCCTGAAAGATAATGTTTTCATTATTAAGATAGAGGGGAGCTGGATTCCTTTGGATGCCTTTTTTTTAAATTAATTATTAATAGTTATGTGTACATATATATATTTTTTTAAATTTATTTTATTAGATTGTGATAGATCTTGCTGAGGTGTTTTGTATCCGATTTTGAGTTTATGTTTTTTGGATTTTTTTGGATTTCTATCATTTCGAAAATTTCACGTTTCTTTGTATTGGTTTCAGTGCGTAGGACTTTTACTTTTTCATAATTGAAGGTGTGTTTCTTCTCAAGCATATGGTTAGTTAGGGCTGTTTTGTTCTTCTTGTCATATTTGTGTCCATTCAATCTGTTTTTTAAAAGTTGACTTGTCTGTCCTATATAGACGCTATCGCAGTTATCACAGGGTAGTTGATATACGACATTGCTTTTCATATTTTGTGGTATTTTTGATTTTAAGCAACTGAAACAACTCTTCAATAGATTGTAGCCTTTATGTGCGACTGTAACATTATGACTTTTGAAAGTGTTGTGTATTTTTTCAGACAACCCATTAATGTACGGTAATGAAAGATATGACATTTTTGTTGTTTTTGGTTTGGGTTGGTTCTGGTTATAAAAAATATGTATTCGTCTTTTAAAAATGGAATTTATTAGGTTTTCGGGGTAGCGGTTTAGCTTAAGGGCTTGTTTTGCTTTCTTTATTGCATTTTCCCTATATTCAGGGCTTGAAAGCTTTATTGCCCGGTCGGCTAAGCCGATAACTACTGATTTTTTTTGGGATATTGGGTGTTGGGAATTGTAGTTGACATATCTGGAAGACCAAGTTTCTTTAGTATACCATTCCGTTTTTATGTCGCCATTATTATGGTGGAGTGTGAGGTCCAAAAAGCTTATTTTATTATCATGTTCTTTTTCTATGGTAAACTGAAGCTTGTTGTGGTAACTGTTGAAATGATTTAACGTGTCTTGTATTTTATTTGTTGGTATAGCTGTAATGCAGTCGTCAACATATCGATAGAAAAAGGGTATTTGAAAATTAAGGGTTTTTATTATATTTTCTTCGACTTTAAAAACAAAATAAGTAATACAAAGTTACCAAACGACTACATACTAATATCCCTAGATGTTGTATCCCTTTATACAAACATCCCCTTAAATTTAGCTAAAGAGGTAGTAAGAAAGAAATGGGATAAAATAAGTAAATTCACTGACATACCATTAACAGATTTTTTAGAAGCCGTAGATCTGACATTGAACTCAACCTATTTTAATTATAATAACAAAATTTTTAAACAAATAGAAGGTTGTGCCATGGGAGCATCCATCTCAAGCGTCATTGCACAACTTGTAATGGAGGACCTTGAAGAAAATATAATAAAAACCCTTAATTTTCAAATACCCCTTTTTCTATCGATATGTTGACGACTGCATTACAGCTATACCAACAAATAAAATACAAGACACGTTAAATCATTTCAACAGTTACCACAACAAGCTTCAGTTTACCATAGAAAAAGAACATGATAATAAAATAAGCTTTTTGGACCTCACACTCCACCATAATAATGGCGACATAAAAACGGAATGGTATACTAAAGAAACTTGGTCTTCCAGATATGTCAACTACAATTCCCAACACCCAATATCCCAAAAAAAATCAGTAGTTATCGGCTTAGCCGACCGGGCAATAAAGCTTTCAAGCCCTGAATATAGGGAAAATGCAATAAAGAAAGCAAAACAAGCCCTTAAGCTAAACCGCTACCCCGAAAACCTAATAAATTCCATTTTTAAAAGACGAATACATATTTTTTATAACCAGAACCAACCCAAACCAAAAACAACAAAAATGTCATATCTTTCATTACCGTACATTAATGGGTTGTCTGAAAAAATACACAACACTTTCAAAAGTCATAATGTTACAGTCGCACATAAAGGCTACAATCTATTGAAGAGTTGTTTCAGTTGCTTAAAATCAAAAATACCACAAAATATGAAAAGCAATGTCGTATATCAACTACCCTGTGATAACTGCGATAGCGTCTATATAGGACAGACAAGTCAACTTTTAAAAAACAGATTGAATGGACACAAATATGACAAGAAGAACAAAACAGCCCTAACTAACCATATGCTTGAGAAGAAACACACCTTCAATTATGAAAAAGTAAAAGTCCTACGCACTGAAACCAATACAAAGAAACGTGAAATTTTCGAAATGATAGAAATCCAAAAAAATCCAAAAAACATAAACTCAAAATCGGATACAAAACACCTCAGCAAGATCTATCACAATCTAATAAAATAAATTTAAAAAAATATATATATGTACACATAACTATTAATAATTAATTTAAAAAAAAGGCATCCAAAGGAATCCAGCTCCCCTCTATCTTAATAATGAAAACATTATCTTTCAGGCAATTTTTAAACAAAAAAGACCGAAATTCCATTCACCACCATTTTTATATCTATAAAGATCCCAGTATTGCAGTAGACACGCAGACTTCTTGCCTGCATGATATTTTTAAAATTGTTCTCGTCGTTTTTAAACTGTCGTCCACAATGTTAGTGTTAATATGTCAATTTTAAATCTTAATTAAGAGGATGCATTCCCCAAAAACATTTTCGTTCACAGGTATGTTAATTTTATGTTCATTATGACTAAGATTACTAATTAGAGCGGTTTTTCAGCACTGTATTCTGAAGAAGGTCACAAGAATTGACCGAAACGTTAATAAAAACAAAAACAAAATATAAAAAAATAGTGATTATTCCGGATCTATAAACCCCAAGAAAACATTCCTATAAAAAAAAAATATATATATATATATATATATATATATATATATATATATATATATATATATATATATATATATATATATATATATATATGGACTAGGTCCCTAGTGTCTCTAATATGAAGGGGAAACCCCACTCCGTCATTTTTTAAATTCCCTCAATCAAAAATCTTTCTTCTTCATCACTTAAAGCCTTGGGACGACCTGGATTGCTAGTATGCTTATTATTAATTTTGTCGGAAATAGTGGATTTCCGTATGCCATACTTTTCGGCCGCCCCTCGTAAACTCATCTCTCGATTTTTTACCTTACGAACAGCTAACGCAACTTTTTCTTTGTCATAGTATTTGTACGGCCATCTCCCCAATATTCTTTTGTACTTTCTGGCCATATTTTTGATGTCCGAATTTACCCTACAAAATGACAATTTTTTATCTAAAAATTCATAAAAATTTGAGAAATAAAAATTTTAACCTCAAATTTGGACAAAACATTGTTGATACTCCACTATATAAAAATAAATGTCAAGTTTAACACATGTTACTCGGATTAAAGAGATACACATGTTATAAATCGTGATATTTAAAAAGTTACATTTTTTCATTAATTTATAAACTCACCCTATATACACAAAAATTCAATCAAAGTAACTGATTTTTACTTCACTTATAACTTCTAGTACAGCAACCACGAGCACACAATAAAAAGTTGTTTAAACGTTAATCACGTGATGGCGGTATGAGTAAATTTGGCTTTACGCCCGGTTGTCCGAAATTACCAGTACTGTCCGAAGTTACCCCACTTGACGGTAAGTCATTACAAAGCTAAAAATGTTATTTTGAAGAAATCGCTAGGATAATTTAATTAAAGTTTTCTTTTTTACTTTTCGATATAAATTATTACACATTAAAAAGCTGCCATTTGCGAGAGCTTAAAGTGACGTCGGATGCTGTCTAAAGCACGCGTTCCTCTGTCGTGCTAAGTTCTTAAATTTAATCCTTTTATCTTTTTGCTCTGAATTTTTAACAACTATCGTATTGTTTACAATTAGTCACGTACCTGTCAAAAAATACGGTACAAAAAGAATAATTTTAAGAATGGCCTCGAGTGTATATTCAGTTGTCTATAGTCAGAACACCTAACCCGAATCGTTCATCTGTGATGTAAATAGAAAATATTTCTTGTTTGCGTAGCTTTCAGTTTCTTGATTCTAGTATAATTTGTATGTAATGGCTTTTATTAAGCACTAAGATAAACACATACCTTTAAGCTTATACTCCTTTAATTTCTGCAGATGTAGGTAAAGTCAGGATTTGTGGAAAAATAAGCAGTCATAATAAATTAATGAACTATCGGCAACGAAAAAACAGCATTAGTTTCTTAGCCCGCAAATAATTTAATTGTTATTGCAGTCAATGTTGATCACTTATTTTAATCACATGTAACGTTTCTTATCCACGAAATCTTCTAATCTTCGCGAAATAATCAAGAAAATAAATTAACACTCGAATTTACAGTACACCTGCCATAATAGCACTTTTCTTGACAGCACGAGACGTCACAACCAATAGGACCACGTTTTGGAAGTTTCGTATTTTATATGAAAATTTGTAAAAGAAACTATTTTTGTTTCTTAATAAAGACCAATATAAATGGGTAAAACCAACCGCCATAAATATTGTATATAGAGAATACAAAAAAATATTTTAGGATTTTAGGTTTATTTGGATTATGTGCATATTGCCTATTGACAGATTGATAAACCGACCCCTTACCCATACATACGAGTTAAAAGGTAAAAGACTAGTTTCTCGTTTTTTAAATATTTCTTTATTAATCTATAAAAAAATAATACAATAAATGAGTTAAATAAACTAAACTGCTGGCCACTCGAACTTACACATAGAGATTTTTAGGCAAAATTTAAAGTTCAATTTTTTCAACAGGGATGCAAATTTTTGAACGCGTCTGGCAGATTTTAAGAGCTAGTTTTTTTCGGATTAAGCTGCATGACGTATGTTTATCGTAGGACCATAGGTGTATTATATACGGGGTGATCAATGAAGTCATGCAAAAAATCAAAAAGTTTGTATGAGTGAAATTTCTGCAAAAAATTTTTTTGGTCGTTGCAATATGGTTCGTTACTAAGGTAACATCAATATCTCTAGACGTTTTTGTCACTTTTTGGATTAAGGCCCTTAGGTCTTGTACACACTACTAAACATAAAATTTGGGTAGCAAAATTTTTAAAATGCTATAACTTGACATTGGATTGACGGTTCTTGATGATTTTTACGGATTTCGAATCCTTATTTCACATAGATTTTCTATAATCTAAGCATTTTATTTGGGGGTTGAAATATACAGGTTGAAATTTACACATTATACCGGGTCGATAATAGCCAAAACGTAGGGTACGACGCGCTCTAAGGTTTGGCATTATTTAAGTTTTTGTAAAAATAAATTCTCACCTCAAGTTGTTTCTGTTTAATGTCCTTCTCACTGTTCTGTCCAAAACTTTCACCCCAGTTTATTGTCTCAAAGAATCATTCAGTTCTTTGTCTACTCCCATGCCCATATTTATGATCGGCTGTAATTTCTACGCGACGCGTCAATTTCAAAGTAGGGTTTTTTTAGGGATTGCAGGAACTTTAAATTAGGTTTAGAATTCGAAATTTTGTAAGAATTGACTTTTGGCCGTTGTTAACCAATCTTGTATATTGTAGAATATACCTAATGTAATAAACTTGTTCTTGTCGCTACGTTTTTGTCTCTTATCGACCCGGAATAATGTGTAAATTTCAACCTGTATATTTCAACCCCCAAATAAAATGCTTAGATTATAGAAAATCTACGTGAAATAAAGATTCGAAATCCGTAAAAAACATCAAGAACCGTCAATCCAATGTCAAGTTATAGCATTTTAAAAATTTTGCTACCCAAATTTTATGTTTAGTAGTGTGTACAAGAACTAGGGGCCTTAATCCAAAAAGTGACAAAAACGTCTAGAGATATTGATGTTACCTTAGTAACGAACCATATTGCAACGACCAAAAAAATTTTTTGCGGAAATTTCACTCATACAAACTTTTTGATTTTTTGCATGACTTCATTGATCACCCCGTATATAATAAACCTATGGTCCTACGATAAACATACGTCATGCAGCTTAATCTGAAAAAAACTAGCTCTTAAAATCTGTAAGACTCGTTCAAAAATTTGCATTCCTGTTGAAAATATTGAACTTTAAATTTTGCCTAAAAATCTCTGTGTGTAAGTTCGAGTGGCCAGCAGTTTGTTATTTAGCTGATAAAATAACAAAAAGTTAACAATTGTAATTGAATAGAATACTATTTCATTATAACAAAGTTGACTAAGACCAAAATAAATAAAATTTTAAAAAATATACAATAACAAGTACTTATACATTTTTCTGTAAATAAAATAATTGACAAATTATTCAAAAACTCAAGTTAATACTAATCACGTCCATTTTGAACGTTTGTCGTGTAAGTTCTATGTATCTCATCTGAGTATTATACTGTGTCACATACTTATGTTTAAAAGCAAAATATATAATGCGCGTTAAAAATACAAATGAAACATGAGTGAATATAGCAGTGGCGGCGGTGCTTTATTATAATGGAGGGTCATTACGAATTTAGGATATATTTAGGTACCTTACACTGGGTCTCACTAAAAAGGTTTAGTACTAGCTTATTTTAAGATAAAAAGTTCATATGGACGTATACCCCAAAGGGCTTAGTTAATAAAATACAGAGTGTTAAAATTTTTTTAAAATATATTTTCTTCAAAATTTCGGAAACCGTTGAAGATGCTTTATTGGAATTTGGTGTCAATCAATTTTACTGCAATTTTTCGTTAAAATACGTTTTTCTTACTTCCACCACTGGCGTGCGTGGAGATACCATCAATAATATTTTTGTAAAAATAGTTAATAATACGCCTCTGATTTTTTTAACTCTGGTACTTTTTATACATTATTGATACAAGTTGAACAAAAGTTGTCTCTACTGTTTTTAAAAAAAGGGGTCGTTTTAAAAAAAAATGAAAAAATTGTATCATCCACTTTTACAAAAATATTATTGATGGTATCTCCACGCACGTCCCTGGTGGAAGCAAGAAAAAATTATTTTAACGAAAAAGTGCAGTTAGTTGCAAAATTAATTAACATTTCCAGCATTATGTGCAAATTAATTGAAAGATCATTGATCAAATGGCCTAATGAACCGCCACTGCAATATAGAAAAGGGCCTTTGTCCTAGTTTTATATTTTAAAACATATTAACAAAACAGGTAATCAAATACCTTTATATCGAACTAATGCATTCTAAGAAATAATCACTTTCAATGCATGTTCCTTATAAAATTAACAAAAGGGCATTAAAAATACAGCTTGAGTTTTAAATAAAAATAATAAAGTCTATGACCATTTCAGAAATTGTGGGAGTTTTAATTTAAAATAGATAGACATAAGCACAAGCAATGGAAAATTATGGGCTAATACAAAAGGTAAGCTAAAAAGACACCTTACAACCCAAGCATTGATAAAAGATCACACAATAGTTTATTACTAGAATCTTACAACAGAACAATTTTTCATTTCAAGTTTATGCTAATTTGGGCGGTGTTTTGTTGTCTTTTTTGCCACATACAATCCAAACAAAACGCTAACGTGTGCACTCGTCACAAAATACGAAAAATAAAGTTATTGAAAAATATTGTTTTTTACACATTTAACATATCGCAACTACCAAAATACTTATTTAATAACTATTTGACTAAATTGTTTTACCAATTTTTTAATAATTTCTTAATAAAGTGTTTTTATGCAGCCGCATTGTTACAAAAGCAGTACATATTTTTAAATTTTTATTTTTAATATAGATTTGGGGTAATAGCCAAATAAAACCTTTTTTCAAACACAACAATGCAACTTAAAAACTATTCGCCTGTTTCAAATAACCAAAATCATAAATAAAAGAGGGATTTTAGTATTGTAATAAATGTTTCTGGATTTTTTTTCATAATTTTATAAAATACAAACAAATGATCCAACCCAACAAGAACAAACCCAAATAATGTGTCATGGTCCCAACCTTTTATCTTCAGATGAGTGTTGAAGCCATACATGATTTTCTTTCAAACTTTTTTTCTATAATAAAAAAGGACATAAGTACCCAAAAAATTCAATAGCTTTAAAAAAATAAGGGTTTATTAAAGGACGCCATCAAGCAAGCTACAACCAAACTTTTTTACGGAATGTTTTACTAAAATGCTTTTGGAACAAATTTTTTTAAGGTAAAGTCTTGATGCACATAAAAGTTAAGTTAGAAGGTGGTATTGACAATGATGGTTTAATTTAAATGGCACAGAGAATAATAACACCTAGCTGAAGTTGGTAAATTTTCTGACATGATCTGATATTTTAAAAATACCTATGTCCACCCTTAAGATGAAGGCAAACCTACTAATTTACAGTAAAAAAACACTTTTTTGGAAACTAGCCAAAGCATTGCAAGTGTAAGCCAATTAACTAACAAACCTTACAAAAACAGAATAAGGTGCTTAAAAACACATGAAATTTTGTCACGAATAAACATGCATTATTTATCATTTTAACGCAAAATATTAAATAAGACCGTTGTTTAATAACTTATAATTAATTATAAGCGAAGAGAAAATTTGAACCTTTTAAATTATGACTTAAAGCACATTATTTTCCCATTAATTAAGTCCCATTTTATGCTGTTAATTTTTTAAAAGCTTGCACCTTTTTTTTCCTACAATTTTGCGTTGAGATTAATTTAGAAATTTCTCTTGTTTAATATTTTGTGCGAAAATGATAAATAACGTATGTTTATTCTTATACAATTTCCTGTCTTGTATTTTTTGAGCACCCCAACTACAAAAAGATTTTCGTATGATGAATCTATTTTTCTTTTCAAGCAAATACTCTCATAAGAAAGACTTTTTTTCGTTCTTTAAAAATTTGGCCAATTTGTCCTCTTGTCAACCCCATCCGTGGACATACTGTATACGTATATAGGGAAATTTCTCTATATATAAATATATAGAAAGTGGGGAATTTTCTTCGTTGGATATAGGTAATATATACTTACATATGTCAGAAAATGCAAAAGCTTTAATTCTTTCGCTAATTCAAAACACAAGCCCGTAAAATGACTTAAAATAAAATAGTAGGACTATTCTTTGTGATTCTGGTCTGGGTGCTCTCTTGCTATCGCAATTTCTGGGCCCTTACCCTCCATCAGGCAGGCTCACACCCAGAGTGGCTGAAGAACAGACCATATTTTGACCAGAATGAAAGAGAGCCTTTATATCTAAACTGTTCGGAAAGGATGGGTAAGATGTAGAGGCTGGGGCCAAACTACTTTACTATGTTGTTCCAAAACGTTTGGCTGCTAACACACAAAAGTCAAATTAATGTCGAATTTTTCGATAGTACAAGTGCCCCACTGTACGATAATATAGGGAAATTTCTCTATATACAAATACAGGGTGTTATGAAATTCACTGTATATATTGAAACCGGTAAATCCTGATATGAATTTAGACTGAATAAAAATATTCATAAATAGCGCTTCACGATAAAAAAAAAGGTAGATATCGGCCCTCAAAAAAATTTATTTTTAGTCGCTTCCATCCACTGGGAATAACTATATGGCCATATAAAAAACATTGAACGTCGGTCACAGAAAAAAAATGTTTTGACGTCACTACTAGCTGTGATGTTGGCAAGTCTCTCTAATCCATATTCATATGTAACAAGTTTGAAAAAATTATATTTTTGTTATCTTTAAAGAAAGAAATCCTACTAAAGGTGGATTTATGCAGACCACTTTAAATTTAATTTAACCTTAATTTAACTTTAATTTTGCTTTAAGAAATTTTTAGGGCATTGAAAGTGAAAAGTAAAATTAAATTAAAGTTGTGGATAAACGCTGTCATGCCTTAATGTGTATTTAACTCGTACTAAATTAAATGTAAAGTTAAATTAGGGTTAAATTAAATTAAAAGTGGTCTGCTTAAACCGACCTTAACTCTTTCAAAACTCTCAATTTCAAAAATTTAAACTACAAAAATACTACAACACAAAAAATCTAGAGAACAGCTGTTCAAACCAAGAGTACAATATATTCAATTAGGCCGACCAGAAATTTTTGGAGGAAAAAGAGTACCTATACAGAAAGTTTAGTTTGAAATTAGCTTCAAACAAAAAAATCCTATTACTTAAGCATGTACTCTTTTTTATTTATCTATTTTTAATCATATTTAACAGAAGATTTGGCTTTTATTAACAGGTTTACTTATATCGTCCTTAATTATAAGCGAAATTCCTCACAATTTAAATTAATAATAAACTTTACCTTCATAACCTCTTCCAGTGTTAAAACAGTTATTCGACTTTTTTCATCTGTCCAATAATTTTTAATTTCGCTAGAGTCTTTCACAGTCTACGTTAGTACTACCAGATAACGTAAAAATACTCAGTAAGATTTTTTAATACAAGGAAAAGTTGTTTCAAATGCACCATTGCATTTACACTTGCCTAGCGCACTTATTTACGACAAAAAATTCAAAAACTCGACAAAATAACTAAAAATGAACCCGCTTCCAAACGACGCACTACGAGGCTCTTGGTTGGAATTAAAATCAAACAAAGAAACAAATTTTCTCTGTCGGACTCGCACGCTGTTCAAACAATAATAAAGTTTATTACTATACTACACAATACAACCCAGTCGTTTGGTTAAAATATGAAAGTCCAACAAACACTACGAAATGTTTTGTTTTCTTATAAATGGTCAACACTATAAACACATACCATAGGACCATTAAAAAACTGAAAACTTGTTTTGCCACTAGGAGAATGACAGAATTTTAAAAGCCGGCCGATCAAAGTGCGCCAGAGGAGCTAACGGGTCACTGCATGGGCCCGCTATGACGTCGTGATGTTGCGTAGTCACTTAACGCGCCGCTATGCCAGATATTCAACCAATCACAGCGTGAGCTTTCGTCGCTAACGCGTCCGGACTGTTGGCCAAGCTATACTTCAGAAAACAGAAGCGTGAAAGTCGTAGCCGTCGACTCCTCCCGGCGCAAGAAATAGATGAAGACTAATGAAGAGAGAAGAACGATAAAAATGAGAACGAGGAAAGAGAGAGCACTGCGTCCGAACATATGATCAAAACGTGTCGCCTTGTAAAATTTAAAAAATGCAATAGTCGATTATTATCGGAAACAGAGAAATTGATTTGTAAAAAAGGAGCATTAAAAAAGATATGGAGAATATCCTTCAACTGGTACTGGATAATACGCTGCGGACCCACGCTTGTTTGGAAGCAAATAATGGAAGACATTTTCAACATACCTATTCTCTACTAGATAAGTATCATTTTTTGAAACTTATTTATTAGTTTTACTTATTGATATTTAAATTATGTTAGGCAAAACTAAGGCTTCTGACAAAAAGAAGTTATTTCGAAGCGGCCCTTTTACTAATTATTTTTCTCTTAGATTAGGAAAAGGTTTAAATTTTTTTAACTGTATCATAAATTACGCTTAAAACAGAAAATAAATTATCCCTAAAGATTTATATGTCTGGCAACGTTACAAAAATTCAATTGTTTTAAGTTTTTCGCGAGCAATTTTCTGTCAGGCGTTAAGTCGGGCCATGTGTTCGCTCAGCCAGGTGCGTCGAACATGGACGGGTTTTAGGGTGTTTTTGAAATTTTTTAAAATGTTCGATTGAAGAACAAAAGTATTGGGGATGTCTGTAGACCAGTGGTTCCCAAATGTCTCGACATTCTGGATGCCCAAAATTAGAAATTAGTAACATGCGGACCCCCATGAATAGTTTAGCTTCAAAAATAATAAAAGAAACAACTTTTGTTAAAAAAATATTTATTTCAAAAGTGCCGATTTATTCAATGCCTTTAATATGGCTTGGCAATTTGCACCAAAAGGCAGCATGCTATTTATAAATAAAAACGGCATCCTATAAAAGTAACTGAAAAACTGAACTAAACTGAACAAAATATATTCTCTTTTCTAGCAGAAAAAATATAATATATCAATCATCAGTTTTGGATTTTAATGAGAAGAATGAAATACTGTTTTTCCTGTCATAGTTCTTTCTAAATCTGGTCTAAGATTTGAACAGCCAGATGCTCCAACGTAGTGCGGTCTAATTTGACAACCAAAAGTTTTAAACTGACAAGTGTAAGACAATTAAGTTTTATGCTATGAACTTATTTTTGAGCTTTCTCACAAATTTGTAAAGAAATGGGCAATTTTAGTAAGTACTTTTGACAAAAATAGAACTAACTTCATTACAGCAACTCGTTCCAAGATGAAAATGATTTGGAAACCAAGCAAATCAGTGAAATATCAGAAGAATTCATAAGTTTTTAATAACGACTTATTAACAATGACAGGACAAAAACCTGTCAAAACATAACTGACCAACTAGAAGATTTCAATTTAAACCAGTACTAAATCTTAAACCTTCTTAGTAAATCTGAACGGAAATTTTTAATCTTAGTCTTGGATCTGAAGCAACATCCAGCCGATTTCTTTGTGTGGATTTTAGCAGAATGTATTCAGAGAAAGTTTGTTCACACATACGTCGTGCAAAAGGGCATCAAGTGTTTCAAAGCAAAGGTCGGACCCCCGCAAAATAACCTGCGGACCCCTAGGGGTCCGCGGACCACCATTTGGGAACCACTGCTGTAGACTACTCTAGAAGTCACCCATTCCAATATATGTAACCATTTCCATAACACCCTGTGTATAGAAAATGGGGAGTTTTCTTCGGTCGATATAGGTAATATATGTATATGTCAGAAAATGCAAAAGCTTTAATTCTTTCGCTGGAATGGGGAATTCCCCATTTTCTATATATTTATAAATAGAGAAATTTCCCTATGTTATCGTGCAGTGGTGCACTTGTACTGTCGAAGAAATTCGACATTTATTTTACTATTGTGTGTTAGCAGCCAAAAGTTTTGGAGCGACATAGTAAAGCAGTTTGACGCGAGCAGCTACATCTCACCCATCCTTTCCGAATATTTTGGTCTCTCTTTGATTCTGGTCAAATGTGGTCCGTTCTTCAGCCACTCTGGGCTTGAGCCTGCCTGATGCAGGGCAAGGGCCCACAAATCGCGATAGCAGGAGGGCACCCAGACCAGAATCAAAAAGAATAACCGTACTATTTTGTTTTATGTCATTTTACGGTATTGTGTTTTGCACTTGCGAAAGAAGCTTTTGCATTTTCTTACCTATATCGACCGAAAAAAGTTCCCCACAGTGATGTACTTGTACTGTCGAAGAAATTCGACATTTATTTTACTATTGTGTGCAGCCAAAAGTTTTGGAGCAACATAGTAAGGTAGTTTGGCGCGAGCAGCTACATCTCACCCATCCTTTCCGAAAATTTTGGACATAAGGTCTCTCTTTGATTCTGGTCAAAATGTGGTCTGTTCTTAAGCCACTCTGGGTGTGAGCCTGCCTGATGACGGGTAAGGGCCCAGAAATCGCGATAGCAGGAGGGCACCCAGACCAGAATCAAAAAGATAGTCTTACTATTTTATTTTATTTCATTTGATATATATATATATATATATATATATATATATATATATATATATATATATATATATATATATATATATATATACAGGGTGTTATGAAATTCACTGCATATATTGAAACCAGTAAATCCTGATATGAATTCAGATTGAATAAAAATATTCATAAATAGCCCTTCACTATAAAAAAAGGTTGATATCGGCCCTCAAAAATTTTTTTTTTAGTCTCAGCGCACCACTGGTAATAAACACATGGGCATATAAAAAACCACGAGTAATGTCAGTTACAGAAAAAACTCATTTGTTTTTACGTGAGATGTTGCCAAATATTTCTAGTCCCTCCCATGTAACAGGTTTAAAAAAATAATATTTTTATTATCTTTAAATAAAGAAATCCTACTACTTAACTCTTTCAAAACACTCAATTTCAAAAAGTTAAAATACTACAACACAAAAAATCCAACAGCTGTTCAAACAAAGATTACAATAATAATTTTCAAATAAGCGGACCAGACATTTTTAGAGGAAAAGGCTACCTATCCAAAATTAGCTTCAAACAAAGAAATTTTAATTGCGCAATAAAAACTAGCAACAGTTTAACAAAAATAACTCAGAAGAATTGTATGAAGCTAACGTATACAAAAAAGTGAGGAAACACTAACTTTTGTACTTTTCAGTAACTAGAACTAACCAAAATCTAAACCAAAAAGTAATTAGGTTGACAACTTATCACCCTTATTAATCCGCTTCTCAACATTTTGACACAGATCAAAGGATGTTATCTATTTATATCAGCTAATATCGCTCTCGCTACATTTCATTACAGTTAAAAAAAGTAATAAACACTAAAATCACAATAAAAGCATTGTAAAGAAATAAACATCATAATATGACACGAAAAATACTGCCTTGTTTAAACTGGTGAAATGATATTACTAACTCAAATTTACTATAACTAACTCAAAACACTAAATTTCAAAAAGTTAAAATACCTATAATAATCCAGGGATCAGCTGTTCAAACGAAAACTACCACCAAACACCAAACTAAACATCCAGAAATCTGTTTTGCAAAACTTAATATTCTACAACACTCAGCCCATACGATTATCTATTAAATAGCACTGTAATAAATAATTAAATGTGTTAGGATTATTTAATAAACACTGCAAAGCAACTGCAAAGTATAAAACTGTTTTAAGGAGCAGAATAAAATATTCCAACAATGACCATAACTTGTTGAAAACGTTGAAAATACTACTCAAAGAAAATAAATAGGGTAAGATACTACTGTTGTAGTTAAAACCATATTCTTAATAAAGACATAGGGTTACAATGTGCACCGGTGTATAAGTGGTTGCCTATGACTAGAGCATATTGGCTAGTAATAAATAAAGCTGTGCAAACGGGGTTATTCCAGGGACGGCTCTAACCTAGTTGGAAATAAAATTAGGATTCGATTTGAAAATTTATCCACATTGTATAATTTGAAAATGCGAAATACGAAAATACTTCGGTTAAAGTAATATAACATACAGGGTGTCTAAAAAGTCTTAGTATGGCTAAATATCTTTGCTATTAGTAAAGACAGAGACACCAAATTTTAGTTATATCTTATTGATTAATAAATCTACTTTTTATGTAATTTGACTTTTTCAATCCCCTTGGGGGTGATGCTAGGGAGTTGAGGTCCTTTCTTTTAAAAGTCTTCAGAAAAGAAACATTTTACCGCAAACCACATATTTTAATTTATTTTTAAATGGCTAGCCTATAAAAATTATAAATCGTAAATCGTATAATCGGCGGGACATATGTCGACCGTTGGTCGACCTCTTGTGCCATACAGTATCAGTCTTCGTGCACATTTATTTTTTGTTTTGTGGGGCACATTTTTTTCTAACTTTTTTCCAACTTTTTCTACTTCTTCATTTGTCGTTTTATATTTATTTGTTCATTCACTTTTAAGAATATATCCCCAATAGTCAACGTACCACTACGTATTTAACTTTATAACTTTTTCCTCAAGTTTGTTTCGACTTTATTTTTTGTTTTTTGCCATCTGAGCAGTAGGCCAAAATGCGTGCCACGCGCAAAGTGCTACACATGCGCACGGAATTTCAGGAGATGGACTTTGGTGTCTACATTTGAACCCACACCAGAATATATCAACAATGGTCAAGGTACCACTACGTATTTAACTTTATAACTTTTTTCCCAAATTTTCTTCGACTTTATTTTTCGTTATTTGCCATCTCTTCAGACACCCACGGTACGTTAGTACTTAGGCTTGAAGTCTACGTGTGATGTCTTAGATAAAAAACAATCTGCGCAGTAGACAAAAATGCGCACCACGCGCAAACCGAGCGTGCTAGACATGCGTACGTAATTTCAGGAGATGTACTTGGGTGTCTACATTCGAACCCATTCACTTTTAAGAATATATCCCCTATAGTCAAGGTACCACTACGTATTTAATTTTATAACTTTTTCCCCAGTTTTTTCGACTTTATTTTCCGTTTTTTGCCATCTGCGCTGTAGACCAAAATGCGTACCACGCGCAAACCGAGCGTACTAGACATGCGCACGAAATTTCAGGGGATGTACTTTGGTGTCTACATCCAAACCTATCCACTTTCAAGAATATATCTCCAATAGTAAAACTACAACTACGTATTTAAGATATTTCTACGATTTTATGACGTCTTACTTTTTTGAACATTCTTAACTATGTGCCATTGTGACACCGCACAACAAGAATATGGGATGAAACATCAGCACATTTATTAAAAATATATAAACACAATCTTACGGTGGTACGGAACCCTATATGCGTGAGTCGAACTCGCACTTGGCCATTTTTTTTTTATTTTACACAATCACAGCAACGCCCATGAATAAAATTATTTTTGTCAAATACCGTATACGTACGTACTTATTTTCGGCATTGAAGCCTCTTGTTATTTATTCAAGGGTTAGCCTTACCATAGTTATTGAGACTTTTGCGTCTTGTGAGAAATTCACAATATTGTAGTGGCACCATTTTTTTTCACACAATCACGGCAACGCCCATGAATTAAATTATTCCTGTCAAATACCGTATACGTACGTATTTACTTTAGGCATCACCGCCTCTGGTAACTGACTAACAGTGCCTGCCTTACTTATTACGTTAAAAGTTGTTTAGAATGACCACCATGAACTTCTTGGCAGTAACAAAGTCCATTTTGGAACTCTGCCAAGAAGTAACATCTGCCATTCTCGAAAAGACCTTTAAAATGAGGTACCACACGGCATAGGGTTGCATTTAGAATTTTTGACCTCAACTCCCTAGCGTAACCCCCAAGGGGGTTGAAAAAGTGAAATTACATAAAAAAGTAGATTTATTAACCCATAAGATACAACTAAAATTTGGTGTCTCTACCTTTATTAATAGTAAAGATATTTGCCCATGCTAAGACTTTTCAGACACCCTGTATGGTATATCACTGTAACCCAAGTATTTTCGTATTTCGCATTTTCAAATAACACAATGTGGATAAATAAATATTTGTATTTTATTTTCAGATCGAATCCTAATTTTATTCCCGACTAGGTTAGAGCCGTCCCTGGAATAACCCCCGTTTGACAGCTTTGCTTATGACCAATAAGGACGCGGTTAGTTCTAAAAGGTCCTCCCATGTTGCCGATTCGGGGCAAAACAATTCGTGTTGATTGCATTATTTAAAAAAATATATTATAAAACGAGAGCTTTATCTCATTTTTAATGTAATATAAAATGGTACGTATGTATTTTTTACATCGATATTCGCGTGGCACGGTGAATGCTGTATTTCTTCTGCACTGCTTCTATAATTTGGCAACAACGTTGGACAATAATTTGTCTGAGGTCTGAGGTGACGCTATCCACTAAAATGTTTTTTTTTGCCGTCAGTTCGTATAAGTTTTAGATTTTAAACGATTTCTAATGTTTCTTAATCCAAGATTCCGAGATGCTTAGCTTACGGATATCGTTTTGCGGGGTACGATGAAGGAAATAGTGTATTATAGTAAGTATGCCAATTGAAAAAGTGAATTAACTGCGAAGTCGCGTTGAAAGGAGAAAATCTTTCAACGGGTTCGGGGCCCCAGAGTACCTTAGTGTTCGGGACAATAATGAGGACAATATGGTACGAATCATGCTTGTTTGGGAGCAAATTAGAGACATTTTCGGTACATTCCCGGCTAGATACGTACCAATAATTTTTTGCAACTTTTTATTAGTTTTACTTATTGATATTTAAATTATGTTAGGCAACTACTGGTTAAAACTAAGGCTGCGGACAGAAAGGAGTGAGTGGTTTCCCAGTGGCCTTTTTAACATTTTTTTAGTTTTTTCTTCGGAAAAGGTTTAAATTTGTTTTACCTTTGTCTTAAATTACGGGTAATACCAGAAAATAATTAAGATTCATAATATCTGGCAACGTTTAAACAAATTCAATTGTTTTTAATTTTTCGCGCGCAAATTTACGTCAAGCGCCTTGTGTATGCTTAGTCAGGTGCGGCGAATATAGACTGGTTTTAGGGTATTTTTGAAATGTTCGATTTAACAAAAAAAAAGTATTGGGTATGTCTGTAGACTACCCCAGGAGTCACCCATTCCAATATATGCAGTGAATTTAATAACACCTTGTATATATATATATATATATATATATATATATATATATATATATATATATATATATATATATATATATATATATATATATGTATATATATATATATATATATATATATATATATATATATATATATATATATATATATATATATATATATATATATATATATATATATTAGACTGTTTCAAAAAAATTGACTATTTTCTTAAATATATCGAAAATATTGTTGGAAACGCCGAAAAAGAAATACTGGTAAAGTTTGAGCTCTTAATATTAATTTTAAGGGGTGCCGCATCGCAAATTTCAATTTCCCATTTGATTAACATGGGAAAATTTTGTTTTCAAACTTTGGAATTTTCTAGCTCGTTAACGGCTCGTCATATTTATATTTGTATGCCCATAACATATTTTTGTAGAGAATTTAACGCTCTACAAAAAAGGTCCTGAGCAATGTTTTGATAAACTCACTCCTACAAAAGTAATTCAATGTTAGTACTATATATATATATATATATATATATATATATATATATATATATATATATATATATATATATATATCGGTCAAAATGGCATCTGCCCAAAAATAACACAAGTTAGCCTCCACCCTATATACACGAATATACTCCCTGTATATTAGGGTTTCGTGCAAAGGTCTGGTTAACCTCCGTACAACAGACGGTAAGGTTGGCCTCCATCCGTATACTCTACATAATTATTCATAATTTGGCATACTTTGGCTTCTGTATATACCGTTTTTTGGTAAAGTGGTATCCGTACAGTGTTGTCAGACTGTAAAAAGCAAAGCCCAGCATTTATTTTAGATTAATGTTACTTTGTTATATCTGAAGACCGACAGAACTGGTTATTATTAATGAAATTTGGTATACAGGTACGAGTAATATAGAAGATCAAAAAATAAAGGACATATATTTTTTAACTACTATTATTTGTTATTCAAGAAGTAGAAATTGCCCTTGAATTTTCGCAATAAATCACATTTCTAGTTACATTGCACAAACAAGAGTTGTAAACATAGGTGAGTCCAGGGGCCATGGGCGCCCGCAGAGGAGGGCCAGGGGGACCGTGACAGCCCCTGAGATTGTGGGATTGTCATACTTCGTACTTTTTGTTGGACGAATTGCCAGATATCTATTATTTTTATAATAAGTATCTCTTTTTATGATAAATGTTGTCTAATTGTCTAATGTTTGAACACCTTTATAATGCCACGTACAAAAAAAATCAATTAGAATTAGGAATATTATTTAAACCCAGTTTTAACTCAATGCAGCTGGCAGCCAAATTACTATGCATTTTCTGCAGGCGGCATGTTTATTTTATGAAGAAGTTTTTAACATTTTTTTTAGTGTTCCGTGCTAAAATTAGCAAAATGGAATCACTTCGGTGTCCGTCTGTCACAGGCGATTTTCTCTGAAACTATTCGCCGAAAAATTTGAAATTTAGCACAGACATAGAGTGTGGTGGCCCAATCATAGATGTGAAGTATAAAAAGCTGATTTTGATTCTAGGGGAGATTGGGAAATGAAAAAAAGGGCATCGTGTGGAGTGTCAAATGAAAGCTTATTGAAGCACGAATTCAACAATATATATAATGTCTTTTTTATGTTAGAACATATTTTTTGGCTTTTACGCAAAAATTACTAAATATATAACAATTAGAAAAGACAGAGAATAAATTCTATGTCGCTAGTATTGGAAGAACTATATCTGTTCCTACAATACAGTCTTTTTTATGCACTTTTTTAACAATTTTCGAGAGAAACGCATAAAAATTGCTGTCCCCCACCCTCATGACCAAAAGAATCGCTCAGAAAAATCTGAAAAAAATCATGAACATTAAGAATCAGGTGTAGATTGAGCTAAAGGAAGACTTTCAGGGACAACAAAATACTTACTGTTCCATCTATATTTTTATTAAAATCTTTAATTTATACATTCAAAAACATAGGAAATCTTGCTTCTAGCGGAGATCATCACTACCACAACACTAGAGGCAGACAAGACATTTATTTAAAAAAACACCATCATGCTTTCTATGAAAAGTCACCTTTATATTTTGGTAGCAGGTTGTTCAATGCGCTGCCTCGGGCTTTGAGGGAGGCCACAAGTGTAAACCAATTTAAAAATAACATTAAAAATATATTAACACAAAACTGTTTTTACTCTGTGGCACAGTTTGAAACATATCTGGCTGACAACTCTAGGTGATATGATTCTTCTACATCCCTTTCTTTTCGCTATATGCCGTATTAATGGTTGCCTTGACCAGAATAGTATATAGTGTAGTATATAGTGTGGTCTAAATATTTTACCTTTTTAAAATGTTCTGTTTTGTCTTATCTTATTTTATTTTATTTCATTTGCTGTGTGTGATATTATAAGCATGAATATTTTAAATTATTTTTTGTAAACTTTGACGTGTTCAATCTATTTATTGTAAATAGCCTACGGACAAATAAATAAAACTAAACTAAACTAAACTAAAATTATCAGGTTTTGAAAAATTCTTGCGCGAACAATTGTTATAAACAATTAAATTGTTTATTTTCTTATAACAGCTGAATCATTGCTTCTAGAGAAAAAGTTTTTCGACAAAAATATTTCTCACGATGTAAGGAACAACTTTTGTTGTTACACGTTGTTTAAAATTTTTAATTTGGCTCACTCGACACGCCCCCCCCCCACTTAGCTCCGTGCATACGCGATGTGATACGGCGTTGGTGGCGTCGGCAGTGGGTAGCGCGGCAGATGGACGGAGAACGGGCGGTCAAGATTTGCTCAGTGCATACGCGATGTGATACGGCGTTGGTGGCGTCGGCAGTGGGTAGCGCGGCAGATGGACGGAGAATGGGCAGTCAAGATTTGCTCAGGTTAAGTGGGGGGCTGATGGCACGGAATACTAATTGTGCAAGTATAGCTTGCACTTGACCGAATTTTGTCTGTTTGTAGTTATTAGTGTATTTGTATAAATCACTACAAATAAAATCTAAAAATATGTAGGTATTATTATTTTTTTATTTTGTCCCCCCCCCCCCCCCCCATGAGAAAAAAGTCTGCGGGCGCCCATGCCAGGGGTGTCTCTACACTATTTGTAAATAAAATGTGGGTCCGATTTGAAACTAAAATACAAATATTTATTTACCTAAGTACATTGTGTAATTTGAAAATGCGAAAGACGAAAAGCCTTCGGTTAAAGTAATATAATATACAGGGTGTCTAAGAAGTCTTAGAATGGACAAATATCTTTTCTATTAGTAAATATAGAGGTATCAAATTTTAGGTGTATCTTACTGGTTAATAAATGTACTTTTTAGTGTTTCGTGAAACGGAACACTTATGGAATCACTTCGGTGTCCGTCCGTCTGTCACAGGCGATTTTCTCTAAAACTATTCAACGTCAAAAATTTTAAATGCAACCCTATGCTGTGTGGTACCTCATTTTAAAGGTCTTCAAAAAAGAAACATTTTACCGCGAACCCGAGGTCTGTATCTTAATTTGTTCTTAAATGGCAAACTTTTACAAATTAAAAATCGCGAAAAACGATTTAAAATTTAAATACCTTTATAACTCTTGTAACTGTTGTTCAAAATGACCACCATAAACTTCTTGGCAGTAATGAAGCCGATTTTGGAGCTCATTTTTGAGAATGGCAGGTGTTGCAGAGTTCCAAAATGGACTTTATTACTGCCAAGAAGTTCATGGTGGTCATTTTGAACAACTTCTAAATTTTTAATCTTTTTTTCACGATTTTTAATTTCTATAGGCTTGCCATTTAAAAAAAATTAAGATACGGACCTAGGGTTTGCGCCGCGGTAAAATATTTCTTTTTTGAAGGCCTTTAAAATGAGGTACCACGTGGCATAAGATTGCATTTAAAATTTTAGTTTTCTTTGCTGTGTAATACAGAGGGGGAATTTAAAAAAAAATCTCTTGCTGGTCAGTCTCGCGGTCTAAATGAAAAACCGTTAATTTATGATTATAGGATAAATTTGATTGTTAGTCATTGTCAAGATAATGACAACAATCATTGTTATCGGCTATCTTTCATTTTATAATCGTGTTAGAAAAGTTAAACATATTTACCCAGTTGCACAGACAATAATTTCTCCAGACCAACGTCGAAATCGTGTTATCATTGATGACTGTCCGCTTTCTTCACGTGACTAAATGTCACAATAAATGCCAAATAAACATATTAGTGTCTGTGTAGTGTTTTGATATATCAAACTGTGACGTGTCGAGTACTTGCAAACGTACGATTTTTGATCCTCGGAGGCAATGTGCCAAAAATAAGAAATAGAAAATCTTAATAATCAACATTTTAGAAACATAGAAATTGAATCGTATAGAACTGAAAGTCAATAAATCTCAGAATTCTTGTTCTAGGAGATACAGCATTTAAATAAACTTAATAATTATTAATTAATTTTTGTTTTACTAACTTTAGTTTCAGCGAATAAGTTTCCTTTTTCCAAAAATTCACTTTGTAATAAATATATCGTATTTTTTTGGTTCACCATATACATTTCAGTTTAGTTATAAGTATAGTCAAATCTCCCTTAAGAGTTATCATCTCTACTTTTTTGTTTTTCTATTTACATTGCTGCTGCTTAGATATTTGCTATCAAAAACCAATGACTTTCGCCCATAAACACACAAAAGAGACAAAATTCATCACAAGAAATTAAAATTTTGTTTTGTACTTTCCCTTTTTGTACCGTGTCCCGCAAAAATTCTATTAGTAAGTAAGTAATGGAAAATTACCAAATAAAACTTTAATTTCTTTAATTAATTATGTTAGGTCATGTCTCTTTTGAATGTTTATGCTGAAAATTTTTTTTTCCAGAACAGCAAGGCTAAAAGAAACAAAATAATAGGAATGGAAACTCTTAGGCCGGCCGCACATCAAAGAAACTTGAAACGCGAAACATGTGCGGCCGGCGCCGGCCTAAAGGTCACTAGAAATTAAAAAATGTTTGCGAAGAAAAAGCTTCACTTGGATTATGACTATTTCATTTTTGAGCCACCCTGTACGTACTAGATAAAATTTTTGAATGGCAATGCTATTTCTTTACGACGCAGAACTTTTTATAATCAGACAGTTTTTCGTAAAATCAATCATAAAAATTTTTCCATTTCGAAGACATGCTGTATATTTTTTTAATGAAAACAACATATTATTGAATTGTACATTTGCAGAGGCAGTTTACCTTTAAATAACGATTTTGTCTTCTTAGCTTCACATGGATTAGGTATTTATTTTTGAGCCACCCTGTTTATACAAGATCAAATTTTTGAATAGCAATGCTATTTTCTCACGATGCAGAACTTTTTATAAAGAGACACTTTTTTCGTAAAATCAATAATATTTTTTTCCCTTTCGAAGACATGCTGTGTATTTTTTTAATGAGAAAAAAACATATTATTGAATTGAATGCAGTGGTAGTTTTCCTTTAAATAACGATTTTGTCTTTTAAGCTTCACGTGGATTATGACTATTTCATTTTGAGCCACCCTGTACATACTATATCAAATTGTTGAATGACAATGCGGTTTTTTACGATGCAGAACTTTTTATAAACAGACACTTCTTTGGTAAAATCAATATTTTTTTTCCATTTCGAAGACATGCTGTATATTTTTTTAACGAAAAAAAAAATATTGAATTGTACATTTGCAGTGGCAGTTTTCCTTTAAATATCGATTTTGTCTTTTTAGGTTCACTTGGATTATGACTATTTCATTTTTGAGCCACCCTGTACGTACTAGATCAAATTTTTGAATGGCAATGCTATTTTTTTACGATGCAGAACCTTTTATAAACAGACACTTTTTTCGTAAAATCAATCCTAAAAATTTTTCCACTTCGCAGACATGCTGTATATTTTTTTAATCAAAAAAAAAACATTGATGAATTGTACATTTGCAGTGGCAGTTTCCCTTTAAATAACGATTTTGTCTTCTTAGCTTCACGTGGATCAGGACTTTTTATTTTTGAGCCACCCTGTATGTACTAGATCAAATTTTTGAATGGCAATGCTATTTTCTCACGATGCAGAACTTTTTATAGAGACACTTTTTTCGTAAAACCAATAATATTTTTTTTCCATTTCGAAGACATGCTGAATATTTTTTTAATGAAAAAAACACATAAAACATAACACATAACTTCAGCAAAAAACATTAAAACGAGACCATTCGGAAAAACTCATCGACAAACCAAGAAAAAAATCATCAAAATCGGTGAGTCCGTTGAAGAATTATGCGTGAACATATAAAAAATCTCACATGCGGGCCGAATAATTGATAACCTCCTCTTGAGAAGACAGTTAAAAAGCACACCACTTAGCGAAAATGCTGTTCCCTGCGTCACGCACACTTCATAATTATAGAACTAATAATTAAACACAATTTTACCATACTTTAGCGTTGCCAAGTTTCTGGTAGCAAAATCCACCGACCAGTAAAACTTTTAATATACGCATGTATAATTTTGCGCCTCTATCGGAAATTTTTACAACTAAAATTTATACGTCTTCATTTATTTCTCGATCATTTTTACTTCCATTTCCTCCCGCTATTATTCCCCGCCAATAGTTTATGCTTTAAACTATCAAAGAACTATTTCTTTACGTAAAGTATGGTGATGTGGACCAGCCATTGCGACAAAGTGGGACTTAAAATTTATAGCCATGTTCGAAAAAAACGCCTAAGTTAATCTTGCGTCCGATATACGGCAGCAAGTTTGCAGCGGTAGCAGAAATCATAGGGATTAGACCCCTTTCGGAAGCAAAAATGATAGGATGATTATATATATATATATATATATATATATATATATATATATATATATATATATGTATATATATATATATATATATATATATATATATATATATATATATATATATATATATATATATATATATATATATATATATATATATATATATATATATATATATATATATATATATATATATATATATATATATATATATATATATATATATATATATATATATATATATATATATATATATATATACAGGGTGTTTCATTAAGGGTGATGAGGTACCATATCTCAGGAATTGTTACTCCAGGAGCTTTGGAAAAAAAATCCTAAGAAGGAAAGCGGCCAAGAGAAATTACTGGAAATAATTTTTAAGTTCCTAACTCTGCCGCTAGGGGGCGTAATTGCTGTGGTCATTTAAGAAAAGACATTTTTCTGGAAATTATCCCTATAAAAGCTATCAAAAAAATATTACACTGATAATTCCACTACAATTCTACATCTTTTTGGTTTAACACTTTTTGCTGTAAGATGTAAAATTAGGGCGGAAGGGGAGGGGGAAAGTCTACTGATAAAAGTGTCCATAACTTTGGTTTGACTCAACCGAATTTGATGAACTTGGTCTCGTTTAAGAAAGGAAGGCTTGCTAATTTAAACAAAATAATGGCTGTGTTACATTGATTTTCGCGGCACTCGCTAGAGGGCGTTATTTGAGAAACTCTTTGTTTTTCCAATTTTTCTCCAAAATGGAATGACATAGTTATTATATCATAATCGAAAAGTAGAATAAATTTGCAAGAGAAAATGTAAAAAATTCGATTCGATATCTTCATTAGTTTCGGAGTTATAGCCAAAAGAATAATTAATATCATGTTAATTGAAAAAAGCAATTGTTTTTATAGGTCCGTGGTCAAGCGTGCCATGGAAAATAAAAAAATATTTTTAAACTTTTTATTAAGTGTGTTTTTCTCTTTTTATTTAATTTTTAAACTGATTTTATTATTTCACACTCATGATTTTTATTTATTGTTTTGTTTTTGTTTACCTTCCTTCAGGCTTAGGAGTGGTCCAAACCATGCGAAACGCAAGATTTGAAGCGTGTTTAAAGGCCAACGGGCCAAAACAACAATAAAAACCACAACCACCTTCACGTTCTTTATCAAGCCATAGAAATCTTGTTAAAAAGAAACAACAAACAAATACTTTATAAATGTTCAAAATGACCACCGTTTTGCAAAATGCAAGTGTTACATTTTTCTCTAGTGCTGGAAACGGCAGTTTCAATTTCAGCTCGTGAAATCGTAGTTATGGCATTTTGAATTCTCTCAATCATAATCTCCCGTGTGGTTGGTCGTGTTTGATAAACAATCTCTTTTAGTCTTCCCCACAAGTGGAAATCTAGCACGGTTAAATCGGGGGATCTAGGTGGCCACGGAAACAAACTACCCCTTCCAATCCAACGATTTGGGTAACTAGCATCTAAAAAGTCACGGACTCTTCCAGAAAAGTGGGCCGGGCATCCATCATGTTGATACCATAGGGATCTTCTTATATCAAGAGGCACATCTTCTAAAAGGATAGGCAGGATATGTCGTAAAAAGTTTAAGTATGAGTCGCCATTTAGGTGGCCATGAAAGAAAAACGGTCCGATAATTCTGTTTCCTAAAATTCCGCACCACACATT